>JARBWK010000008.1:118440320-118915439 GCA_030556195.1 Anolis apletophallus
GCCCCCACCTTCTCTTGTGTTGTATGGCCGCCTCCGCCCGCAAACTTGAGGCGATGGCCTCCTCCAGGTCGGCCGGCCGGGGCAATTGTAACATCTGTTGCTGAATCTCGGGCGAGAGTCCCGCTAGATACGTATAGCGCAGGGGTGGTCCTTCCCACTTGGTTTGGCTGGCCAACACTCGGAAACGGGAAATATACTGAGACAAAGTCATGTCCTTCATGGTCAGCCGTGCTAAATCCCGTTCCGCCAGGTCCTCATTGACGGGGGGTCCCAGGTCGCCCGGATCGCATCTAAGAAAGCGTTCATAGTCGCCGCATGCGGGGACGCGCCATTGATGAGGGGAGTTGCCCACGTCGCTGCCATCCCTTCCATACAGTTGAACACGAACCCCACCTGGGCTCGGGGGGTGGCAAATTCATTGGGCCGCAACTCCAGGTACATCCGAACCTGGGCAATGAAAACTTCCACCATCGCCGGATTTCCATTGAAACGAGCCGGGGTCACCGACGGGTGCCGCCCGCTCGGGTTCGCAGCTCCGCCACCTCCTGTTGCAACGCCGCCACTTGCGGACCCGCTGCCCGCCATGGCGGCCGTAGAGACGATGGGGGCGCAGTGCGCAGCCGGCGATTTGGTACGTCCCGTGGTGCAAAAAGGGGTTCGAGGAGTTCTCCGGCCAACTGTCACGAACACCGACTTAGGGCTGCCCCTTTAACACACACACGGAGACGTAGCAAAGGCTAACTACTTTTATTGGATATAAAAAGTCCAAAAGGCAATTCTCTTAAAGAGATCAAAGAATAACGCAAACAGCAAAGCTGTAGTCCACGGAAGCAAAGTTCCAATAGATAAGTCCAAAAGCAACGTGGCAAAAACTTGGCAAGTTCCCGGATTGCCCGAACAAAGCAGGGTATCCGCAGCAATGCAAATCAATAACAAGGCAAGGTCTTGGTCCAAAACGAGCCAGACTAGGCTCCGTGATTCACTCCGCTTTCACGCCCTTCAGATCAGACGTGGCCGGAGAACTGAGGATCAGGTCCCACGGGCCGTTCTTAATCCTTCGGCCGGGCCCCTCGACGATCTAGGGCCCGGCTCCTCCAGTCTCTACTTTCCGAACGGTGACGGTCTAGGGACAGATGCCAGCTCCTCCTGCCCTGCTCTATGTCCCTGCGTCTGTTATGGGAACGGCCCCGCTCTTCCAGTTCAGTATCGTTATCTCCTTGAGAAGCAGCCTCCCCGAACTTTCCCAGCCGCTGGCCTCCATCTGCTGCTCGGCCAGGTCCTGGGAACCTCGGCCGTTGGGAATTCATAACTATCTCCGCTATCTGCTTCGCTGCCTCCCATCTCCACCTGGTCCGCTCCTTCCCGGAGAATGCTCCCACTCGAGATCCCATGCTAAACTCTCTACAGGTGAACTGGGCAAAGGCACTGCTGACCAATCTTGCTCTGGGCCTTCCAACTCGTCCTCCGAGTCCCCTTCAGCCTGCAAGTGGTCCCAATGGCATCGGGACCCCCGGCGCCTCACCCCCTCCCAGTGGCACGAACGAACCCATGGGTGCTACAATTGGAGTCATTGTATAGCGCCATATTTACTCCCCGAACAAAATTCTGGCTAGTGTTCTTAGTAGATCTTGGAAAACTACATTTTTGTACAAAACTACATTTTTGCACCAGCAGTTCAGGAATTCTTGGAAGTGTAGTCCAGAAAGATAATTTTTCATGGCCCCAAAAGTCAACTAAGAACATCATCCTTGGTAGTCAAAGCATTCCCAACTATGCCCTGGGTGTATCAAGAAAGGGATGATACTGAGGAATCAACCCAAAGCCCATCCCTGGTGTTTATGTCATGTTTTGTGGTTAAGTGATTAGTGGCACTGTATCTTGTATAACTGTGCATTCCCACCATCTAGATCAGGGCTGCTCACGAAGTCGATCACGATTGACTCGTCAATCGCGAGTCCAAATGACGTCGATTGCAGCCTCTCTCTCATCTTGCCGCCACACGCTCCTGCGCTCCTGCTCCTTCCGCCTGCATGGCGCTCCTTCCGAGCGGCATTGTGGGAACAAGGGAGCACCTTCTGCGGGACATTGTGGGAACCCTGCCTCTCTCTCGCCAGCAGCTTCCCTCGCCTCATGCTCCCTCCAGAGGCGGAAGGAGCAAGAGCGCAGGAGCGCGTGCGTGGCAGCAGGAGCACAGAAGTGCGCTTGCGGCGGCAGAATCGCACGCGCGGAAGGTAGGTAGATCTTTTTGACTTGGTTGGTTAAAAGTAGCTCGCATGCTGAAAAAGTGTGGGCACCCCTGATCTAGATAATTGAAGAGATGGGAAGAATATTCAAAAAGTTTTGAAAAAACGTATTTCTAGAGTGTTGAGCTACCCCAATGACAAAAATCCTGAGGAGAATCTTTTTATTAATTTGAGACTTCTATGCAAATTCACATGATATCGTATTTTTGTATGGAATACATTGTTTTGTGCACAGGAACCAGCATCTTCTGCACATATATATCATGCACATTTTGTCCAGAAAGTCTCAAACTGAAAATGGTCTTCAAAATCTGAGCCGTTTTTTCTCTTATAGCAACAATAAAGTCGCTAAAATTACTTGTGGCTTCCTTCAAAAAAAAAATTAGCCCAAATTTTGTCCCTAGATCCTTCTCCTTTGTCTTTTTTTCTCCATCCCTACTATATTCTCCCTCCACCTATTTTGCAGAGACCAATTACCACTGTCTATACTGTCCTGCTTAACCCTATTTCCAAGTTGTCGTCATTTTTTGTGTGTGGAAGGGGAGTATAGGAAGCAACCCCCCCCACAAAAACCAGTTGCTGATCAGTAGGTGGAAACTCTGACTGCGGTCCTTTGAAAACGTTAGATAATGCTGCCTGCCTCTTGCCGAGAGCCAAGTGGAACAAGAAATAATTTGGTAGATACATCATCTTGGAGTGGTGGGACAAGGAGGAGGAGGAGGAGGGGGAGGGCCTTCAACTGACAATGTAACCCTTTCCTTAGCGGATCCCTCTCTTTCAGTCATCACATACAAAAATGTTCTACCACCATGATTTGGATTCCTGGTCCAATACCCTCTTTGCTTTCTGCTTGGCTTGGCCTCTGCCTTCCAAACTGGCACAAGCAAGTGCAAGTATGACACGGGAAAGGCAAGGAAGAAATGCCTGGGGGATTGTCCTCCCCTCACCTCATCTTCTTCCCTCCCCCTCTGTTGCCTGAATTATGCAAGCCCCTACCATTCAGTTTATAAGAATTTTTTTCATATGTGCATAATTCTCCCAGAGTTTTCCAGGGTCTGGAAAAAGGAAGTAATGATTCTCTTCTCAGAAGTTTGTGCATCTTTGTGCAGTATATGTATAACATGCACTCATATCCAAGGTGAAGCCCATTAAGATAAGGGCTGGGTCTAATATTGGGCAGAGTCAGACTTTTGCTAATGCACTCTGTCTGCAAATAACCCACCCCTGGTAGCTTTCAAGTGACTATGATTAGCCCAGGGTCATCCAGTGGGCTTTCATGGCAAGGAAGAATCAAAACCCAGGTCATAGTGCAATTCTCCAATCACTGCACCACACTGGCGCAATGGGTTAAACGCCCTTATGGCAGCTGAACTGTTGATCAAAAGGTCGGCAGTTTCAATCTGGGAAACAGGGTAAGCACCCATCTGTCAGCGTCAGCTTCTCATGCGGGGACATGAGAGAAGCCTCCCACAGGATGGTAAAACATCTGGGTGTCCCCTGGGCAATGTCCTTGCAGACAGTTATTCTCTCACACTAGAAGGGAATTGCAGTTTCTCAAGTTGCTTCTTATACGAAAAAAAAACCCTGGCTGCTATTTCAGAACAATTACCATATTTTCCAGCATATAAGATGACTGGGCGTATAAGACGACCCCCAACTTTTCCAGTTAAAATATAGAGTTTGTCACGATGCAAGGACTCGGCCGGCCCCTTAATCACACACAGAGAGACGGTAATCAGCTAACTATTTATTGAAGAATAAAGAACAGATGAAAAGGCAATTGTCCATGAGATATAGGAAAGTTCAGTTCAAAAGCAAGAGTCCGTAATAAAATCCAAAGGCAAAGGTCTTGGCAATAGGCTTGGCAAAGCTCCGCAAAACCAAGCGGATCAAGGAACAAGGCAAAGTTCAATCAGGGCCCAAGAAACTTCTTGGCAAGGTACGAGCCGCAACTTGGCTCCGTGGTCCTTTGCTCGCTACACCTGCTTAGGTTAGAAGTGGCCGAGCTACTGAGGATCTGTTCCCACGGATCCTATAATTAAACCTCATGGCGGGGTCCCCGACGCTCTAGGCTACGGGATCTAGCGCTTCTCTGGCGCTCTAGGCTGCGGTGCCAATCCCTCCTGCTGGAGTCGATGCTCCGTCTCCTATCAAAGCCCGACCTTGCCTCCCAGCACCTGGCTCACTATCTTCATGAGAGTCTAACTCCTCTCATCTTCCATGGCCTCATCGCCTATGTTTTCCCAAACTCTCTCCTGTGATCCGTACTCCACCCGGTTTCTCATAACATTCATCGCTATCAGCACTTTCAGAATCGGCCTGACCTTCCCAGTTCTCATAGCCATCCGGCCATCCTTCATCCCAGGCCAAGCTCTCTGTGGGAGAGGAAGGTCCAGCTAACTCATTAACCCTTCCTCCATTTCTTCCTCAGCTGCGGCTGGTTCTAATGCAAGTGGGACCCCGGTGCTGCCCCCTGCCCCCAGGCACAAAAGAGAACTGGGTTGCTACACGATCCCCCCCCCCTCAGGGCCCCTCCGAGGCGTCCCCCGAGGCTTGGGCTTGTCAGGGTACTTGCGGTGGAAACGGGCAACAATGTCCGGGGCGTGAACATCTCGAGCCGGCGTCCAAGAGCGCTCTTCCGGTCCAAAACCTTTCCAGTCAATCAAATACTCCAGCTTCCGGTATCTGAGGCGGGCATCCAGGATGTCCTGCACCTCGAACTCCTCCTCCCCGTCACGCATCACAGGAGGGGGTGGCGGCTGCAACACATCAGGCCACACTCCCTTCGCCGGCCGCAACAGGGAACGGTGAAAAACAGGATGGATCTTCATGTCCGCCGGAAGCTGCAGTTTAAAAGCAACAGGCCCCACACTCTCCAACACCTTGTAGGGACCCAAAATCTCGCATCCAGTTTGCGGCTGGGTCTCTGCGTAGGCAAATTCTTCGAAGACAGCCAGACTTCGTCCCCCACCTGCCTCTCCGGACCCTCCTGGCGCCGCCGATCAGCCATCCGCTTGTAATCCGCTTTGGCCTGGTCCAGTTGAGAATGCAGCATCTCCTGCATGGCAGTCAGCTCCTGTAGCCAATCCCCGTGCTGGCACATCTCCGGACTGATCTACGGGAGGGTAGAACCTGGGGTGATGACCATAGTTGGCAAAGAAAGGAGTTTCTTTGGTGGATTCCTGCGTCACATTGTTGTAGGCAAACTCTGCCAAGGACAACAAGGACGGCCAGTTGTTCTGCTGATAGTTAACATAGCACCGCAGATACTGTTCCAACGTGGTGTTAACCCGTTCGGTTTGCCCGTCGGTCTGGGGGTGATGAGCCGTAGACATCTGTGCTTCAATCCCCTGCAACTTCTGAACAGCCCGCCAGAACTGGGAAGTGAATTGGGTGCCTCGATCCGTCACCAAACTCTGAGGCAGTCCATGCAAGCGAAACACATGTTGCACAAACATATCAGCAGTCTCTTTAGCAGTAGGCACTAGGCATGAGAAAAAAAGTTATGAAAATGAAATGATTCGTAAGAAATTCGTAAGAAATGCTACTTTTGAGTATTTCCGCACCTGGAACGCCAACCAGGAAGTGGACTTTCTTTATAGAACTTTGGGGGCCACGATTTTCTTAAGTCTCGTTATTAGGTCGTAAGGGGAGGGCACCCTCCTTCTCTCTCACCACCTTCCTGCCTCCCTTGCCAATAAGTATTATGGCAAGGCAAGCCCTAAACTCGCTCCTTCTTTCGGCTGGAAGCCCGGAAAAATGTAAACAGAGAGGATTACTCAGAAGTAAATCTGCAAAGGAGGGCACTTTGGATGAAGGGCCCTCCTTGTGGATTTACTTCTGAGTAAACCTCTCTGTTTACATTTTCCAGGCTTCCCTGCCTCTCCTGCCTGCCAGGATCTAAAGCATCAAAGAGTATTGGGGCGAGAAACCAACCTAATGTATAATAGAATGAATGCTACTGTAAGTGCCTAATATTATAAGTAATCCAACTGGTCATACCTACATTCCATGCACATGCAATAATACAGCAGTAATAACAATAACAAGAGGTAAAATTCAAACCGAAGTATTCTGACTGGTCCCTGCCTCATGCGGTGCAAACGGGCTCTTCTCTATTAGCCCGGGAAAGCCAGCGTTTTGTGCTTGGGTGCACACACATACATATTCTTGGGGGATTTGCTGCAGAATCCGGGCTCATAGAGAAGATTCTGCAGCAAATCCCCCAAAAGAATATGTATGTGTGTGCACCCAAGCAGAAAACGCTGGCTTTTCCCGGCTCACAGAGAAGAGCCCGTTTGCACCGCATGAGGAGGGACCAGTCAGAATACTCGGTTTGAATTTTACCTCTTCTTATACCCATTGTTATTACTGCTGTATTATTGCATGTGCATGGAATGTAGGTATATGACCAGCCTGGGCAAACTTGGGCCCCTCGCTCCTCGGGATCGGGGTGAGAGAGAGGCAGCGAGGAGCGAGGGGGCTCCTCCTCCTTTTCTTTGCTGCTTCCAAGAATAGAATACCCGCTCCCTCCCTCCCTCCTTCCCTCCCTCCTTCCTATTTGGAGAGTCCCATCTAGAATTCAGTGTGATTTATTCAAGTTTTTGGCCTACAACTCCCAGAAATCCCAGCCAATTTACCAGCTGTTAGGATTTCTGGGAGTTGTAGGCCAAAACCATCTGAATGCGCATGCGCTGGCATACGAACTACTAACGAATTTCGTTAGTAATTAAGTTACATTTTAGAAATTTTTGGAAATTTTTTTGTAAGTCTTTCTTTTACTAATCAAAAAAAATCCCCCCCCCATTTGATTTTAGAATCACCATTTTTGGGTTCGAAACCATGCCTAGTAGGCACCCCTACACATGGAATGAAGTGACTCATCTTGGTGAGACAGTCTACCACGACCAGGATCGTGGTGAACCCCTTGGCCTTGGGCAGGTCGGTGATGAAATCGGCCGAAATCATCTTCCAAGGAGCAGAAGGGGTCGGGAGCGGCTGGAGCAAGCCGGCCGGCTTGCCCCCCGGCTTCTTGGCCCGTTGGCACACAGGGCAAGTGCTGACGTAGTCCTCCACATCCCTCCGCACTTTGAGCCACCAGAAGTCCCGCAGCACCAACTGTAGAGTCTTGAACAGTCCAAAGTGTCCCGCGGCCCGGCTATCATGGCAAAGTCTGAGAATGTCCTCTCTCTCGGGCCCAGGGGACACATAAACACCCTCGCGGTGGTAGAGCACCCCGTCCTTCACTTGGAAAGGGGCTTGCACCCCTTTGGCCAGCTGCTCTTGCACCCAAGGGTCTCCCTGTTGTCGAGCCTGGATCCGGTCCCTCAACGGTCTCTTGTCCCCCGGGGCTGGGGTGACCACTGGGGCCGACGCAGGGGCCACACCAGTGGCGGCAAAGTTTTCCGCTTTTAGCAGCCTTGCCTCAGGAAGCCCTTCTCCACCTCTGACATACTCTGGCTTCCGAGACAACACATCAGCTTGTTTGGTCTGCTTGGGGGTCACATAGTGGATGCGGAAATTGAATCGCTCAAAGAACAGGGACCATCTCTGTTGTCTCTGGTTCAATTTGCGCTGGGTCTTCAAGTGCTCCAAGTTCCGGTGGTCGGTGTGAACTTCCACCGGGAACTTGGCCCCTTCAAGCAGATGTCTCCAAACCTCAAAAGCTACCTTAATGGCCAGGAGCTCCTTCTCCCAAATGGTATAGTTATTTTCCGGCGCCGTCAGCTGCCGGGAGTAGTAGGCACAGGGCAATAGGTCCGTCCCCTGCGGCTGTAGCAGGATCGCTCCCACTGCTACATCCGAGGCATCAGCTTGCACGATGAAAGGGGTGCGGGAGTTGGGATGTTGCAGAAGTGGCTGGGTGGTGAACAGCTGCTTCAACTTCCAGAACCCCACGTCCGCCTCCGGTGTCCACCGGAACGGCACCTTTCCACGCAAGCACTGAGTGATAGGATCAGCCCACTTGGCAAAGTCAGGAATGAACTTTCTGTAGTAGTTGGCAAAGCCCAGGAATCTTTGAATGTCTTTTTTGCTGGCAGGGGCCGCCCAGTCGGCCACAGCTTGGACCTTGGTGTCGTCCATGGCGATGCCCGTGGGAGAAATGCGGTAGCCCAGGAAGTCCACCTCGTGGAGATCGAACGCGCATTTCTCCAGCTTGGCATAGAGACCGTGGTCTCTCAGTCTCTGAAGGACTTCCTTTACATGGCAGTCGTGGGTGGCCTGGTCAGGAGAAAAAATCAGCAGGTCGTCCAAGTAAACTGCCAGATAGCGATCTAGCAGGTCCCGAAAAATGTCGTTCATGAAATGCTGGAAACAGGCGGGAGCGTTGCACAAACCGAATCCCATAACTCTGTATTCAAAACTTCCCCACTTGGTCTGGAATGTGGTCTTCCATTCGTCGCCTTGGCGAATCCGCACCAGATTATAAGCACACCGGAGGTCTAATTTGGTGAAGACCTTGGCGCCCCGCATCCTTTCCAACAGTTCTGGGATCAGTGGCAGGGGGTAGCGGTTCCGAATCGTGATCTTGTTGAGCTCCCGATAGTCATTACAAAGCCGCAGCTCCCCGATTTCTTTTGACAAACAGGATTGGCGCCCGGCCGGGACTGAGAAGGCCGGATAAATCCCTTTCGCAGATTCTCATCCAAAAACTCTCGGAGAGCCTGCTGCTCCGGGTCCGAGAGAGGGTAGAGCCTTCCACGGGGGATAGGAGCTCCGGGCTCCAACTCAATGGCACAATCGTAGTTTCGGTGGGGGGGGGTAGACGTTCCGCCTCCTTCTCGCTAAACACATCCCAAAACCCTGCGTACTTTTTGGACAGCGTGGCGGCTTGTTCCACCTCTTGGGCATGGCAAGCCCGGGCTGTCATGCAATGTCCCTGGCAATGTTCAGAGGAAAACGACAACTGTCTCTTGGCCCATGAGATCTGTGGATCATGAAGGGTTAGCCAGACAATTCCCAGAATCACCGGGAAATCTGACAACTTGGTGACAAGGAAGGAAATGTCCTCTTTGTGGGAGCTTGTCCACATCTTGGTAGGGGCCGTGTATTGGGTCACGGCCCCTGCTTTCAGGGTTCTCCCATCAATGGTCTGTACGCCCTTGGGCTTTTTAAGATCATGAAACTGTAATCCAGCAGACTTGGCATAGTCTGCATCAATGAAATTGTTGGTGGCCCCCGAGTCGATCATAGCATGGACCATCATCGGTCCCTTCTCTTGCGACCAGAGGGAGACCATAACTAGAAACAATTGTCCAGTCTGGGGTTCTGGGGGAAGGTCAGTGACTGCGGCCGAGTTAGCGAACCCTCTTAAACACGGCCGACCCCTTCCCCCGCCGTCTGGATAGCTTCTTCTGCACCCTGGGGCCGCTCGAATGCAGCAGAGGCCCGGGGGTCTTGCCGCGTGGCTTCTGGGGCATTCTCTAGAAAAGTGTCCAGCTCCCCCACAGTACCAACAAAGATTCAAACGCTGGCGCCGAGCCTTCTCGGCAGCATCCACTTTTGGCCTCTCATGCCCAAGCTGCATGGGTTCCGGTTCATCCAAGGGCTGGGGAGCCGGCGCGAACTGCCGGAACGAGAACTGGCTGGCTCCCATTTCCTTTCGCACCCCTGGTCGCTCCCCGGGCCCTTTGTCCCATCGCTTCCAGGTCTGCATTCCAGCCTCCACCCATATGCTCACGGTGATCGCCTCCTCCAGGTCTGCAGGCCGAGTAGCCCCTCTCAGGATCTCCTGCTGCATCTCCGGCGACAGGCCTTTCATGTACTGGTAACGCAAGGCGGAGGGGTTCCAATCTACTTGGGCGGCCAGCACACGGAAGCAGGAGATGTACTGAGACAAAGGCATGTCCCTCATAGACAACCGATCCAGCTCCCTTTCCGCCAACTCGGTATTCACTGGGTTTCCCCACGTGGTCTTGATAGCCTCCAGGAACGCCGCCACCGTGGCCACTTGTGGGGATGCCGCCTGGATCTGCGTGGTCACCCATGCCGCCGCCATGCCTTCCAGTAGCGTGTAGCCGAAGCCCACCTTGGCTCGTTCAGTGGGGAACTCGGTGGGCCGAAGTTCCAAATACATTTCACATTGTCCGTTGACTTGAGCCGGGTTGCCTCCAAACCGAGCCGGTGCAGCCACGGAAGGGTGCTGGCCAGCCCTGGCCCGTAGTTCTCCCAGTTCCTGCTGCATCGCTGCAACTTGAGCATCGGTCAATTGAGCCATGGTGCCGGCCCGCCGTCCGTGTTTCTTGGGGCGTCCCGTGATGTGAAAAAGGGGTTCGTAGAGTAGCTCGGCCAACTGTCACGATGCAGGCCCCTTAATCACACACACAGAGACGGTAATCAGCTAATTATTTATTGAAGAATAAAGAACAGATGAAAAGGCAATTGTCCATGAGATATAGGAAAGTTCAGTTCAAAAGCAAGAGTTCGTAATAAAATCCAAAGGCAAAGGTCTTGGCAATAGTTTTTGGCAAAGCTCCGCAAAACCAAGCGGATCAAGGAACAAGGCAAAGTTCAATCAGGGCCCAAGAAACTTCTTGGCAAGGTACGAGCCGCAACTTGGCTCCGTGGTCCTTTGCTCGCTACACCTCCTTAGGTTAGAAGTGGCCGAGCTACTGAGGATCCGTTCCCACGGATCCTATACTTAAACCTCACGGCGGGGTCCCCGACGCTCTAGGCTTCGGCGGTAATCTGTGCTACGGGATCTAGCGCTTCTCTGGCACTCTAGGCTGCGGTGCCAATCCCTCCTGCTGGAGTCGATGCTCCGTCTCCTATCAAAGCTCTGACCTTGCCTCCCTGCACCTGGCTCACTATCTTCATGAGAGTCTAACTCCCTCTCATCTTCCATGGCCTCCTCGCCTATGTTTTCCCAAACTCTCTCCTGTGATCCGTACCCACCCGGTTTCTCATAACATTCATCGCTATCAGCACTTTCAGAATCGGCCTGACCTTCCCAGTTCTCATAGCCATCCGGCCATCCTTCATCCCAGGCCAAGCTCTCTGTGGGAGAGGAAGGTCCAGCTAACTCATTAACCCCTTCCTCCATTTCTTCCTCAGCTGCGGCTGGTTCTAATGCAAGTGGGACCCCCGGTGCTGCCCCCTGCCCCCCAGGCACAAAAGAGAACTGGGTTGCTACAGAGTTTGGGATATACTCGCCGTATAAGACTACCCCTCTTCCAACGCACACACAATAAAAATTTTTAAAGCATCAGATTTTATTTCAATATGGTAATTTTCCTATTACTGTACCTCCTTCTCTGCCTCTCAGATCTCACACATGCGCACCTGCACCGCTTCACTGCAGTCTTCAGAAGTGAGATCTGAGAGGCAGAGGAGGAGGTACAGTAATAGGATACAAGGGCAGGCCAGACAAGTAAAGCAGGTGTGTTTTTCTGGGCCCAGAGCCACTCTATCTCTTTTTTCCATACCCCAGGCCCCCCGGATGCCTGCAGCTTGCTCCGCCCTTCACTTACACCTTCTCGGTGAGGCGCCCCTTCACCTCACCATCGGGACCACATTAAGTCCCCGAATCCTGATGAATGGATTTTCTTCTACCGTACTTGTAAAGCGCCACCCTTAATGCTTTCATACAATCGCTGCATATGGCAGGGACGCAGCCACTGCCATTTTTGAGCTCCCCCCACCATATGCGGCAACCACATATTCTCCAATCTGGATTGGAAGTTTCAGCACTTGCTCTATAAGACAACTCCCGGCATATAAGACTATTCCTGCATATAAGGCTACTCCCGCATATAAGACGACTCCCACGTATAAGACAACCCTTGACTTTTGAGAAGATTTTCTTTGGTTAAAATGTAGTCTTATACGCCAGAAAACACGGTACTTCATTTTCCCCTTACAACTACAAGCATTGAAATATAGAATGAAATGGAGTTTAAGTTCAAGCTTTGAAAATATGGTATATAAGAACCAGAAGGGGGCTGTGTGTTAGTTACTTTAATTATGACACCCTCCTTTTCCTCCATTCTTGCTGCTACCAATTTAAAAAGAGATCACACAATGATCAACACACTCACAATCTAAAATTTTTATACAATAAGGAAATGAAAATGCATGGTCCAATGATATTTATTCTTCCAAAACATTTCAATCAGATTCCATCTTTCTTTTAGTTTGTCCACTAACCAATGTCCTCTAATGAGAATTGATAGGATTACAGTCTTGCATATTTTGCTATGCTGTTCAGATGTTAGTGGAGGAACTGTCACCATTCGATTTGTTGCTATCCACATTTCAATCAATGTACGTAAATGCCCATCTATGCCAGGGTGGAGATCATGTACTTCCCAGCTACTGTTGGACAATGGAGTGAATTCAACGTACATCAGTTTATTGTAATGGCATAGCTCTTGATTTTATCTATCATGTCGGAAGCAAATTGAGAACTTGGCATTATGCTAAATTTCCTTTGACCAGAAGCTGGCCACTTGGAATGCGGTTGTTGTAAGAAGGTGCATATGGAAGGGCTCAGACTGTATTGTAGTCGGTGGTCTGTGGTTTGCTCTTCTCCAAATTGCATGTAGTGGACTCCACTTTGTGCCCCCATTTCTTAAGGTTGGCTCTGTATCTCCTGGTGCCAGAGCACAGTCTGTTCAGCACCTTCCAAGTCGCCCAGTCTTCTGTGTGCCCAGGAAGGAGTTTCTCATCTGGTATCAGCCAGTGATTAAGGTTCTGGGTTTTCACCTGCCACTTTTGGGCTCTCCTTTGCTGAGGTGTTTCTGCAAGAATCTCAGTAGAACTTGGGAAGCTGTTTCTTGATTTAAGTCATTGGCATGCTGGCTGATATCCAAACAGAGGATGGGCCAAAGATGTCAATGCCTTGGTACTTTCATTGCTGGCTGCTACTTCCCAGTGGATGTCAGGTGGTGCAATACTGGCTAAACAGTATAATTTCTCCAGTGGTGTTGGACAGAGACATCATGTGATAATGCAGCATGTCTCATTAAGAGCCACATCCACTGTTTTAACATGGTATTATGTACTCCATACTGGGCATGTGTACTCAGCAGAGTAGCAAAGTGGAAGGGTAGATATCTTAACAGTATCTGCTTGTGATCCCGAAGTTGTGCCAGTCAGCTTTCATATAATATTGTTTTTGAGCACTAGATAGTCAGGCAGTGCTTCTTGTATGTCAGAGCACAGTACAGAGTGACCCCCAGGTATTTTGGTGTGCTGCAATGCTCCAATGGGATTCCTTCCCAGGTGATCCTCAGAGCTTGAGATGCTTTTCTGCTTAAGATGAAAAGAACACATCTGCATTTTAGATGGATTAGGGATCAACTCGTTTTCTTTGTAATAGGCAGTAAGAGCACATAAGCTTTGGAGAGCTTCTGTGGTGATGGAACGATCGTCAGCATAGATGAAACTCTCTGTCTCTTCTGGCCATGGCTAATAATTTGTGAAAATGTTAAACATTGATGGAGCAAGCCCACTCCCCTGAGGCAGGCCATTCTTCTGTTTTTGCCAACTGCTTCTCTGACTCTGGAATTCAACAAAAAAGCTCCTGTTTTGTAGCAAATTCCTATGAAACAGGTAAGGTGGTAATCCTTTGTGATATTATGTGATATTTTTTGATAACGCTAGTGGAAGCAATCATCACTTTATTTATCTTTGTTTTTGTTGGGTTTTAATTGCTACAATGTTTTGTCTCATTGTCTTTTGCCATTGGTTTATTTTAATTTTTAACATCCTTGTAATTTGATTTCTTAACCACTTGGATGCTGCATTCACATGTAATTATTTGCTTACCTGGAGACTTATAAGCTGCATTATGGTTTTGGACTAATTACTACTGTGAGCTTTGTACCATATGGTAATATAACAATACACTACCACCCCATATCAATCTGGGGAAATGTCCTGAATTTACTCGGGAATCAGAAAACAGTGGATAAGAATGAATGTTATCAAAATGAACAACTTCCATCAGAAGTTACTACAGACTCGACCTATAACGCTCTAATGAGATATTCTTTCTAGGAATATTCTAGGATCTCCAGATAGACTCTATATTGTAATTTCGAGCAGAAACATACCATAGAATTGCCTGCAGAACCTAGATAATGGATTTTGTCAGGTACAGGTAGGTGAAAACGCAGTATGGTGGATACAGACACCATACTGTATTTGTATAGGTACTATAAGTGTGTATGTGTTGTTAGAATTATAGAACTTGGTGGCAACCAGAAAATGGGCTGAGATGGCAGGCAGGACTAGGAAGTCAAGAAATGTAAAGAACTGGGAGCTATTGGGTGGAGGGAGAAAATTTGGATATATTCCCCCAAATGCAAATTCTGACCATCACCATGAAATATATCTTCAGCCCCCAAATTTCTAGCATTTCAGTGAGTGAAACATTGGAAAATATTTACATTCCCTTGGTAACTTTGCCTGACCTTTACTTTGGATAGTTAGACTGTATTTCTCAATGCTCAGCTCAGTTACTGCAATGATAAATAAAAATTGGGGAGGTAAGGAACCTCCCCTGCCCCCTCGCAGCGCTCTTCCCCCGCCCTCCCCTGAGAGAGAGAGAGAGAGAGAGAGAGAGAGAGAGAGAGAGAGAGAGAGAGTCATCATGCCGCATGTTGGTTTTTTGTTTGAATTTTTTTTTTGGTCTTTGATCTGGTGTCCCCCCCCCCCCCCCAGGCCTGCGCCCATAGGCCATGGCCTAGTGTGGCCTTATGGATAATCTGGGCCTGCGAGGACTCCAAGATCTTTTTCACATGTACTGCTTTTGAGCCAAGAGGCATCTTCTTGGCTTTCCAGACCCTGGACCCTGGACCAATGTACTGGCTGAACCTCTTCTTACAAGCCCTGCTTCATCCATAACTTTCTGTTGTTGCAGCAGAAGTGGGCGTCTTTCTTCCCACTCACATCTTGAATTTCTTTTGTGTTTTCCCCCATGCATTTATTTCATTCTTCTTTCTTCCCTTACCATTCAGTTTGTAACCCCCTTTCTCCCCCCTTCGAACTTAATTTCTTTCTTCTAATATATTCATTTTCCTTCTTTCCTCTTTTTCCTTTTTCTCCCTTTCTTTCTGTTTCTCTCTGTGTTGTTTGGAGCTGGAGTGGGAAGTCCTTCTCCGTTCCCAGCTGCCTGCAGTCCTGACCACAGCTCTCCCCCTTTCCTTGTCATGAGAATGCCTCTCCTTTTAGGGACAACTCCAGATGAGTAATGATCCCAAAGGAATGTCCTAAGAGAGAAGCAATCAGCAGTTCTGCTGCAGAGATGCTTGGAGAGGCAGCAACCTATATGTGTAAGGGCTTCCCCATGATTTATCCTTCCCAGGGGTGGGCTGGAGGACTGCAGAAAAATATCTTTTCAGGCAGCTGGATCCTGGCAAGTCAAACCAGCAGAATCCCAAAGGAAAGTTGTGATGCCCGCTGAACCATTCAGGGAATATCAGAAAAAGAGTAAAACGGGGGAGGCTTAATAATGTAAGAGCCACAGCACATTATTAGAATTCCTAAAAACCTTGAGTCATACAAGATTCTTACACTTCATAAACCATATTTAAGGAAGCAAAGCTTAGGAATGTTTGGGATTTCGTGTTGGGTTTTGTCTGATGCTTTCAAGTTGCTGATCGTCTCCTTGGGATCATATCTGGTATTGTGACTGGGAGATGCTGTCATACAGTAGATCAGGTATGGGCAAGCTTTGGACCTCCAGGTGTTTTGGACTTCAACTCCAATAATTCCTATTGCTGAACAAATGATACGAAAGGAAGGAGCCACAGGAGAATACCATAAGATGAAAGGAATAACTAGTAAAATATATAAGATAATAATAGAGATTAAGGAAGGAAAAAATAAAAAATGCAATATTAAGAGAAACATGGGAGGAAGATTTAGGGATTAAGATAAGGGGAGTGGATTGGATACAGTTATGGAATCAAAGACATTTAAGGAACTTATTGATAAGGGTTAAAGAAAACTTTCATAAATCGGTATGGCAATGGTACATAACACCAGTAAAAATAGCAAATATTAATAAAAATGTTATAAAAAACTGTTGGAGAGGTTGCCAAGAGGTGGGCACATATATACATATGTGGTGGGAATGTAAATATGTAAAAGAATTCTGGGGGAAGGTATTTAGAGAAATAGAAGTAATAATGGATATGAAGATGGAAAAAAGTGCAAGTATTGCATTGTTGTCATTATATAATGTTAAGAATTAGGGAAAACAGAGCAGGATGCAATAAATAATATGTTAACTGCCGCAAGGTTGTTGATAGCAAGGAACTAGAAAGACAAGATAAATATACAAATTGAAGAATGGTATAAAGAACTATGGAAATTAGCAATAAATGATAAATTGGCATGTAGGTTAAAAGTTAGAAAGGGGGTACGGAAGGTAAATGACTTTGATGAAGTCTGGGGTAAATTTATCGAGAATGGTTTAAAAGAAATAGATGGGAAGTTACCTCCACGAGAAGAAATTAGATTTTGGAAGGAGAAGGCTAATTGAAGTGGCTCAGAAGGGGGGGGGGGCACACAGAGGTGAATATGATAAGATATAAGATATATTTGCATATATAGTTGATGTAACGAATTAAGTGTGAAATACAAAAGTATGGAATGTATTGATGTATGGATGCAACTTAAGAGAATCAATGTACTTAAGAAAATGTATTAAAAATTATTAATTAAAAAAAACTCCAACAATTCCTAACAGTCGTTAGTCTGTTAGGAATTGTGGGAGTTGAAGTCCAAAACATCTGGAGGGCCGAAGCTTTCCCAAACCTGGTAAATTCACACACCTTTTTCAGATATCTAGAAATATTATCCATGCATATCTGTGCATTGGTAGTAACCAGGGGGCATAATATGGAGAAGCGGAAAGCAAGGACATTAATGTATAATTGCATATTAAAAATTGAACTATAGATTCCTAATGCATTTGCTCTACCATTTTTAAAAGACCGAGTAATTCAGAATTACCTCCAAAACTGTGCAGGCTTGGTCAAAGAAAATGGAGGAGGAAGCAGAACGGCTTTATTTCTGTCCAGTCCAAGTAGATTTCATTGCTACTTCAAAGAACATTTTGCTTCTTACCATTCTCTCAACGCCTCTGCTAAAAAGGAACTCCCCTTTTACACAACAGCTTTTAAAATACTTGAAATTGCTATCATATCATTTCCGAATAGGTTATCTCAGCCAATCACGGCTAGGTCTTAAAGCCTTTTCTCATGAGCAACGTACTTCAAACTTGTACATCGGCACTTATGCTCTCCTCTTTGTTCTTGTTTTCATTTGTTTGGTCCAAAAAGGGATCCTTCAGGATTTTTTTTACAGTTGTTGTTTATTTGTTCAGTCATTTCTGACTCTGCATGACCTCATGGACCAGTCCACACCAGAGCTCCCTGTCAGCCGTCACCACCCCCAGCTCTTTCAAGGTCAAGCCAGTCACGTCAAGCATGGCTGTTGAGGATGGGGGGGGAGGCTTCTCAGTGGTGGCTCCCCAGCTCTAGAATATCCTCCCTAAAGAAATTAGACTACCTGTCTCTCTTTAGGCCTTCTTGGTGAATCTAAAAACAGGCCTTTGATCCTGAGTAATCCATGGCCAACGTGATGAATCATTGATAATACTGGCCTGCACTTTGATTGATTGTTATGACAGATAGCCGGACCTCAGGTTCCACTGTGTTTTAGGAATTTTATAATGTTCATATTTTTTATAATTTTATCACAGAGATTTTTATGCACTGTTGATTATACTTATGTCATTGTATTTATACTTATGTATTATTGTCTGCATGTGGCACTTGGACTGCTTCTGTGAGCTGCCCCGGGTCCCTTTGGGGAGATGGTGGCAAGGTACAAATTTATTATTGTAATATTATTATTCAAGGAAAACATCCCTCCATCTTGCCCTTGGTCGGCGCTTCTTCCTTTTTCCTTCCATTTCCCCCAGCATCATTCTCTTCTCCAAGCTTTCCTCTCTTCTCATTATGTGGCAAAAGTATTTCTAATATCCTTCCCTCCAGTGAGCAGTCAGGCTTATTTCCTGGAGTATGGATTGGTTTGATCTTCTCGCAGTCCAAGGCACTCTGAGAATTTTGCTCCAGCACCACAGTTCAAAAGTGTCTATCTTCCTTTGTTCAGTCTTCCTTACAGTTCAGCTTCTGCATCCATAGGTCACTATGGGGAATGTCACTGCTTTAACTATGCAGATCTTTGTTGCCAGTGTGATATCTCTGCTCTTCACTATTTTATCAAGATTGGTCATGGCTCCCCTCCCAAGGAGTAAAAATCTTCTGATTTCCTGGCTGTTGTCTGCGTCTGCAGCAATCCTTCCACCTAGAAATGGTTCGACCAGACTCACCGGGCCAAGTGCGTTGCGGTGCAGGGTGTCCTCATCGCCATCTTGGCCCTAGGGAGGGGGGGCTTCTTCCCAGAAGCCCCCTGGGTGGCGGGAGAGTTTCCCGCCACCAGTGTCAACTGGCCAATGGTGGGGGCTGGCACCGCCTCCCTTGCCCCATCTGCGGGCCAGCCCTCCCTTTCACCTGGGCAGTCTACTTACGGCTGCCTGAAGCTTCCCAACAGGCACTGGGCCTGTTCCTGTTTTTGTCCATCCCATCCACCCTACTTGCATTCATTGTTTGTATCTTTTTACTTTTCATGCTATGTATTTATTCTTTGTATCTTATTAAATTTTCTTGCTGTTACTTGTGTTCATTGTCGCAATTCCGTGTTTGTGTGTTCATCATCGCAACTCTGTTTGGCGTGTGGCATGGGCCCAGGATCTGGCTGGCTTATCACCCCCTGGTGGTAGGGGGGATAACGCCCTGGCCCCTGGAGTGCTGAGTTTTCGTGGACTGGTAGTGAGCTTGTGGCACCCAGACATGCAAGCATCTTCGGACAACAGCGGGTTGTCCGACCCCGGATCCAGGACCCATGCATGGCTGCCAACCCTTTTTCCTGTTATCAATAAATGTGTTGCGGCCAATTTTATCCCAACAAATTGTGTCTGTGCATTATTGGTTATTAGGTGGGAGGTGTATCATCCATGCACACGCAAATACAAAGTCTGTCACTGGCGCCACGTTTTTTCCCTCTATTTGCAAGTTATCAATCAGTCTGGTTGCCATCATCTTGGTTAATTTAATGTGTAACTACAATTCATCTTTTGCACTTTCTTCTTTCACCTCAGTTATAAGGTTCCTCATCTCCTCTTCGCTTTCAGCCATTGAAGTAGTATCATTTGCATATCTAAGGTTGTTAATGTTTCTTCTATTTTAAACAGTATAATCATAAAAGTGAATGAGCCTTATTTGTATAATTAACTAGGCTAGTGGGATGGAGAAATCTATTGCGTTTTTTTATTTGATTGAAATAAAATCCTGAATCTGAGAACATTTGTGACTTTTGGTAAATGCATTCATATTTTGCAGTGTCGGTGGTATGCAGAGCTGACCTGCTGTTTTGAGAGTTGCACTGTTTTCCAGGTGTGAAGATTCAAGAACTAACAGAGACGCTGCCAAGACTAATCATGCAACTGGCCATAACCCTTTCCTTCAAATCCATGTGGGAACAACTTCTCCTGCCAGACATGTCCATCAATGTGTAAGAGACTCTTAAGCTCGAGGTAGAAAGGTGAAGACCTTTTACACAGGTGGTTATTTTGTTCTTCCTTTCTCTTGAAGGTCATAGCCCAGGAAGAGAGTGAATAGGCAACAGTCAAAACCTGACTATGCAGGAAAGATGTGGGTTCCTTGAGTATGCTTTGTGATTCACCAAAGACGTCTGGCAAGAGAAGAGCCACACTGATTTGGGAAAATCGTATTTACTAGAGGTCTTACAAATCAGATTAAGCTGAACCCTGTCATGACAGAAGACAATATTTCAGAGGATTGGGTAACACCTAGATCAAGATCCTACATTGAGCAGGCAGGGCACACATTTCCAACTATGTCATTTTTTTGTATTTCCCTCCCACACATATGTCCCTTAAACAAAAAAGATGCAATACAACAAATTTTATATTATTTAACATATGTGTTGTCTCAAAAAAAACCCATGCACTAGGCTTGTGTATGAATTTGGAATGGTCGATTCCCTTTGGCCAATCTGGTTTGTTCGGCTTGGTCGAACGGCCATAATGGCAAGGGTCCAGCCGTCATGTTTTTTTTTCTGTTACAGGACCACTTGGCAGCCAATCACGGCTCCTCCTCCCATTCGGTATCACGCAAAGATGGCGTATCTTACGCAAGCTGTGTCTGTTTCCTTAACCCCGTTCCTGAAACCTAGGTTTCCTGGAAGGGAAAAAAAGGAAAGGGTCCCAGGAACAGAAAGGGGAGCCTCATAAGTCCCCCATTGCCACCAATGGGCCGATCAACCCATATTTTTCAGTAGCAGACTGAGAACAGCTATCTGGCTACCCACCCATTTTCAGGAGGCATGCAAAACTGGATACGGGGGTCTACCAGAATCTGGCCAGCAGAAATCAATTGAGGTTCGGCCAAAATGCACAAGCCTACCATACATCCAGTGAAATTTCAGGGTAGGATTTGACTTCAGGACTCTTCTATCTGTGTAGCTCAATAGTTTTGCTACCTGAAAGCCCCAAATAAAGAATACCAAATAGTTGCAAAATGCAAAACAATAATTCAACTACAAAGTATTTGGTATTTCTACCTTTCCAGAGCTCCCTCTCCATCCCTTCTTTTTCTATACCTAACAACTGCCCAAAAATGGTAACTGGAAGTTTCCGACTAATCTATTTTATAGGACTATTATCAGGATTATAGAGGAGAGAGGAAATTGCAGCTGCTTGAGGGAGAAAGCAAGATATATATATATATATATAGATATATACACACACACACACACACACACTATATATATATATATATATATATATATATATATAAATAAAATCAGTAAGGTGAAGAAATAATTCTTGGTCAAAATGAAACTTTACATATATGTCACAAGTTCGTTATTTTCTAATCATTATACTGTATTAAGGAAGTAAAGCTTGAATTGTATTGAGGTTGGGTTTTTTTTGGGGGGGGGGTTAAAGTACCTGTATTTGCACATGCATACAGTACATTATGAGGAATATTGGAGATGGTGCCCAAATCTAAATACAAAATATATTTATGTTTCAGTAGCACCTTAAATATATAACCTGAAGATAATTTTATACAATATTTTAATAATGTCGTGCATGAAACTGTGTTCACTGAACCATCAGAAATCAAAGGTGTCACTATGTCAACCATCCATGTGGACAATTATCGATTTTGGAGCATTTCGGAATTTTGACTGAGAGGTGATCAACTTGTATGTTGTTTAATGATCGTAATAAAAATCTCAAATTAAGATATCTAAACATATTCATGCACGGGAGAAAGCAAGATCCTTCCATTACAGTGTTCCTGAAATAAGCCTTCTGTTTTAACTCAGCAGTAGAAAGTACGTCTCAAATGTACAGAAACGTCTCAAACATTTAGTAGAATGGATAGGAATAGAGCCACTCCCTGTAGAGCGCTTAGTAGGTCAATCTTTGTATTTCAGTGGGCAAACTATACAAAGTAGCATACGTCACCATTCAGGAAAGAGTTGAGATTGAATTACAATGGAAAGTTCAGTTCATGCATTCTTAAATTCGATTTATTCAGCCTGCTAGTCAGGTATCTGGAGAGGGACTAAATCCCAAATGGAAGTTGTTAACTTTTGGTGGAGAGAAACTTCCATTGCCTTCTATATAAGAAAACAGGGACAAGCTATCTCATGCCCTCAAGATATTTTCCATCACAACCTCTATGATGCCTGGTAAAATAAGTCAAAAGAATTTTAATTATGGTAATAGGGACACAATTGTGTCCAGGTGGTCGTCAGGAATTCAGATGTTATAGATGAGTAAGTTAAGGTGACTGACTGTTCCATATTTATGACTGTTAGTTACAATTGAGACTATATTTTCATGATTAGAATCTTCTCACTTTACTGGATGTCAGCTGCATGGTAAGAAGGTACATTTGGATGGCTATGGGAACATGGGTGGTGAATGATGTTTCCATCAGGTTTGGGTTAGGGAAGCTGGATCAGAAGATATTACTTATTCAATTACAGGAAAACCCTTATCCCATGCAGGATAGGTTTCTGGCTGGACTGCAGTGACCTGAAACCACAGACATGACCAATCATCATTATATAACATGCCTTCCCATTCTGGTATGCCATAGAGTTACATTGGAGGATATATAGGTTCTTAAAAAGGCATCCTTTCAATGAATGTGCTATGTCTTTCAGGGCCATTCTATGGCAACCTCTTGAGAAAGGAGACCATAGAATTGCCTAGAGCACTGATTTTCAACCTTTTTTGAGCCACGGCACATTTTTTGCATTTACAAAATCCTGGGACACACCACTAACCAAAATGACACAAAATGACACTCTAACACAGTAATACATATAGTTAATATGTTTTTAATGTATTTATGCACTCACTTAGTGTGAAACCTGGGCCTGTTTCAATGAACACAAAATATATAGTTATATAGTATATTATTATTATATTGCATTACATTACAACATTATCAATATACCGGTATATGTATACACACAATATACATATATTACTATAATATCAAATACAACATACTATGTCATTGTCACAGTACAACAATTACATACCACATTGTCCAAAACACCTGGAGGAAGGCCCAATTTTGACCATATCTACTCTAAACCTTCTTCCAAGCCCTTAATAAAGATGCTGCCTGCCTTAATGTATAGCCAGAGTCTCCATGCCCATCTGTCGGGAGGACTTGGGTGGTGCCTTCCTGCTTGGCTGAAGGGGGTCAGGCTGGATGGCCTTTGGGGGACCCATATTTCTCCCACGAGTTCCCTTCCCTCCTTTCCTCCATTAGCTGGCTGACTCCCTACCTGCCCGCCTACCTGCCCCTCCAGCTGCTTGCCTACCTGCCTGCCTTCAGTGCTTGGGGTCCGCTGCTCTCTGACTCACACCTCGCATAGTGCCAACAGGGCTGGGCTGGACTGGACCAGAAGTGTTCCCCGCCGGAAGGGAAGGGAACGGGCCCAAACAGGTCCGCCCTACTGCGCGGCCCTCCCGGAAACAGGGATCTGCATGCGGAGGTTCCAGAGACAGAGTAGCAAACTTTATACATGACATCACATAGATAAGAATCTAATTTCCCACGGCACACCTGATGATCTCTCACGGCACACGAGTGTGCCATGGCACACTGGTTGGTAAACACTGGCCTAGAGGACCCAACAAATTATTGAGAGCAGCAGAACTTTCTGTGGTCTTTAATGGCCAGAGACAGGACTCAGTTGACTTCCTTCCTTTAGAGAAGCCTTTTCCAAGCTGGTGACCTCTAGATATATTCAATGGCATCTCTCACAATCTTCGTTCAGGTGGGTGTTTTCCAGCATTGAGCAGAGCAGAGTTCTTTCTGATCTAGCTGCTTGCCTCCATAGATGTTGACAAGAGAGCTAGAACCCTTTGAGCTGAGTCTTAGCTTCTCCCTCTATCATAGGGGTAGATGTTGGGCTGCAAACTTCAGAGGGCATAGTCAGCACAGGCTCTACTGAGGAACAATGAAAGTTGTAGTCCAGCAACATTTGGCTGTATGATTCTTACCCCTGCTTTACAGTCTTCAGTGTGCAAGCTCTTCCTGCATATGCTAAGATAAAATATATGTAGACATCCATAAGACAGGCTGAGAGATTCCTGATCCAGAAATGTGAAGCTTGTAGGCTTGATTGACAATATAACTCTGGATTGATAGAATCATAGAGGTGGAAGAGACCTTGTGGGCCATCCAGTCCAACTCCGTGCCAAGAAGCAGGAAAATCGCGTTCAAGGCACCCCCAACAGATGGCCACCCAGCCTCTGTTTAAAAGCCTCTATAGAACGAGCTTCCACCACACTTCAGGGTGGAGAGTTCCACTGCTGAACAGTTCACACAGTCAGAAAGTTCTTCCTACTGTTCAGGTGGAATCTCCTTTCCTATTGTTTGAAGCCATTGTTCTGCGTCCTAGTCTCCAGGGCAGCAGAAAACAAGCTGAAGTTTGGTCCCTCCTCCCTGTGACTTCCCCTCACATATTTATACTTGGCTATCATGTCTCCTCTCAATTTTCTCTTCTGTAGGCTAAACATGCCCAGCTCTTTAAGCCATTCTTCATAGGGCTTGTTCTCCAGACCCTTGTAACAAAGGCATCATACATTCTCAAAGTAAGGTTGTTGGCTTTGTTGGACTGACACCTTTGAGAGCTTCTAGTCCAGATCTAATGCTTTATTTCTCTGTCCCACTACTCAAATGAAGGGTATGATAACAGCTGATTATTTAAGTAGGAATCCATATATGCGCCAAAGGAGAGGGCACCTCTCCACCTCTCCCGCTCCATCCAGTGCCTCTGGACAAGGTTGGGCTCCCGTCTGGAAGCAAAAGGACTGCGCTTGTTTCTGATTAGCTGCTCTTGGCAAGCCGAGTGGAAAAAATAGCTTAAAAAGTCAGAAAGCTTTAAAACAAATGTCTCAGACAGCTAGTGGATTGGGGGGGGGGGAGTAAGAATGAGAGAAAGAGGAGGAAAGTGTAGGATAAAAAGATAAGAGGGAGAATGGATGGAAAAGTATATAAACATAGCTGTGAGAGAGAAAGCAAAGAGGTTTGCAGCAGAGCTTAGGAGCATCACTTCATTTCGTCATTTGGGAATTGCAGTTGCTGGGATTTATAGTTAGTCTACAAAGAGCATTCTGAACTCCACCAATGATGGAAGGGAACAAAACTGCATTATATGAGTCTACTCTGACCATATAATGCAGTTTCAAACTGCATTATGTAACAATGGAGATGGGACAGCACAAACTTGTCAGGTAGTATATGGAGCATATTTTGTCTCAGGAATGAACTGCTGAAAACTGCTGAGAATAGCAAAAATGTATGTATGTATGTATGTATTTCATTTCATTTCATTTCTATTCCGCCCTTCTCACCCCGCAGGGGACTCAGGGCAGATTATAATGTACACATTACATTTGGACACACAAACACACAAGACAGACAGAGGCAATTTAACATCTGGCCACCAGGGGGAGCTGTCGCACTCCTTCATTCCTCAGCGTGTTTCCTGGAGATCTTGTAATGGCCTCATAAATCAGTTAAATTTAGCCTCCCGACTAAGTGGTACCTTAATTTCCTACTTGACAGATGCAACTGTCTTTTGGGTTGCAAAGGTCAACAACAAGCCACACAATAGGTTGAGAGCCCACCTTGACCCCGGGCAGGCCTCGAACTCATGACCTTCTGGTCAGTAGCTAACACCCAGCCAGCTGCACCACATTCCCGGTGCAAAATGTTGTGTTAGAATGGGGAAATCTCTGTTTTGCTGCCGCCTGCATTCTTTTTTTTTTTTTTTTAAACCCCTCAAATTGGCACATTGTGTTATTTTTTGGGGGTGGGGGACACACAGCAAAGAAGCAAACAAAAATAGGAATGAAGTTCTTATTCATCCACCGTGAACAAACTTCTCATTCCATGCTTAATTTGAAAGTGAAGGTATTGTGCCTGGCTTCCATTTAGCCATTGCAGTTCAGTAGTTGGGGGAAGTGTAGGAAACTCTCATTTAGAATGAAATAAGGGCTCAAACTCCCAGACCTTCAAGGGTTAAGAATTCAAAGCCTTCAACCTACGTAGTTCTTGATTTCTCCAATTTCCTGTTTTGGGGTAAAATCTCAAGTTTTTTTCAATTGGAAATATGAAGAAATTGGTGAATTTTGGCAAATTCTTACCAAGAAAATGAACTGACACAAAATTTTCACCTTTCCCATCTTAACTCTCAGGGGAAGAACGCATATACAATAAAGTCGTCAGATGAGAAGAAGTCCACTGGGAGGCATTTCTGTACCTGCATTTCTGCAAGGAACGGACATCAAATGAACTTTCTTGCAACGTTGCACAGACGCGGAAAGGTCCAAATTCCTGCATCTGTGCATCATCAGACTACGTTTAACTATGTGTTTTTCCAATTTTAAATACTTTTGCCTCTTTTTATAAATACCACAGCTGCCATTTTCTCGCATGCACCACAACCACCGGTTGAGAGCAAAGAGATGATTTTTTAAAATATAAAAGTTTCAATTGAGATGGGAATTAAAAAGAATTTGTCCCACAAGTCAAGGCAAACATGATTTTTAAATGATTTTTTACAGAGATTTTAATGTTATGTCTCGATCAAATTAATACCGATCTGAAATTTTCCAGAAGCCATTTGTCATATGAAATTTCTGATATTCAACAAATAATATTCTCTCAATATTTTCTACCATTTTTAAGTGTGCAGTGGCTGCTGTTTCTTCCCAGAATGACCCAAAATGATGCTATATCCAGTGTATTCTGCACGATGAAATATTGCTGCAGTTTTTCCCCCCACTTGAAGTGGCAGGAAAAGACAACAATAATAATAAGCTGACACGATACAAGGATTTAAAGATCGAACTGCGAAGACTCTGGCACAAGCCAGTAAAAATTGTTCCAGTGATGATCGGCACACTGGGTGTAGTGCCTAAAGACCTTGGCTTGCACTTAAACGCAATCAGCGCTGACAAAATTACCATCCGTCAGCTGCAAAAGGCAATCCTACTGGGATCTGCATGTATTATTTGTCTAAACCAGAACAAACAGTGGGACACTTTACCTGAAACTACACACAGAAACAAGGCTCTATTGAGTGTAGAAGCACTCAAGCAACACAGTATCTAAGGTAAGTATAATGCAATATTCAGAACTGTATATGGTTAGCTGGCATCAAAGGTGGAGACCAATGAGCAGAGGCTAAGTATAAAGCATCAAACATCAATAAACACCATGCCAAAATTAATGGGAAATATACCTTCCTCCTATAATGCTACAATCGCTAGCTCTATTAAAGTAACAGCCACAAACCATGAGCAAACATACACAAAAGACCGGAGCAATCAATCTCAGTGAGATGGATGTGGGCGCTGCAAGGATTGCATCCCGTGTGTGTTCCTGAAGATGACCGGGAAGCACATCCTATGTAGCTACACAATCACGGGATGTGGAGCCCCTCCTATGTGGTCCTCAGGCATCTGATGAACAGTCCATGGCACTGTAAACTAGAAATTCCAGGCGTGATGCTCCAGTGCTGTGGATCGCGGAGTGCCAAAAGACCCGGGCAATGGATGATCGAGTCGTCGATCCAGGAATGGTGTAGTCAATACAACAAATGCCCTCGCCCCAAACTAGTGAATGGGGAGAGAAGTATGTGATAATAAGGTAGTCAGAGAGTTCTCCGGTGCAGCAGTTTGGTAACTCTATGTCCGACAACCCCAATGGGCGCAATCAGCTGGTGCTGCGTAGCGGCGTGGCAAACCTGGAAGTCAGGAAGACCTCAGGAGTTGATGACCCAATGGTTGATGTGTAGACCGCCGCTATGGATAGGAACGCCAAGAGCAACGCTGGGCAGGAGACCGAGGCAGGCAATGGTGTACTTCAATGGAGGGTAATGAGCCCTGCAGTGATGAAAGAGCCGCCGGTTTCCAGCTCGGTGGTATGGAAGGAGGAAGAAAGGACATCTCTCATGGGTTTTATATCCCAAAATAAAGTTGTAGTTTATTTATGCAATCTTCAAAAATAGTAGGACATCGTACAAATGCACCAGTGGCAGTGATGGCAAAAACGTGCATCCAGCCCAGTCCAAGAAGGACCCAGCTTTAGTGCCGTGCCAACGGGGATAATTAAAGCAGTATAATGGTGGTCCATGCTCTGGTTACATCCCGTATAGATTACTGCAATGCTCTCTACGTGGGGCTGCCTTTGAAGACTGTTCAGAAGCTGCAACTAGTCCAATGGACAGCAGCCAGGTTGATAACAGGAGCGCCATTCAGAGAGCGCACAACTCCTCTGTTGTGCCAGCTCCACTGGCTGCCAGTTTGCTACCGGGCACAATTCAAAGTGCTGGCTTTAGACTTTAAAGCCCTAAACGGTTCGGATCCAACTTACCTGTCCGAACGCATCTCTCCCCATGAACCATCAAGATGTTTAAGATCATCTGGAGAGGCCCTGCTCTCGGTCCCGCCTTCTTCGCAGGCGCGACTGGCGGGGACGAGAGACGGGGCCTTTTCAGTGGTGGCTCCTCGGCTTTGGAACGCCCTCCCTAAAGACATCAGATTGGCCCCCTTCCTCCTGATGTTTCGCAAGAAAGTCAAGACCTGGTTATTTGAGCAGGCATTTGTTGATGAAATATAAGGCTTAATTGGATATAAGGAATGATGACGATGTGATGGAAACTGATTTCAATATGACGCTGAGGCTGCAATTGTATGTTTTTAATTGTTAAATTGTTATTATATGTTTTTTTCTGGAGGGGGGGTTGACTTGTTGCTGTGTTGTATTGAGGGCAGAGACTGCCTGTGTAAACCGTCCCGAGTTGCCTTCGGGCTGAGAGGGGCGGTATAGAAACGTGACAAATAAATAAATAAATAAATAAATAAATAAATAATGGGCCCCTAATCCCGTTTCGCCAGTTTCATTGTGGCTTCATCAGGGCAAGGGTTATACAAGTTGAGGATGTCAGCTCCAGCTCCCCATGCGGGGACATGAGAGAAGCCTCCCACAAGAATGATTAAACATCAAAACATCCTGGTGTCCCCTGGGCAACGTCCTTGCAGATGGCCAATTCTCTCACACCAGAAGTGACTTGCAGTTTCTCAAGTCGCTTCTGACACACACACACACACACACACACACACACACACACACACAGAGCCAAATTCTCAATCCTGCAGAGGTAAATTCAACTTGTAGAAGTATAAGATCCCAATTGGATTCCAGTCAATGCGACCAAGGTCTGCTGAATGGCACCAAGAACAGCAGTCATAAAGGCCATAGGCTTCCCATTTAGATTTAGTATGGCATTGGCCCACATTCCTTTCAATGTATCCGATAGCAATGACACAGCTTTGCTCAGGATCACCTGAACTGTTGTAAATTAGGGTGGATGTTAAACAACTCATATTTCATGACCTGTGGTAAGTTTTTGCTATCCTGCAGAATTTGTTTAAGTGTCCTGTTACACATTTTCATAATTCAGTAAAGGTATTACATAGTACTACATTATCCCCTAAAACCCTCCTGCTAGATACATCCTACCTCTGTTCACGTCCAGTGTTTATTTATTTTAATATATTACATCTGGCTCGGCCATTATGGTTTTAAACTTTGCATGCTATTGCTTATACGTGAGTTTATTGATTGTACTGTCTTATTATTTGCTGCTCTGTTGTTTTTACTGATGTGTCATTGGGCTTGGCCTCATGTAAGCCGCCCTGAGTCCCTTCGGGGAGATGGTGGCGGGGTATAAATAAAGTATTATTATTATTGTTACGTAGCTACAGATATGTAGTAATTGCATACCATAAGAAGTTAATAGGTTTCAGCTGAGTGCTTTTTGGATCATCGCAGCCAGAATCCCTTTTAAGTGTAAACTTTGATGAGATTGTTTAATGTGTGTTTGCATGTGCACCAGCTTAGAAAAGTTACTTTTTTGCACTCTCAAAAGTCCAAAACTCTCGGCATTCTCCAGCTAGCATGGCCCAAACAGTAACTTTTCCAAGGTTTGCTATTCAGTGAGGTGGCAAAGATGGAATCCTTCAAGGAGGGAAAGTAGCCACAGAATATGTTATTTCAGGAGGAAAAATGGACAGAGAATGGAAAAAAGAGAGAGAGAAACTGAGAAACTTCTGTCATTCTACCCCCCCCCCCCCCAAATTCTTTTTCTGACTATAATGTGCTGCGCTGGCAGATCCCGAAATAGAAAGCAAATGTGAGGTTGGCGTGGACGGCACTAAATGAGGATCAAATTCAGCCATTCCACTGTCTGAGTCACACAATGAGAGAGGAGGGAAGGACCAACTCAAAAAAGCGTCTCAAAGGTTTGGAGAAAAGGAATAGGAGGAGGGAGAAAGAGGAGGAGTCAATAAAGCATAGCACCAAGAATCATGAAAGCTTTGAGGCCTTCACCAGGCTGATGTATTGAGTTGCCTCCCCAAAGTATTAACAGGAGAACAATTTACTAACAGTTATAAGTCATGTTACATCCATCCTTTCCTCTAATAAGCTAAATATACTGTTCTTTTTCCTTCCTTATCTTGTTCTCTCGACAAAGCTATGATGGTGACAAATACAGTGACTGGTCCAAGGCCATCCAGAGAGCCCAGTTGGACTCTCCTAAATCCAAGTGCAACTCTAGTTACAGGCATGTTTCAGCGTCTTCCAGGTGAGGTCGGACCTAAGTGGGCTTGAATGATGTCGTTTGCCGATATCTTTTTGCCTCACTGGCAAAGCATGAATTGACCCCAGGCAGACCTATGCTGGTCTTTTAAAAAGTCCCCTGCTTCTTTGGGTCCATGGTTCCCAAGTTATTTTCCATAGTTAATCAGTGGCCAGAGTTGTACCCAAGAGCTTCCATTTCATTATTCAGCCAAAGGTTCATTAAAAAATACCGGACACCTCCATGTGCAATGTTGGTGACACTAGACAGCAGTTTGAAGCATATCATTTGCTATTTCTATTGAGTCTGATGAAAACTCCCTGACTTTTTTACGCAAAGTCTATCTATCTGTTACAAATCCATATAATATTATTTAGTCACATTGTGTCAATGTATTGTTGAAGGCTTTCATGACCGGAATCACTGGGTTATTGTAGGTTTTTTTGGGCTGCAGGCTTAAAGTAAATCCAGCAAAGACCGAGATCTTGTGGTCGGGCCACCCAACAGGATTGTTGTACCCTCTGCCCTCCCTTGACGGCGAACCCCTATCTCCATCTACTTCCGTCAAGAGCCTGGGCGTTGTTCTAGAATCATCCCTGCCAATGGAGACCCAGGTTGCCACTGTTAGTAAACAGGCCTTCTTTAATCTCCGCCAGGCGAAGCAGCTAGCACCATACCTCACAAGAGAGGCCTTGGCGACAGTCATTCATGCCATGGTGACATCTAGACTGGACTATTATACACTGGCCTTCTCAGGTCTGTGACTCGGAAGATCCACATTTTTCAGAACGCGGCAGCTATGCTGCTTACACTAACACCCTTGAAATGCCGTATAGCGCCAGCTCTTCAACAGTTGCATTGGTTGCCAACAGAATATCGGAGTCTTTATAAGACACTGGTCCTGAAGTTTAAGGCCCTGTATGGCCAGGATCCGATATATCTCAGAGACCGCCTTTCCTCTTATGGCCATCAGTGGTCACTTAGACCCTCCCAACGCAATCTGCTTTACATTCCGGGCCCAAGAGAAGCACGTCTTACTAATACGAGGCATAGGACCTTTTCTATCTCTGCCTCAGCACTGTGGAACTCATTGCCTCCGTATATGAGAGTGATGCGCGATCTGCGCCCTTTCACCCAGGCTCTCAAGACCTGGCTCTTCAGTAAAGCATTTGATATGTAACTTTAACTTTTATTTTCATGACCCGTGTATGTTTTATCTGGTTTTACTGTTTATGTGTAAATCGCCTGGAGCATCTTGATGGAGGGCGATTAATAAGAAATAAATTGATGATGATGATGATGATGTTCTAGAAGCATTCTTTACTGATGTTTCACCTACATCTATGGCAGGCATCCTATTGGAGTTCTGCACTTTGTCATCTTGCTTACAGAAGAAGGATGGGGTGGGGCTGGGGAGGGAGAGTCGAAATCACAGCTTTGCAGCAAATCATTGTGGGTTGTCCAAGCTGGTTGTTTTCTTTTGTTCCAAGCCTCTTTTCCAGCTTCCCATTACAAGACCCCAAACCTGTCGTTAGCAAGCTAGCTTCACTCATGGCTGTTTAGTCTTGTGGCGAGAAGGTAGATTGGCTAATTACAGAGAGTCTTTCAGGCTCAGAATCCGCTTCAAAGGCCTCACTTGGACTCGGGGAGTGAGTTTACTTCCCCGTGGGCAGCGTGCCAGATAAACAGCCCGCAAAGACCGTTTTGGCCGAGGCTCCCACCTGCCTTGCCCTGCTATTTCAGCTTTTCAGAATGGAGCTTTAATTCTAGCATCGAGAAGGTTGATGTGTAATTAGGATACCCAAAAAAGGCACTTCGGGCTAAACGTGTAATCTCCGAGACGGATGGTTGGCTAGGCACTATGTTACGATGAAGATTTGACAACAGAGGGACAAAAAAGAAAAGAGATGGAGACTTGCGGCTGCCAAGTCAAACACGTACTCCTGCTTGCTCGAGGGAACTGTGGATGACAGGGGACAAACCAGCAGTGGAAGAGGGCAACAGAGCTGTAGGGATGCCAGTTGGGCAATGTAGGAAAATCTTTTGTAACCTTCAGTCACTAATTTGGGTACTGATTTGGCAGAACTTGGAAACCATGTTTGAGATAAGATGTATAGCTACAATGTCAAAGCTACACTCCAACTCCTGAAACCCACCTTAAAAGTTGGTCAGTCATCCCAAGCAACAGAGTTCTGTGGCAGTGACTAGTCCTCTCCCACCAGCAAGAAACAATGCAATGAAGTGTGGCAACAGGAGCTGCTTGTACTCCATGCACTATTGCTTGTTGGTAGAAGTGGGATGGTCATGTCATTATGCAGTGGCCTACTTGCCATTGCTAAATAACTTCATTCCTTGGGACAACTGATTGTCCTTTAAGGTTTCAGAGGCATTGACAATTTAATAATAATAATAATAACTTTATTTATATCCTACCACCATCTCCCCAAAGGGACTTGGGGCAGCTCACAAGAGCACTCTTTAGTATAGCAAAGTTTATTGATTAGTCCAGTGTTTCTCAACCAGTGTGCCGTGAGCGATCATCAGGTGTGCCGCGAGAAAAGCTCTCTGCCCCCCTTCCTTCCCCCCTCCTCCTGCCAAACTCTTGCTGCTTGGGAGAGGAGGAGGAAGGGCCAGGCACCGCCTCCTTTGGTCGTTTCCCCAACCAGCCTCCAATCCGCCATGACTCCCGCCATGACTTGCCGCGCGGAGGACCCCGCCTACTGAAGCCCATCCACCGCTCATGCTCCTCCTCTGTGAGAGATCTGAAGCCGGGGGGGGGGGGATGACGCAGCCTGGCTCTGCCCCCTCCCCCCGGCTTCAGCACTCCCACAGCTTCGCCAGCCTTGAGGGGGCAGTGCCAAGCCAGAGGTGGCAGAGCCAGCACAATGCTGGCTTGGCACTGCCCCCTCAAGGCTGGCAAAGCTGTGGGAGTGCTGAAGCCGGGGGGGGGGGGTGGGGCATGATGCAGCCTGGCTCCGCCCCCTCCCACAGCTTCAGCGCTCCCACAGCTTTGCCAGCCTTGAGGGGGCAGTGCCAAGCCAGCGGTGGCAGAGCCAACACAATGCTGGCTTGGCACTGCCCCCTCAAGGCTGGCGAAGCTGTGGGAGAGCTGAAGCCGGGGGAGGGGCGGGGCATGGTGTGGCCTGGCTCCTCCCCCGGCTTCGGCACTCCCAGCAGCTGCTCCCAGCAGGTCACCATCCCCCAGCCATTCTTTACTGTGTTACAGTGTCATTTTGTGTCATTTTGGTTGGTGGTGTGCCCCCGAATTTTTTTAATGTTAAAAGTGTGCCGCGGCTCAAAAAAGGTTGGGAAACACTGGATTAGTCCACTGACTGTATCAACCAGCGCCGTAGCCAGGATTTTGTTGGGGGGGGGGGCTGAGTTTGATTTGGGGAGGATCTGAGTCTGAGAGAATCTACCCTAGCAAACCTTTTGTATCATTATCCCAATACCCCCATGCATGTGGGATATATTGAGCATAGTAATCAGATCATGATATGAATACACATAACAGTTTAAATAATGTACCATTAAGGCCTTCTCGTGGACCACCCTGAGAATTTCGAGGGGGGGGGGGGCTGAGCCTTAGGGGACATCTATCCAAAGGTACATCTACACTGTAGAATCCATGCTGTTTGACACCACTATAACTGCTATGAGAGTTGTAGTTTGAAAAGGAGTACTGCCTTAATGTTGTGCAAGAAATGTGTAGGATTTGTCTGCATGGAGCTAATCTCTTTCTCCTTTGTGAAACAAAGCACACACTCACAGACTCCACAAGTCCAAAATCCCTCCTTCCGATGCAGCAGCAATAGTTCTGGTTATTTTGTTTTTTTTAAACCTTGCAATAGGCCCCTCAAAATGGTTTTGCAAATGTGAATTCCTCTTTGAAAACATGCAAAAGAATCTTGGGGTATTGCCCAGTAAAGAAAAAAATAGTTTCAGAGATATATATATATATATATATATATATATATATATATATATATATATTCATTCTCCCTGATCTGTATTGTATCACTAGTCAAGGCAGGATACAGCGTCAACTGGGAAGGTGATCAATAACAGGAATGAACAGGTTCTGGGAGTCTGGGAATAGGGATAGAAAGAATATTATCTATTGTTAATTTCCTAATGAAAAAACAGGTTAGCCTTCAGGAAGTTTACAGGAAAATTAATAAAGCAATGGGAAGTGTGGTGTTTTATTCCCATGGCACCAGTGAAATACTGTATGCCATTCCAGTCATGGCTAATTCAGATCCACTCATTCGTATCTATTCCATCCCTTGAGCTCCAGAATTGACATCCTTGGGAAAGTCACCTTGCAAAGGGTCATAACAACAGATGCCCATCTTTTAGGACCGGGAGGGAATAAGGCAAAGTGTGCGTGTGTGTTTGTCTGTGTGTAAGACAGAGAGAGAGAATGAATTTTGGCTCCAAATATGCCTATGGAGCAAACATTCCTTTGAAAATTGTTGTGAATCATTCCCTGATCAAGAACTTGGAAATGCTACTTTGTTGAACTACATTTCTCGGGATCCCTCCATGGTTGTGCTGGCACAGGGATTCTGGGGGCTGTTCTCATTCTAAAAGTAACTTTTCCAAGCTCAGTAGAAATCCTGCTTTGTGGTTCCTCTCTACTATTTTCTTTAGCTGCTTATTTCTCTCTCCCCTCTATAAAGGCTTCTGAATGTTTATTTGTATTTGTCTGCCCACACACAATATTTGGCTTCTCCTCACTTCTCTCTCGCTCTCCTTGCACCCCCCCCCCCCATCTCTTTCACTGGCTGTCTTAGTTGCTTTATTTGGCTTTTCACCAATCACAGCAAATAGCCTTGGCCTGACAGTTTTAAAAAGAGCCACGCACTACTCCATGCGACCACAGCAAAGGAACGAAAAGAGTCTCTATGGAACTTGGAAGGAGCTTTTACATGGCCAGGGCGTGTCTGTGGTTTAGAAATTAAGGGCAGGCAGTTCCGATTGCAGCCTCTTTTCCTCTTCACAAAATCACAACATGAATTCAGGTCTCATGCCACACACACAATCACACACACACACACACATATGCAAGCATATTTTCCCCACTACTTATTATAAGAAACTGTAGAAGGACTTCAGACAGTAAAAGGTAAAGGTTTTCCCCTGACATTAAGTCCAGTCGTGTCCAACTCTGGAGGGTGGTGCTCATCTCAATTTCTAAGCCAAAGAGCCGGCATTGTTCGTAGACAAGCTGGCTTCAGGAAAGGCAAAAGCTGCATGTGCTGAACCTGACTCAGCACATAGAAGATGGCTTTGAAAGGCAGTAGATCACAGGAGCTGTCATCATAGACCTGTCAGCGGCTTATGATACTGTAAACCACCGCCTCCTCCTGAGAAAAATGTATAATATCACAAAGGATTACCACCTCATCTGCCTCATAGGAAATCTGCTACAAACAGGAACTTTTTTGTTGAGTTCCAGGGCCAAAGATGCAGATGGCAAAAACAGAAGAACGGCCTGTTCAACATTTACACAAATGACCAGCTACTGCCAGAATCGACAGAGAGTTGCATCTATGCTGACGATCATGCCATTACCGCTCAAGCAGGAAGTTTTGAGATGGTTGAACAGAAGCTCTCCGAAGCTCTAGGTGATCTTACTGTCTATTACAGGGAAAACCAGCTGATTCCTAACCCATCTAAAACACAGACATGCGCTTTTCATCTTAAGAACAGACAAGCATCCCGAGCTCTGAGGATTACCTGGGAAGGAATCCCACTGGAGCATTGCAGCACAAATACCCAAATACCTGGGAGTGCCTGAAACCTGGACCTGTGGCACAACCTGGGGACCTACAAGACAATGCACTGCCTGAATATCAATCACATCACGCTAAAAAATGGGTGCTAGAAACAATATCATACGCCACTGGAGAAATTACACTGTTTAGCTGGCACAACCTGGGGATCACAAACCAGATACAATGAAGACATATAGTTTTCTAAGATCTACAGAGACACTCGCTGGAACACCTCAGCAAGCGAGAGTCCAAAAGTGGCAGGCTAAAAGCCAGAACCTCAATCAATGGCTGATACCAAATGACAGACTCCCTCTTGGGCACACAGAAAACTGGGCGACTTGGAAGATGCTGAACAGACTGCGCTCTGGCCCCACAAGATGCAGAGCCAATCTTAAGGAATGGGGCTACAAGGTGGAATCCACAACATGCGAGTGTGGAGGAGAGCAAACCACAGACCACCTACTACAATGCAACCTGAGCCCTGTTTTGTGCACAATGGAGGACCTTCTTATGGCAACACCAGAGGCACTCCAAGTGGCCAGCTACTGGTCAAAGGACATTTAATAGAATACCAAGTCTGCAAACTTTGTGTTTTGATTGTTTGTTTGTTTGTTTGTTTTTAATGCAATACAACTGTTTGGTTCACTCCTGACACTATAAATAAATATAGTATGCAGTACTTGTCTTGGCATTCCAGCATCCTTTGATGTAGCTCTCATTGGGCTAGGAGAGGTACTACTCTGAGCCTCCACCTGCCTGGCCATCAGTTTTTGCCCAGACATAGATTATTCCACGGATTTGAACCTGTGACCTTTCAGTCAGCAAGTTCAGCAGCTCAGCGCTTTAACCCACTGCGCCACTGGGGGCTCCTTAGAACTTTTAGACTATGGCACTGAATCGTTGCCTCCGGAAGTTCTTCTATTGTTTCCCCTACTCCTTAGAACAGTGTTTCTCAACCAGTGTGCCGTGGCACACTAGTGTGCCGTGAGCGATCATCAGGTGTGCCGCGAGAAAAGCTCTGCCCCCTTCCTTCCCCCCCATCCTGCCGAACTCCTGCTGCTTGTGGGAGGAAGGGCCGGGCGGCGGCGAAGAAAAAGAAGAAGGGGCCGGGGCGCTGCCTCCTTCGGCCATTTCCCCAGCCAGCCTCCAATCCGCCATGACTCTCTCCATGACTCTCGCCCCTCGCTCGCTGAAGCCGCGCGGAGGAGGAGCCCCATCCACTGAAGCCCGTCCACCACTCATGCTCCTCCTCTGTCGGAGAGCTGAAGCCGGGGGAGGGGGCAGGGCATGGCGCCCTCCCCCCCCCCCTGGCTTCAGCGCTCACACAGCTTTGCCAGCCTTGAGGGGGCAGTGCCAAGCCAGCAGTGGCAGAGCCGGCACAATGCTGGCTTGGCACTGCCCCCTCAAGGCTGGCAAAGCTGTGTGACAACTGAAGCCGGGGGAGGGGGCATGGCATGGCACGGCCTGGCTCCGCCCCCCTCCCCCGGCTTCGGCACTCCCAGCAGCTGCTCCCAGCAGGCCACCATCCCCCAGCTGTTCTTTACTGTGCTAGAGTGTCATTTTGTGTCATTTTGGTTGGTGGTGTGCCCCCAGATTTTTTTTAATGTTAAAAGTGTGCTGCAGCTCAAAAAAGGTTGGGAAACACTGCCTTAGAAAAACACACATGCACAAATGCTATCCTTGGGGTAGTTCTGCTTTTGTTATTTTTGCTTTAATTTGTTTTTTTAAACCCAAAACATGCTTTGGAGAGCATGGTGTGCTACAAAGACTACACAAAATGATTAAAAAATAAGCTCCAAGTTATTTTATTCCCACCAGGCCTTCCCTAAAATACCATTTCACTCACTTTCCACAATACCTTGCTGTTTTTGGGTTTTCTGGGAAGCAAAATGCTCCTCTTTTTAATGTAATGTGTTGCTAATTTCCACTTGGTGGACAAGAAACCCATTTGTTGATCATGAACTTCCTCCCCCACAAGACCAGCGAGCCTTAAGCCTTCACTACGTCTCCACTCTATCCATTCTTGGGTCTTTGTGTATCTTCTCTCCCCCTGATTTTGGGAGAATGGTTTCGCCGAACAGAAATGTGTTTGGACTCCAGCCTTATAAAAGCTCCAGCGCAGGAAGAAGTGGGAACCACAAGGGGCAAAGTGGAGGCACTTTAAGGGGTGTTTGTTCTGGCAGGCAGAAAGCCTGGCATCTTCTCTACATCTGGAGCAGCAAAGTACGTCAGTGCACTCTTCGGAAAAGAGACATAGCAGCACTAAGTGCATGGATATAGCTTTAACTTCCCTGGTGTTGTAGGAGAGGGTGGGACTCGGCCCCAAATCAGCAATTTAAAGAGGCATTGCTGTTAAAGCCCCTGGCAACAATCCCACATTAGCAGGAATTTGCCTTAGGGGACATCTATCCAAAGGTGCATCTACACTGTAGAATCCATGCTATTTGACACCACTATAACTGCTATGGGAGCCAGGCCCGGATCAACTCTTTGTGGCGCCCTAGGCCACACATTGGAAGCCATGCCCCAGGCCGATGCTGAGCATGCACATCAGAGGCCCTAGGGGCGGGGCTTCCCTCCGCGTCTTCCTTGCTCTCGTCGGGCGCCCCTCCTTCCTCCACTTCCTTCACTCTGACGCGGCGACGAAGAGGCGGAGTGACGAAGAGGTGGAGTGAAACCGCGTCAGAGGCCCTAGGGGGCGGGACTTTGCTCCGCGTCTTCCTCGCTCGCGTCGGACGTCCCTCCTTTTTTCACTCAAGGAAGGAGTGGCTCCCGACGTGAGCAAGGAAGAGGTGGCGCTCCGCACGCAGGCGCAGAAGCGCCGGAAGATCGACCCCCCCCTTTCTTTTAGTTTTGGGTGGTCTGGGTCTGGTGCCCCCCCCATGGCTGCGCTCCTAGGCCATGGTCTAGGGTGGCTTTATGGATAATCCGGGCCTGATGGGAGTTATAGTTTGAAAAGGAGTACTGCCTAAGAGTACTGGTGTCTCATTGAACTACAGCTCCCGGGATTTGCTGCTATGCATACAAATAATGTAAAGACTCTGAAAAATAGACATAAATGTTTCCCCACTGAAATTGTTATCCTCTTGAGAACCGTGTGTCAAAGTCAGCCTGAGAGACAGTGATTTTATCCTTCAGCTAAGAAAGATATTTTTTAAACCAACCCTGGTCTTATTCAGGAAAAGCTGTGGCACGCCTATACTGCATTTAATGAATTCTTGTCCCGGCTTTGAATTTTTGCCGTATATATGCTGTGATCTGCCCTGAGCCCCCTTCAGGGTGAGAAGGACAGAATATAAATGATTTAAATAAATAAATAATAAATAATGCCAGTTGTGCAAGGCAACGGGTATTTGTCAAATCATAAGCATTGGAAAAACTACATATTGTACTGGTAGCGATGGCCACACTGAGCAGATCCTAACCTTCCGGTATGTGTGTACTTGTGTGTGTGTGTGTGTGTGTGGTGCTGCGCCAATAGATTCCAGATCCAAGATGTTCAGCCCATTGTACATTGGCGCCAAAAATTCATTCCACAGCATTAAATATGACACCGCCACATCCACTTGCCCTGGAATCCATGAAACTGCTCCTTTGATTTATTGAGATATGTAGCCTTCTGTTCCAGGATACAAAGGCTAGCCCCAATACAACAAGCCTCAGGTGGATTGCAGATGCTGTTTCACTCAGGGAATACCTTGGAAAAGTTACCTTCTTCAACTACAGTATCCCAAAGTGGCTCATTCGGTGAGGTCAGTAGTCACACCACTTTAGGGATTCTTTCACCCACCCATGCCCGGATTACCCATAAGGCCAACGAGGCCATGGCCTAGGAGCGCAAGCTGAGGGGGGGGGGGTGCAGATCACGGACCAGCCCCCCCCTGGTCTGCGCCCCTCTTTCCCCTTTTCTCATGCCCCTCCTCGCTCCTTCTCCCAGCAAAGTCTCTGCTCCATTCCATCTCTCTCTCTCTGTCTCGCTCTCTCTCTTGCGCGCTCTCTCTCTCTCTCGCACGCTTTCTCGCATGCACACACTCTCTCTCGCTCTCTCCCTCTCGCACGTGCTCTCTCTCGCGCGTGTGCTCTCTCTCTCTCTCTCATGTGTCTTTTGAGCGAGTTTGCACCTGCTGCACTCTCCCCAAGCCTCCCGACTCCCGAGGAGACCTTCAGAGCACAGTGGAGCTTTCCAGCCGGTGGGAATGGGGACCTTGGAGGTGGCGGGAGGTTGGCTTAAATGGGGCATAATTTCAAAGTGTGGCCTAGGGCGCAAAAAAGTGTTAATCTGGGCCTGCTCCCACCCTGGACATTCCACAGATATATAAACCCCGCTTACTTAGTTTCCAACAGACCTCACACCTCTGAGGATGACTGCCATCGTTGTGGGTGAAACGTCAGGAGAGAATGCTTCTAGAACATGGCCATATGGCCTGGTAAACTCACAGCAACTCTAAGAACTATAGTTCAAAAAAGTAGCTGTTCCAAGTCCTGATCAGGGATAGGATATCTATGTATGTGTCTTACTGGATAGGCAACAGTCTTCTTGAAGATGTTTCTGTTTCAAGTGCCACATCAAGACCAAAATACTCTTAAAATACTGGAGTTGTCCATCAACAATGAACACTTGAGATGAGTTTGTTATTATATTTCTATTTAACCAATAGCCTTGTGTCTAAATTTACACATTTACTTATCAAGTAGTTAAGATTACCAAGCAAAATACAGGATATGCTCCTCTACTCTTACTAGTTGTCATGCAAGAAACACTTGCGGAATTTCTCTTTCCTACACAAGTATTAAAGGTACAGGAACCTTGATCTATCTTTCATTTGGCAATCTTTAAAATTAGTATATGCTAATCGATCTCTTTTGGAGAGGGGAGTAATCTATTTCATTTCCCTTTTATTGAGATGTTATATAAATGACCACCTAGCTATGGATCAGCTTACTTACTTTTACTTTACTTAGGTGATCCCTCTTTGTCCGAGTATGATGGTCTTCAAAGTGTAATGTCTTGATGGTGGGTACGTATGTGACTATGGAGCCCAATTCTTGATCTGTGTGTTCTTCCACAGTGAGGGCATCGATTTCCACATGGAAGGTGGTCTTGATCAGGGTTAGCTTGACATGCCTTCCTCTTGGCACATTTCTCCCTTTTACCCTCCATTTGTGTCTCTTTAACTTTAACATCACTGGTCACACAGCTGACCTCCAGTTAGAGTGCTCAAGGGCCAGGATGTCCCAGTTCCCAGTGACTATGCCAGTTTTTAAGGTTGGCTTTAAACCCATCTGTAAAGCTCTTTTTCTGTCCACCAACCGATTGGGCATTCAAACAACATGACATTCAGTCCAGCAGAGTCGATGACATTTGTCCACCTGTCTTCTCAAGAGATTTGCATTATTTTTTGGAGGCAACGCTGATGGAATCATTCCAGGAGTATGATGTCTGTAGATAGTCCACATTTCACAGATGTATAGCAGGGTTGGGAGGACAATAGCTTTTATAAACAAGCACCTTGGTATCCCTATGGATGTCCCGATCCTCAAACACTCTTTGCTTCATGCAGAAAAATGCTGCACTCGCAAAGTTCAGGAGGTGTTGCATTTCAGTGTCAATGTTGACTTTTGTGGAGAGGTGGCTGCCAAGGTAGTGGAAATGGTCAACAATTTCTTATGTTACATCATTAAGCTGTATTTCTGGCATTGCAGAGGGATTGGCTAGTGACTGCTGGAAGAGCACTTTGGTTTTCTCAATGCTCAATGAGAGGCCGAGCTTCTCAAATGCTTCTGCAAAGGTGATTAAAGTGGCTTGTATGTCTTCTTCTGAATGTGCACAGACTACATTATCATCAGCATATTGGAGTTCTATAACAGATGTTGTTGTGACCATGGATCAGCGCCTCCTCTTTGTCCATAACAGTTTTGAAAGAACTACCCATTTTTAATCTCTTGCAGCCAGTCTGGAGAAGTGGAGGTACCAGAAATGTTCAGACATTCTGCCATTGACTTAGAGCAGCAGCAGGGTCTAGGCAATCCAGCTGAGCCAAAACCGATTTATCCTAGCTCAACTGCCACTATTATTTTTCCTATGGCCCGCACCTATTCTGGTTCGCCCGAAGAGACTTATGGAACCCATCAGGTTCCTGAATGCTCTGAGGGATTGGGAACTTCCCAGCGACTCAGTCGATGGGCAAGTGGAATACTGGAATCCCAGTCTTTCCACTGCCCTGGACGAGATCGCCCCCAGGTGCCCTCTCCTCCCCCGCAGAAATCGCTCGCCTTGGTTTACCGAGGAGCTACGAGCGATGAAGCGGAGGAAGAGACAGCTAGAGGATGTTTGGCGGAGTCTCCGTGACGAAGCATCGAAATCGGCTTATAAACAGTTTAAAGTGGTTTATGAGCAAGCTATCAAGGGAGCTAAAAAAGTTTACTATTCTTCCCTGATAGAGTCGGCCAGCTCACGCCCAGCTCAATTGTTCAAGATAATTCGGTCCCTGACAGCAATCCCAACTGTCCCAAACGATAGGGGTTTGGCTCCAACAGCTGAGGTTTTTCAGAGCTACTTCGCCGACAAGATTTCGACTCTTCGCCGGGACATTCCTGCCACTCTTGATACAGTTAGCGAACTTGAGACTCCGCCGCCACTCGGCGGGCCCACCTTCACCCGCTTCCAACTGCTCGACGCAGCAGCTGTCGATAAGTTACTCGCTGCAGCTAGACCAACTACCTGCTCGACCCGTGCCCCTCCTGGCTTGTTAGAGCTTGCCGGGAGGGGCTACGAGGCCCCCTGGGAAAGATCATAAATAGCTCCCTTGAGCAAGGAGTCTTCCCAGGGGGATTGAAAGAGGCTATGGTAAGACCGCTGCTGAAGAAGCCGAATTTAGATCCTTCGGTTCCCTCCAATTACCGGCCAGTTTCCAACTTGCCTTTTTTAGGCAAGGTAATTGAGAGGGCAGCAGCGGATCAGCTGCAGCGGTTCTTAGAAGACACAGCTGGATTCAATCCCTTCCAGTCCGGCTTCCGCATTGGGACGGAGACCGTGCTTGTCGCCATTACAGACCAACTTCGCCGCCAGCTGGACCAGGGTGGATCAGCCCTGCTCGTCTTGTTAGATCTGACAGCAGCATTTGACACGGTAGACCACACATTGTTGACCCACCGTTTAGCTGGCTCCGGGGTTGGGGACCACCCTTAAATGGGTGGCCTCCTTCCTCCGGGACCAGGGAACAACGTGTGGAGGGGGGTGGGGGTGGGGTCTCCGGGAGACTCCCACTTGACTGTGGGGTCCCCCAGGGGGCCATCTTCTCCCCTTTATTATTCAACGTTTATATGCGCCCCCTGGCCCAGCTGGCCCGCAACTTTGGTCTGGAGTGTTATCAGTACGCTGATGACACCCAGCTTCTGCTGAGAATGGACGGCAGGCCGGACACCGTACCCGATTGTTTCCACCAGTGCCTGGAGGCCGTGACTGGATGGCTGCGGGCCAGCCGGCTGAAGGTGAATCCGTCGAAGACGGAGATCTTGTGGCCCGGTCGGCCTGGACTGGATGAGTGCCGGTTGCCTACCCTAGATGGTGAACGGCTTAGCCTGTCACCTGTTGTTAAGAGCTTGGGTGTCCAACTGGACCTCCTGCTGACCATGGAGACCCAGGTCTCCACGGCCAGCAGGGCGTCATTTTTTCACCTACAACAGGCTAGGCGACTGGCACCCTACCTTTCCAGGGGCGACCTGGCCACAGTGATCCAAGCGACGGTCATCTCGAGACTGGACTACTGTAATGCCCTCTACGTTGGCCTTCCCTTGTTGACAATTCGGAAACTCAAGCTGGTGCAAAATGCCAGCTGCTCGCTTGCTGGCGGGAGCGTCAGTAAGGGAGCACATTACGCCCATCCTCCGGCAGTTGCACTGGCTACCCATTGAGTACCGAATTGCCTTCAAGGTGATGGTTTTAACCTTTAAGGCCTTGCACGGCCTAGGGCCTGCGTACCTGAGGGACCGCCTTGCCCCGTACATTCCCCCGAGATCACTACGTTCGGAGGAGTTGAATTTGCTCCTGGTACCATCGGTCCGCGCCTGTCACTTGTCAACAACCAGGCAAAGAGCCTTCTCTGTGGCAGCCCCGGCGCTCTGGAACTCCTTCCCGGACGACGCCCGAGCCATTACAGAGCTCATCCCGTTTCGCAAGGCCTGCAAGACCGCCCTTTTTAGGCTAGCCTTTGATTAGGCAAACAAACCCAGCGTAATTTCTCCTGTGTAATCGGTACCCTGGCCCAGGGAATGCCATTGTATTTTATTTTATGTCTCGGGATATGATGTTGCGTTTTATGCTTGTGTTTTATTGTATGGCTGCATGGATGTCACATGTCAGCCTATTTTATATGCTGTTATCCGCCCCGAGCCTGCAGGGAGGAGCGGAATACAAGATGGAATAATAAATAAATAAATAAATAAATTTCCGCAATTGATGTCTGGAGAACTCTGGAAAGTCATCTCGAGGCACCTTTGGTCATGACAGAAAAGGTGCCCAATGATCATCAGGAACTTTCTGCCTGCCTCAGTGATGGAAACAAGTACAGGGAAAAGGGAATTGCATCACCAGTCCATGTAGACAGCACAGCAGTTCACAGTGAAGCTTGTCTACTATCCATACTCTATCTTCAGACATACAATTCATTGTAATTTATTTATTTGAGTCCCCTTCGGGGTTGAGAAGATCACATCAAAAATGACGGGGTTTAAATACGGTAAATAAATAAATAAATCTATCTGAAATATGAAGCTGCTTCAGAGTTTTGGAGACAGGCCCCTTCAATATCCCAGGATCTTATCCCAGGTTATTTGGCAGTGGAGACTCATACAATTCAGTTCAAAGCAGATAATCTGGGATCAGGTCTCAAATATAGGGAAGTAAAGAAGGGGCCTCATCCTGCCTCCCCCCATTACGGACAAGAGGAATCTTGACATTGTTTGGAGATCCAAAAGCAGCTTCTGATTCACTTTGCAGTTTTAAAGGGGCTACCACATTTCCTTATCCATGAGTCTCTGCCACAGTGGAACACAAGCAGTCGACTCACATCCACAGGGTTGCTGGTGTATTGTGGGTGACAGATGTGATCTCCTGCCTTCTGTCTGCATCAAGCTTTCCTGCAGCCCATTTATCAGCCCCACATTAAAAACACTTGGATTGCATTATTCGGGGTGGAGAAGTCTTTCTTTTTCCAAAGATGCTCCTTCCAGCCTTTCAGTGCTTCTGATTCCATGTCTCCCATCCAGGCATTCCATTTTCTAGGCACCCTCCCTGCCTGCCTTTCCTTTCCACATTCCCACCTCTCCCTTTCTGTCTCCTTTTCTCTTAAATTCCCTCTTTCCTTAAGCTCCATCTTCTGGTCTCCTTGCAGTATGGGCTGTGTGACTCAACCAGGGGCTCCATTCCTGATTCCTGAGCCACATGCATACTTCTGACATCACCCCCATCCCCCCCCCATCCATCCCCAGTTTCCCATGCCAAAGCAAACAGAGAGCAGGAGCGCTACACCATCTGGAAGCCTGCAAGATCAGAGCAAAAGGGAGAGACAGCCCTTGCTTGCCTTGCCAACACACTCTCCCCCCTCCATTTCTCAAATCAGTCCTCACTGCATTGTACAATTCCTGCTCCCACCCAAGGGTTAATCACAAGACTGTTAGTGAGAAGTCTCCCTCCCTCTTTCCCCATTTTAACATACCAAGCATATGTCCTTCTTTTCTTTTCTTTTGCAAACTCAAAAGCCACAGAAATTCAGCCAGCTCAAGAGCTGGGATGTGGCAGCTTTCAGCAAAAACCGCAGAACTGCCTGATGGTGATGGAAGCAACTTGATCACAGCCAGCTGAATTTACTGAGACAGGCAGGGAAGAGGGAATGGGGTGGCCAACAGACTGGGTGGGGAGATCCATTTGTGAAAGAGCTGGGACCTCATGATACTTTGATCCTTGTGCTGGTTCTGTGTCGGTTCTGGGCTCCTTCTAGCAAAAATGGAAAATGCATGCAAAGTGATGCAAGACAATAATTTTCTGGATAGTTAGGTGGATATACTGTACATCTGGCTCTAATGCCAGGCAAAGCTAGACTGGACTTTGAGTGTCGGAAAAGATGTCAAAAACGGAACAAACAATTTGACTACTATGACCCCTTCAACACTGCCATATAAAATCTATGTTAGCTGCTTTGAAATGGATTATATGGCAGTGTAGACTCATAAAAGGTAAAGGTAAAGGTTTACCTTTTATGAGTCTACACAGGCCGTAGCCAGGATTTTGATTCGGGGCTGAGTTTGGTTCGGGGGGCTGAGACTGGGTGGAAGAGGGTCTACCCTAGCAAACCTTTTGTATTGTTATCCCAATAACCCCATTAATGTGGGATATAATGAACATGGTGATCAGATCATGTTATGAATAAACATAACAGTTTAAATAATGTACCAGTAAGGCTTTTTCGTGGACCACCCTGAGAATTTCGGGGGGCTGAAGCCCCTTAGCCCCCCTGGCTACATGCCTTCCCCTGACATTAAGTCCAGTTGTGTCCGACTCTGGGGGTTGGTGCTCATCTACATTTCGAAACCGAAGAGCCGGTGTTGTCCATTGACAGCTCCAAGATCATATGGCTGGCATGACTACACAGAGCACCATTACCTTCCTGCCGGAGCGGTACCTATTGATATACTCACATTTGCATGTTTTCAAACTGTTAGGTTGGCAGAAGCTGGAGTTCACAGTGGGAGCTCATGCCGCTCCCCGGATTCGAACCTGTGACTTTTCAATCAGCAAGTTCAGCAGCTCAGCGGTTAAATCCACTGTGCCACAGGGGGCTCCTATAATCCAGTTCAAAGTACATAATGGGGATGATCTGCTTTGAAAATCTGGTTTATATGGCAGTGTAGAAAGGGCCTAAGTGTCCTTCCTCCTCCCCTCCTCCTTCTCCTTGTTCTTCCTTCTTTTCTTCTTCGATACCTGTGACGCTTTTTGACTCAGAAGCTAAAATAAATACCTAGACTAGCCTTGGACAGAAAGGTTCAGGATCTTGGATAATTCCAAATAAATAGACTAAAACCCAGGATATATTAAAAGGTGCAATCTAGCAGCATCTCTGATCTTAGCATGGGTTTTCATGGAAGATCACGTTGTCTCCATACATCTGGTTTCCTCTCTCTTACCCAGAATTCTAAGATACAGGGATTCCCACCAACTTTCACTCAGGCTGGATCTGCACTGCCATATAATCGAGTTTCTGAATCCAGAATTGGGTTATAGGAGTCTTCATTGCCATATAATCCAGTTCAAAGCAGATAATATGGATTGTTTTGTTGTTTATTCATTCAGTCGCTTCTGACTCATTGTGATCTCATGGACCAACCCACACCAGAATGCCACCTCCAGCTCCTTCAAGGTCAAGCCCGTCACTTCAAGGATAACATCATCCATCTTGCCCTTGGTCGGCTCCTCTTCCTTTTTCCTTCCATTTCCCCCAGCATCATTATCTTCTCCAAGCTTTCCTATCCTCTCATTATGTGGCCAAATTGCTTCATTTTTGCTGCTAATATCCTTCCCTCCAGTGAGCAGTCGGGCTTTATTTCCTGCAATATGGACTGTTTTGATCTTCTTGCAGTCCAAGGCACTCTCAGAATTTTCCTCCAGCACCACAATTCTTCCTTCTTTCAGCCTTCCTTATGGTCCAGCTCTCACATCCATAGGTTACTAAGGGGACTACTATTGCTTTAACTATTTGGATCTTTGTTGCCAGTGTGATGTCTCCACTCTTCACTATTTTATCGAGACTGGTCATTGCTCTCCTCCCAAGAAGTAAATGTCTTCTAATTTCCTGGCTGCAGTCCGCATCTGCAGTAATCTTCCCGCCTACAAATACAAAGTCTGTCTCTGCCTGGCTTGACCTTGAAGGAGCTGGGGATGGCGGTGGCTGATAGGGAACTCTGGTGTGGGCTGCTCCATGAGGTCATGAAGAGTCGGAAGCGACTGAGAGAGAGAGTTCCCATGACCCACTCTACATCCTGGGGTGGTTTGGAAGAGGATGGACCATGATGATGGGACTTACATATGGGAGTTGTAGTTCACCCACACCCATTGAACCCAGCTGAAATTGGATCTAGACTAAACTTGGAGTACAGACAAACAATGCCTTTCTCAAATAACCGCTGAGTCCCCAAGCTAGTAATAATGAACATCCAAGGTATTATTATTTCAAATTTATAGGCCGCCACTCCCTGGGGGCTCGGAGCGGCTTACATCACACATGAGTGATACAATAAAACAGTAAAAACAGTAAAAAAAATAAACTGATTAGCCAGGTGGGAAGGCATGCCTAAACAGATAAGTCTTGCATGCTCTCTGAAATGCTAGTAAGTCTCGGAGTGTACAGACTTCAAGTGGAAGAGTATTCCAAAGACACTGCGCCGCAGCAGAGAAGGCCCTGCGCCTGGTCTTTGTAGATTGTATGATCCTGAGACTGGGAACTACAAGCAGCATTTGACCTTCAGATCGAAGTGGTCTCTGAGGTTGATAAAAGGCGAGTCGATTTTTTAGATATAACGGGCCATGGCTGTGTAATGCCTTGAACGTGAGGACCAGTCGCTTAAAGATTATTCGATACTCAATCGGAAGCCAGTGAAGTTTCTGTATAAATGGAGTGATGTGGCACCTTGCAGGGGCCCCCTCCAAGAGTCTAGCAGCTGCATTTTGGACCAGTTTAAGTCTACGGATGGTAGACCCTGGTAAGCCGATGTAAAGAACATTGACATTAGTCTAGTCTCAAGATGACCAAGGCCTGGATCACTGTGGCCAGGTCATCTCTACGGAAGTAGGGAGCCAGGCATCTGATACGATGCAGATGGAAGAAGGCTGTTCTACTGATGGTGGACACCTGGACTTCCATCGTCAATCGAGAGTCTAATTGGACACCCAGGCTCTTCACTCGAGGTGACAGGCACAATGTCTCGCCGTCTAGGGTCGGTAAATTGATCCCTAGAATCAGTCAGGAGGCAGCAGATAGTTGCTGGATAACAGCTCCCATAATTTCTGAACATAGTCAATTTTGGCTGAGGGTGATGGGAGTTGGAAGCCAGCAACATCTGGAGGATTCCCTATCCCTGCCCCAAAATATCTAGAAAAGCAAGCAAGAAGAGAAGCATTTTTCTTTGCTGCTTTCAGCCATTATCCATAGCTTCCTGCTCTCGCCTTTAATGTTTCTAGAGACGAACAACAAAGACTTGCAAAATGAGTCACCCAAACATCTGGAAAAACTGCAACCGAGAACCAAGCCAACAACACCCCCAAGCAGTGCCTCTTGCTTTACAGTCAGACCAAGCCCTGTGGTCCAGGGCTCTGCATCACTTCAGTTACACTAAGGCATTCATGATTGCCTCTTCCAGCACCCAATAATGCCCCACCAGTCATCCACTGCAGACCAATCCCTGCCTCCCTTTTGCCATTGGACAAAATGGCTTGTCCCTCCACAGAATGGGGTGCCACCCCCTCCAATAGCAAAAGAGTAGCCAATCAGGACGTCCAGAGTCCATAAAAGGGAAAACAAAAGAAATCCAAAAGAGAGAGTTCTGGCAAAGGATGTGATGGAAAGAGGGTCAAAGCTCTCCGGGCATACTTTAATATAAGTTAAGACCTTCAGCTTCCTTCTGTATAGCAAACTGGAAGCCCTGGGATAAAGAAAACATATTACAAATTATAATTTTTAATTCTTGTTAATAATTTCTGTAACATGAGATGAGGACCATGCGATTCTCCAAATGTTATTGAACTACAACTTCTATTAGCTCTAGAAATGGGAAGCGATGGGTGGGAAATGCAGACCAACAACTTTAGCCCCTTCTACACTGACCTATATCCCAGATAATTTGTTTATTCCACATTGTCTGGCAGTATAGACTCCTATAATTCAGTTCAAAACAGAGAATTTGGTGTCAGATCCTGGGATATAGGGTAGCGCAGAAGGGACCTTCCAGAGAGCATTTCACTTTCATGAGGCCCCTTCTACACTGCCATATAATCCAGATTATCAAAGCATGAAATCCACATTGGCTGCTTTGAACTGGATTATATGAGTCTACACTGCCATATAATCCAGCTCAAAGCAGATAATCTGGATTTTCTATTGCAGTGTAGAAGGGGCCTGAGTCTACCCAAATCTTACTCTCATTTGGGACTCAGATTTACAACTCCTTGTCAGGTCAATGGCCCCTTCTATACTGCCATATAAAATCCAGATTAAGTCTACACTATGGCAGTACCTACATCCAGAGAGCACTGTGCACTCAAACAATGATGAATCTGGACCAAATTTGTCACGGATACTCAATATGCTCCAATGTGAACACTGGTGGAGATTGGGGAAAATAGACTTGACATTTGGGAGTTGTAAATTGCTTGGATTTATAGTTCACCTACAATCAAAGAGCATACTGAACCCCATCAGTGATAGAATTGGGCCAAACTTCCCACACAGAACCCCCATTACCAATGGAAAATACTGTGTTTTCTGATGGTCTTTGGTGACCCCTCTGACACCCCCTTGTGACCCCCCAGGGGTTCCGAACCACAGGTTGAGAAACACTGGAAAACATACACAAACATAAAGCCAGATATTTGGGGAGATTGGGTGGGGGGAGAATGCAATTGATTAGTCCCCTTGACCAACACCACAGAGCAGGGGTCAGGAACATTCTTGACTCAGAGAGCCATAAAAGCAAAATATTTGCAAATTTATTTCAGTGAGAGCCAAATACTGTAATATATAATATATTTAAAGACTGAATTCAACTAAATGTGAATATATACGTACATACTATGATAAAAGGATTCCCCCAGCAGAATGACGGGACACTTCAGACCTGGCTCTGCAAAAGGCATGCTCAGGACTCTGGGAAGGAAGGGGGAAAGAAAGAAAGAAATAGGAAATAAAGGAAGGAGGGGGAGAGGAAGAAAGGAAAGAAGAACGAACTACGGAAAAGGAAGAAAAGAAAAGCAGGAGAGAGACGAGGGGGAAAGAAAGAAGGAAATGGGAAGGGAGGAAAGGAAAGGGTGGGGAAAAGAAAGGAAATGAAGTGAGAAAAAAGTAAAATAATGAAGGGAAAAGAAGAAAATAAAGAAGGGGATATAGGGAAGTGTAAAGAAAGGAAAGAGAAGGATAGGAAGACTTGGGGAAAAAGAAGAGAAGAGGAAGGAAGAGGGAGGGAGAATGGAGGAAAGAAGGAAGGGGAGAAGGAGAAGGAAAGGGTGAAGGGGAGAAAGGAAGGAAGGGAGAGGAAGGAAGGAAGAGGGAGAATGGAGGAAAGAAGGAAGCGGAGAGAGGGAGGGAAAAGGAAGGAGAGAAGGAGAAGGAAAGGGTGAAGGGGGGAGAAAGGAAGGAAGAGGGAGAACCAGATGCAATCATGAAAAGAGCCACATCTGGCTCCCGAGCCGTAGGTTCCCTACCCCTGCCATAGAGGTTCCATCTACACTGCCATATAATGCAGTTTGAAACTGTACTATACGGTCAGTGTAGACTCAAGCAATGCAATTTAATACTGTTAAACAGCATTATATGTGCCTACACTGACCATATAATGCAGTTTCAAACTGCTTTAAATGGTAGTGTTGGTGGAGCCAGACATACTCCTAACACACTGCTACAAGATCTTTCTCTCTCCTGCTCAGTCTTTCTGATCTTTATTGTTTTCTCCTTAGTGTCCACCTCATCTGGTTCCCAGCTGCTGAGGAATTGGCTCCAACTCCTTTCTTGCGGTTGCTTTCCTTTAGATTTTGTTGGGTTTTCTCTCTCTCCCCTCTTTCCTCCTGAAGTTTGATGCATGCTGAGCTGGGCTGGGTTCCTGCTGATGTGGCAGTGTGAGACTAGATATTCTAGCCTAGAAACAATCTCACTCTTCTTCTTCTCCCGCCACACAGTTGCCGTGTTTAGAAACGAATAAACAAAAAAACACTTGGTACCAATGGATTTGCTTTCTCTTCTGTCCTTTGTGTGATCATGCCTTTTTTGTGATCTTGTTAACACCTGCATTTTTATTTTTATTTTACTTTTTTATTTTTGTAATCCTCTCTGTTGCTTTTGGATTTCTTACACAAAAGAACTGCAGAAATGGAGATGGCTTCATTCCCAGACTGTGTAGCCACCTCTGCTCCACTCTCCTCCCTGTCCACATTTTCCCTTTCTCTCAGTTAAGGCCTTGGAGATTATCCTATTCTCTTTTGAGTGGAGGAAAAAGAGCTAAATTCCATCCAGACATTTTCTAATAACTTAACCATCTTTTCCCTTTAGATGGCATGGAATGTGGAACTAATGATCATAAGCAGAAGTTGGAACACTTAACTTTTTTGGACTCAGATTCCCATAATTCACCGACTAGCCAAACCAGTGGCAAAGAGGGCTGACGGGTTTATTGGAGATGTAGTATAAAAAGGCACTGGATCCTGGCTGATCACAGAAGCTAAACAGGGCCATCCCTTTATTAGTATTTGGATGTGTGTGTGTGTGTGTGTGTGTGTGTGTGTATCAGAAGTGACTAGAGAAACTGCAAGTCACTTCTGGTGTGAGAGAATTGGCCATCTGCAAGGGCGTTGCCCAGGGGACACCCAGATGATTGATGTTTTACTATCCTGTGGGAGGCTTCTCTCATGTACCTGCAAGAGAAGCTAGAGCTTGACAGATGGGAGCTTACCCTGCTCAAAAGCACAACAAAAACAGGCAAAGAATGCAATCATTCAATAATTATTTGTAGCAACACATAAGATATTTCTAACCATTTAACTGTGGTATTATCCTTTCACAGAATCAAACAGTAAGGAAGAAATATCAAGAATCTGTCATATATTATGCATATATTATGCCATACATTATGCATTTCATCTCATCGAAACAGCGCAAACGTAATCACACTGTCTTGCCCTTGTGAGCAAATAAACAGTCCAAAATAGTCCACAATGGGAGCAAACAATAGAAAAGCTCTCAAGGATTGTGAATATAAAGTCTCAATGTTTTTTAGCCGAAGAGTAATTATTTACTCCTTAGAAGTAAGAAAAGACTGCAAATAGGTGTTTCAAACCGCAACAAGGTTGCTGCAACAAGGTTGCCGACAGCTGCTAGCGTTTCTCCGAAAACAGCTGTTATGGGCCGTTTCATATTCCACTTCCTCAGGGCTTGCAAATTAATGGTATACAGGCGTCCTTACATCTCCATGATCTTAAAAATAAAACATTACATTGAAATATACAAAATACAATCCTGTATTAACGGTATATATGAAATAAAACTCGCAGCATAGTTACCATCAGTATGTATACATTCATTCATAAAGGATCACCCATGTTTATTGAGCTTACCCTGCTCCCTGGATTCAAACTGTCAACCCGGGTCAATCAGTCCTGCTGGCACAAGGGTTTAACCCATTGCACCACCGAGGGGATGGAAGACAATCAATGAATACCAGGTGCTGTAGACCATATTTCAAAGAAAGGACTGGCAAAATGACCCGAGAACACCCTATGAAATTCATGGGGTCATGATAAGTCAACAGGCGTATGCACACGTAAAATAGGAAAAAGCAATTTTCTGAGTTCTGGATGACTTTGAAACCAATCAAACTTAAGTGAAGTCAGATTGTTGGTCTAGCTCAAGTTCTTTGTTTTCTATACCAGAACTCCTGTAATGGGTTTCCACATGATTTGTGTATGTGATTTACACTTCAAATCATATATTTGTTACATCTTTTCATTTTTTTTCACTTTTCTTTTTCAGTGTCATCTATATATATAAAGGAAGAGTCGTCATGGAACGACCGTCCCAAACAGAGAAACCATACAACGCAGAGACACCAAACTTGCCAACATAAATAGGCCTCAGACAAGGTACGTTTGTAGCAAAGAAACTCCCCCCCCCAAACCTAAAAGGCCCCCAAAACAACAAGTTAAAAAACTACATTTCCCAGCATCCTCCGGGGCTGCCAACGACTCTCCCAGCCTCTACATTCTGACAACATGATTGGCTGCCAATAAGGGCAGATTTGCATAACTCCTGTACTGGCCAGCCAACATGAACATTCCAACCCATAATAAACTGTCAGAGGAGGATAAGGCAAAGGGCTGAGACACAAACACAAACACCCAATTCACTTCCCACAAAAAATTTACACCCCTACAAATCACAGACCACACCCAAAATTGACAGTAAGGCTTCATTAACTTAATTTCCCTGACTAGGCCTCACTTAATGGAATGCTGTTTACGCTCTGAATTGACAGTAAGGCTTAATTAACTTGATTCTCTCAGCTCATTGGACATTGTGTATGGCCTCAATTCATTGGCTTCATTAACTTGCTGTTCCTGACTGGCACATGGGACATTGTGTATGGCCAAGTAACCTACCTTGGCACACAGAGCCCCTATGACCCACTCTACATTCTACTACAGTTTGGAGGAGGGTGGACCATGGATTATGGGACTTGAAGTACCTCCATGGATAATGGGATTTGTAGTACTTCAAAACCCATCATTCCCCACAGACCACTGTGTCCCAGAACCAAGACCGATAAAGACCAAACTTGGCAAACAATGCCCCCCATGACCCACACTCCATACGACTGCAGATTAGAGGAGGACACACCATGGATAATGGGATTTCAAGTACCTCCACTCACTTCCAAAGTACCCCACCCACACACGCCTCATCCTCTACATCAACACAGCAGACAGAAAGACAAAAACCATTGTATATCCACAAGCTATGCAGAATGCCAGCAACACCACACAACAACAACTCCACAGGGCTCCAACATCCCACCCACCAAAACAACCCACAACACACACAGCCATGACCCCAACAACATCATAACTAACAACAACTCCAACCCTTACATACTCAGACTTCCTCGCATCTCCAAAATAGGGCACAGCAATGCATGCCTGGTACAGCTAGTCATAACTAAAAGACAATGTCACATAGTGGATAAAGGGTTGGAATAGGGTTCTGAGAAACCAAGGTTCAAATCACCATTATTCAGCCATGGAAACCCACTGGGTGACCTTGGACAAATCTCACACATTCTCAGAAAGCAATGGAAAACTCTAACAAAAATCATTTCATCAGGCAAACCCTAGAATAGGGTCACCATATGTCGGAGTCATGCCCACAATGGAAGACTCTTCCCTTTACAATACATAATAAGCAGGCACAGCTCTGATCTTAGAATATCTCAGGGAAGCAACCATCTATACTAGTGCTGCTCAAAATTTTGGACTATCAATTAGCAATGGACAACAAAACATCTGTTGTTTGCCTTTGCTGAGTTTTGAGGCGAAAAAGAAACAAAAGTAGCCAATAGATACAGATATGGTACTTTGGCACACTGGTTAAAAAAAGGCCAATGGTTTCCGAACAAAGTATAAGGTGTTGGTATTGACCTTTAAAGCCCTACATCAGTGGTTCTCAACCTGTGAGTCTCCAGGTGTTTTGGCCCACATCTCCCAGAAATCCCAGCCAGTTTACCAGCTATTAGGATATCTGGGAGCTGAAAACAAAACATCTGGGGACCCACAGGTTGAGAACCACTGTCCTACATGGTTTGGGTCCCTACCTAAGGGATCCCTTCTCCGGTATAGTCCGCCCTGAAGACTGATGTCCTCTAGGGGGCGTCTGCTCCAGCCTGCCAGAACTCAACTGGCAACCACTTTTAGTTGACCTTTTCATCAGCCGCCCCATGACTGTGGAATGACCTGCCAGCGAAACTCTGACAACTAGATCAGTTGTTGGAATTTGAGACACAAGTGAAAATCTCTTCTGGCAGGACCACCCAGATAGTTTTAATGATGAATTTTAAACATCCACTCTATGTCTAACTTTTGTTTTGTGTATTTTAATATGTATTTTGTGGAAATATGTTTCAATATGTGTATCCTACTGAGTGTTTTTTAAATGATTATGTGTTTATGTGTTTTAGCAATGCTGTAACCCACCTCAAGCTGTGAGGAGAGGTGGGAAAGAAATAAAATGATGATGATTATCTATCTATCCTCTCTTTAGTATTTTAAATAGTAATAATCACATCAACATGAAATTTGTTGTGAACAGGAGCCCCGTCTTCAGGAGATTACAGGAAGATATGCACAGGCACACACAAATATACATACACACATATATATACACACATGCACACATACATACACATATACATATACACATGCACACACATATACATATACATATACATACACATAAACACAAAAATACTTTACACACAAATACACACACACATGTCTTTATTATTATTTTTTTTATATATATATATATATATATATATATATATATATATATATATATATATGGCCTGTTTTCGAATGCAAAAATGCATATTGGAAGTCGTTTTGGATGTTGATTTTGCTTTGGTTTCGGATGTGAATCTCTACTGATTTTTACAGCGATGTTATTGGAATGGAATCGGATGTATTCCGATATTCAGATGTATACCCAAGGCTTAGGGGAATGCGTGATCGACTCCACACTTCAGGATCCGTTACATGGGAATACGTTATCTGGACTACCACACCAAACACACCTTGAACAACTCTAATTGCAGAGACTATTTAATTTGGAACATTCTTCTGGTAATGTAATACTATGATGATGATACGTCTGGTGCATTGAATTCTATAACGTGCATGTATTGCATTGTGTATATTATTATCATTGCTTTGAATGTTTTACATTTCGAGCATCACATTATTGAGTATATACATTTCTCTTCAATATAATAATAATAATAATAATAATACTTTAATATTTGTGAGTCGCCCTCCACCAGTGGTGCTCCGGGCGACTTACATCATTTAAAAACCCTAAAAACAGCAATGTACAGCAGTTTAAAACAGATACATGTCTGAGGAAAGGCTCAGACATTCAGATGTACCAATCAGGCCCCAAACGCTAGGCGGAAGAGCCAGGTCTTTAGGTCTGACCGGAATCTAGTTAGGGTCAGAGTGGCTCTGAGGGCAGGTGGCAATGAGTTCCAGATCCTGGGGGCCGCCACGAAAAGGCTCTCCGCTGGGTTTCCATCAGCCGAGCCTCTCGCACCCCAGGGATGGTCATGCGATCGCCATTTATGGCACGTGCTGGCCTCACGCTGCGTTGGACCGTCAGCCGGTCACTCAAGTAGGCTGGCCCAATATTGTGCCGAGCTTTAAAGGTGAGCACCAGAAGTTTGTAGAGCACTCTGAACTCTAAGGGCAGCCAGTGGAGATCTTTTAAAATAGGAGAAATGTGGTCCCTCACTGATGACCCAGAGATGAGTCTGGCCGCTGCGTTGTGGATGAGTTTCAGCCTCTTGGTTGTGGGAGAGGGAGGCCCACATATAGGGCGTTGCAATAATCAAGACGCGAGACAACGGTGGCATGTACCACGGTTCTCAGCGCCTCAGATGGTAGGTAGGGGGCCAGCCGTCGGGCCCTACGGAGATGGAAAAAGGCGCCTTTTGCTGCCGCCTGGATCTGGGCCTCCATCGTTAGTTTTTCGTCCAGGATCACTCCCAGGCTTTTCACTGCCGGAGCCGGGGATAAGGGCTCGCCCTCAAAGGGTGGCAGTGATGGGTGAGGGGGGTCGGCCAGGCCAGAGGATCTCCGTTTTGGCTGGGTTGATTTTGAGTCTATGTGCTCTGAGCCAGCTCGTCACCGCTCTCAATCCTTGGCTGAAACTGTCCGGCACCGACGATGACCCTGGGTCAAGCTTCAGGAGCAGCTGAGTATCGTCCGCATATTGGTAGCAGGAGAACCCATAGCTCCTGGCAATGCTAGCCAGAGGCTGGGCGTAGATGTTGAAGAGGGTGGGAGATAGGATAGCACCCTGGGGGACTCCACATTCCAATTCGCTTTTCCTAGAGACCTGACCCTGCCACTCGACCCGCTGCGAGCGGCCTCGCAGGAACGATTCCAGCGATATAGATGATTCATTGTGGAAATATGATGTCTGGATTTATATTACATTAGATCATTTAGTTAGAGCCCCTAGTCATTCTTTTTGGTGTTTTTGGTGTTCTTGCCCAGCTGTTTGCCAGTGGCTTTCTAGTAAACAGTTGCTTTTAGCGTGTTTCCCCCAGATCTGCTGGGGAGGGGTGTTATCCTGCGTCCAGGGCTGTAGCCAGTATTTTGTTTCGGGGCTGAATGTGAGTGAGAGAGGATCTACCGTAGCAAACCTTTTAAAAAAAATTTTTGTATCTTTATCCCAATACCCCCATGCATATGAGATATATTGAGCATGGTGATCAGATCATGATATCAATACACATAACAGTTTAAATAATAAATGTTATTTATTTACTTTCATTAACAAAATGTTTAGAATACTTTTTAAACTTATTTTTTACTTTACAGCAACAGTCTTCTTTTCTTCTCCCCAGCCATTTTGTCAATTACGTTTTCTGGTTTGATAGTGATGTCCCGATGGATGAAAATCATTGCTAGTCCACTAAGTCTTTGGTCTGTCATTAAACTTCTAGATACACTTTTCACTCTCTTCATGGTTGAAAACGATCTTTCCACACTGCATGTTGTTACTGGTAGAGTAGCTAACACAGTCAAAAGGAAATGTATTGACCGATAGTAGGTTTTGTCACACAGTTCCAACACTTTAAGTACCTCAGTATCTTTCTGAATTGATGGTGTAATATTACACCACATCATATACTCGGCCTTGACGGAAGCAAGTGCTGCATCATTTTCAAAGTATTCTGACAGTTGTTCCATATGGTGAACTTTGTCTAGACCTGAAAACCCAGGGAGGAGAACCTGGAAACTGGTTAAAATGTCTTCATTTGTCATGAACCTTGCAGTAATGTTCTGTATGAGTGAATCAACACCTGGTATGAACACCGCAACTCTGAAATAATCTTCTACAGAAGTAGTCCCTGGATTTGCCCGATGCACCTGTCTTGAACTTTGCCTTGGAATAGTCAAGTTGCTTTGAAATATGTTTTCAGATGTTGTTCTTGCTAAGTCAAAGAGTTTTAAAAAATGACCTTTTGCATCTGCTCTCAACATCTCTAAAGACTTCAACAGTGACTTAGCATGGTTTCTGGCAGATGCCATATCAAGACTTTTTTCCTGAAGAAAAACTGATAGGGGCAAAGTAAGGCTGAAGAGTTGTTCACAAACAAACAGGCTAACAAGGAAATCACTTTTTCAATTGCAGTCAAAAAGTTTGAAGCTGAAGAAGATATTTTCCATGGTTTCTCTGAGATTTCTTCTAATGCAACTACAATCAGCTTAAATAGTTCAACGAATGTTAATACACTGTCATGCCTCTCAATGAAACGAGTCTCGCATAAATGTGTCAATCTTTTTTTCTTTGTTTCTGGCACATGAACACTAATATTAATCTGCAAAATATTGTTAGCACTTGAACTGTTTCTGAAGAAATTTGTTATTTCTTTTACTGTTCCAAGACAATTTCTGACCGAAGAGCTTGAAAATGTATCACTCAATGCAAGGTTCAGTCGATGACTTGCACAATGAAAATATCTTGCTTTGGGGTATGTTTCTCGAATTCTTGTTTGAACTCCACTTAGATGGCCAGCCATGGTGGCAACTCCATCATAGCCCTGCCCTACACACTTGCTCATATCCAATTTCAACATGTTGCATTTTTCTAGGATAACTTTAGTGACATTTTCTGCTGATTGGTCGTATATAGGTATAAATCCTACAAAATCTTCTCGGGTGACTGGTAAGTTTTCCTTTTAATCTACATAGCGAAGACATAACGAAAGCTGCTCTGTTGCCGATACATCCATAGTTTCATCAGCCAGAATGGAGAAGCAATCAGACTTGTTGACTCTAGCAACAATCTCTTCTGTCACTAAACTGCAACTGATTGAAATTATCTCATTCTGTATTTCAGGACTTATGTATGTAGCATTCTTGCCACAGTTAATAACATGTCTCCTTCGATTTTTGTCTCCAGAGCATGCTCTAAATCGTAGTAAGGCTCAAAATTTCCCATCTTTTTTGGAAGGTTTTTCCAAAGAGAGAGGACCACTGTCTTCATTTCCTCTAAGAGGCAACTCTTCCTCTGCACAAAAGAGAATTGTTTCTATAATGGGAAGTAGAGCAGCTCTGTTTTCCTCCTTCTCCCTTGCATGTTGTGTGTCTAGTTGAGAGCAAATATCTTTTTGTTTTCCTGACATTATCTTAGTGAAATTGTCAAGCTTTGTGATATTCTGTAGCAGAGTGTTTCATAAATGTCTCTTTGGCTTTCTTCCAGTCTCTAAAACCACACGTAACCAACTTTCCAGGAGCCTCATGAGTTCCTTTTCCTATACCATGGGGATAAAACAAAAAAATGGTTTGCAATAAACTGCATCTTCTTTTTTAGAATAGGCCAAGAAAGCAAATTCTGAGGTGGGGTCTGTAATCCATTTTTCTTGAAATCTTCTTGTTTGTTTTTTACTTTGGGTTGAAGGAAAAGTGTAAGGCTGTTTTGGGAGGAGAACTGACTGAAGAATGTTTTTCTTTGTGTTTTCATCTATCTTCTCTTGTTGAATGTCTCCTATGTCAAAAGACTCTGCATGCCAGTTATAAAAACACATCTTTGAAAGTTCTGATATTTTGTCAGCTTCAGAAGTACGACCACTTTGTTGGCTTGAGCAATGGGAGGCTGATGTGGTACTGCTCGAAGAAGGAACGGTATTGTCACGATCGCCGACTTAGAACTGCCCCTTTAACACACACACGGAGACGTATCAAAGGCTAACTAGTTTATTGAATATAAAAACAGTCCAAAGAGAATATAGTCCAATAGATGAAAGTATTCAATGCATAAAGTCAATAGTCCAAAGTATAATGGCAAATAGCTTGAAGCGAGGCAAGGCTCTGCAATTCAATGCGGATCAGGAACCAGGGCAAGGTTTCGCATCCAATGCGAATCAGGAACCAAACAAAGTGCCGCAAACCACTGCGGCTCAGGAAACAAGGCAAAAGCAAGGCAAGACTTGATGACCACGGTTGCTTGTGGTCCCACTCCGCTTCGCGCCTATTCAGTATAGACGTGGCCGGAGAACTGAGGATCAGTTCCCACGGGGCCGTACTTAATCCCTCGGCCGGGCCCCTCGACGATCTAGGGCCCGGCGCCTCCAGTCTCTACTTTCCGAACGGTGACGGTCTAGGGACAGGTGCCAGCTCCTCCTGCCCTCCTCTATGTCCCGGCGCCTGTTATGAGAACGGCCCCGCTCTTCCAGCCTAGTATCGCTATCTTCCTGAGAAGAAGCCTCCCCCCGAAGTTTCCCATCCGCTAGCCTCCATCTGCTGTTCAGCCAGCTCCTGGGAACCTCGGCCATTTGGGAATTCATAACTATCTCCGCTATCTGCTTCACTGCCTCCCATCTCCACCTGGTCCGCTCCTTCCCCGGGAGAATGCTCCCACTCAAGATCCCAAGCTAAACTCTCTACAGGTGAACTGGGCAAAGGCACGGCTGACCAATCTTGCTCTGGGCCTTCCAACTCATCCTCCGAATCCCTTTCAGCCTGTGCGGGTCCCAATGCCAACGGGACCCCTGGTGCATTACCCCTCCCCCGTTGCCCGAGCGGACCCATGGGTGCTACAGGTATTATCCTCATCTGAAAAAATAATACTACTTTTAGTACTATAAGTGGAATAAATCTGTTACTGCAAACATTGTATTATTTACTGAGTTGCTGTGAGTTTTACAGACTGTATGGCCATGTTTCAGAAGCATTCTCTCCTGATGTTTCACCCACATCTGTGGCAGGCATCCTCAGAGGTTTGAGGTCTGTTGGAAACTACGCAAGTGAGGTTTATTGTATACTTGTATAACAATGTCCAGGGAGGGAGAAAGAACTCTTGTCAGTTGGAGGCAAGTGGGAATGTTGCAATTATCCACCTTGATTAGCATTGAATGTCCTTGCAACTCAAGACCTGACAGCTTAATGCCTGGGGGACTCCTTTTGTTAGGAAGTGTTAGCAGGCCTTGATTGAGAGAGAGAGAGAGCTTTCCGGAGAGCCTGCAAGACTGTCCTATTCCAACAAGCTTCCGGCCCCTAAATATTTGTGACCAATCTGAAATAGCCCTTATATTGCTTTTATACTGCTTTATATGTATTTGATGTACTTTTATATTGTTCATTTGATCATTGTTGTAAGCCGCCCCAAGCCACGTTGGGAGAGGCGGCTAACAAATCCAATAAATAAATAAATAAAAAATGTCTGCAATTTCTGATTGTTGTTCTTCATTCACTGTCCAGATTTTAGAGTTTTTTTTTAAATACTTGTGGTCAGATTTTGTTCATTTTCATGGTTTCCTGCTTTGCATTGAAATTGACCACATGCTTGTAGATTTCAATAGCTTTTCTGTATAGTCTCACAGCAGTAACCCAGTGATTCTGGCCATGAAAGCCTTCGACAACAAATTGTATGTTTTATATATCCAAGATTGTTCTACAATCATTTACAACTTAAATGTACAAAAGAAGCTAGTGAAATTACTGTGTGTACTCAGTGCTGCTCTTGTGGCAAAACAATGAACTTCAATAGGGAGAGATAATTTAAGGCCTACTAGCCTAATATATATAAATGCTATTATAATATTTAAAAAGATGCATCAAAATCAGGATACCTACAAGTTTTAAAAGAAAAGGGATTGAGCAAGCAGTGTATTATACATAGTTAATTTAGTGTTATTCTGAATAAAACATAAGTTACCTTTAACTTTAGATGAAATGTTTTCCTCTCTGGGCTTTTTGAAGAATAAATCTATGCTCTTTTGGCTTCTTTTCATTTTAGCTTTTCGGTATTCCTTTCAAGCAAACTCTCTGCTAATTCTAAACTACCCAGAAATGCCCACTCCAAAACCCAGAATTCTAAAGCTAGGGCTCCTGACTCCTCCCCTACTCTTAAATATACAGGCTCTAAATTACATATTCTGCCCTTGGAGGCAAGATATTAGTAGCATAACTAACTTCATTTTAATGTAGAATAACTGTTTTTAATAATAATAATAACAACAACAACACAGGGCATTGAACCGAGCCCATGATGGATCTGGATCAAACCTGTGCATACAGGCAGGAATTGGGGAATGATTGCCCCTTTCCAAATGGACCACCCTGAAAATTTCAGGGGGGGGGCTGAAGCCCCCTTAGCCCCCCCCCCTGGCTACATGCTTGCCTGCGTCCAATCTGGATTGCCATCAGCCAATGAGGAGAGGCAGCAAGAAAGGGTGGAAATTACATCCGAGACCTTTTTGAGAATGGCGACGAAGCTATCGGAATGGCAAATCCACTTCCTGGTTGGGGTGCTGCTCTCGATATTGCTTCAATTATCGGAAGTCCGGAAAAAACTTCCGATAATCGGATGTATCCGATAATCAGAAACAGGCTCTCTCTCTCTCTCTCTCTCTCTCTCTCTCTCTCTCTCTCTCTCTCTCTCTCTCTATATATATATATATATATATATGGCATGGTTTAGAACCCAAAAATGGCGATTCTAAAATCAAATGGGGGGATGATTTTTTTAAAATTAGTAATAGAAAGACTTACAAAAAATTTTCCAAAAAGTTCTAAAATGTAACGCAATTAGTAACGAAATTCTTAATTAGTTCCAAAGTAGGCAAAGCAGGGAAACAGGACTGACACTGTTTTAAGCACAGGCAAATCAAGGGGCAACATTTCCCTTGGTTTCCTTGCAGGGAGATATAATGCATTAATATATTATTATTATTATTATTATTATTATTATTATAAAAAGCCAGGGTTTCTTTGCAGGGACATATCATGCACTAATATATTATTATTATTAAATAAAATAGTTGCCCACCTCTGGTCAAGGCTTGCTTCTCCAGAGCATTTATTAGAATTAAATGCCCAGGGCCCTTCTTCCAGGAAATTAGAAGGAGTAAATATTATTAATATATTCATTATTTTTATTAGAATTAAATGCCCAGGGCCCTTCTTCCAGGAAATTAGAAGGAGTAAATATTATTAATATATTTATTATTTTTATTAGAATTAAATGCCCAGGGCCCTCATTCCAGGAAATTAGAAGGAGTAAATATTATTAATATATTTATTATTTTTATTAGAATTAAATGCCCAGGGCCCTCATTCCAGGAAATTAGAAGGAGTAAATATTATTAATATATTTATTATTTTTATTAGAATTAAATGCCCAGGGCCCTCATTCCAGGAAATTAGAAGGAGTAAATATTATTAATATATTTATTATTTTTATTAGAATTAAATGCCCAGGGCCCTTCTTCCAGGAAATTAGAAGGAGTAAATATTATTAATATATTTATTATTTTTATTAGAATTAAATGCCCAGGGCCCTTCTTCCAGGAAATTAGAAGGAGTAAATATTATTAATATATTTATTATTAATTATAAAATAGTTGCCTACCTTCTCCAGAGCTCTTTTCACTGCAGCTTTACCCCATTCAGTTTGCCATAGCTCTCTAGGAGGTTTGAACTCTATGGCTTTTCCTTGATTCTGCACTTTTCCTGCTCCTCTCCGGGCTGTTTTCAATCCCTTCTGCCATTGTTTCAGCCTTCCTCATGTCCTTCTCGCCTGCCCTCCTATCTAGGCTTCTTTCCCTGCAGTTTAAACCGCTTTTTTGATGAGTTCTCCAGCCGCTCTAGGACTGCCGCTCTGGATCTCTCTATGGTCCAGCTCCTTTTCCACTTCCTGGAGGAAAGGCCTTTCAGTTAAAGTAGGCCTCGAGCATGGAAAGGCCCCATCTGACTGTGAGTAATGTCTGGGAAGCTATTTTGGAGTGGATAATAGGGAGCCTTCCGAAATATTTACAAATCTAACGAAAATTTGGGCCCAGGGAGTGCGGAAAAGAAAGTCCACTTCCGGGATTGGCCTTGCGATGCGTATAAACTTGAAAGTCCCATACATACGAATCCCTTCCGATTTCTTTTAATTTTCATAACTTTTTTCTCATGCCTAATATATATATATGCAAACACACATATACACAAATATATACATACACACACACACAACACATATACACAGACTGGGCCACAGCAACGTGTGGCAGGGGATGGCTTGTTTTGAATAAGAGATGTTCAACTTGTAGACACCGAAATCATTATGCTTCCATTCTATGGAATTCTAGGATTGGCAGTTTAAGAAGGGAGTTTAGAATTTAGAGCTAGGCACCTCCAGTGCCTAACCAAATTACAAACATAAGAATTCCATAGGATATGCCTGTGTCAGTTAAAGTGGAATCGTGAAACTATGTTCTGTAGTATTGAAAGGCCCATTGTGACAGAAGATGCTTCTGAATTCTACTGGCCCTGTTCATCTAATCCAGTTGTTCTCAACCTGTGGGCTCTCAGGTGTTTTGGCCTACAACTCCCAGGAACCCCAGCCAGTTTACCAGCAGTTAGGATTTCTGAGAGTTGAAGGCCAAAACATCTGGGGACGCACAGGTTGAGAACCATTATTCTAATCCTCTGATCTAACTTTCTTGAAGTTGCTATTTCCAGTGAGCAGAAACACATACCAACAGGCCCGGATCAGGCCCTTTTGGTGCCCTAGGCCAAAGGCTCTGAGTCTGCCCCCAACCCTGGCTCCGCGCCGCCCCCAGCTCCGCCCCATCCCCGCGTGAGAAGCAGGGAAACACAGGTGGGGGGGCGCAAGCCGAGGGAGAGAGGGAGGAGCATGTGCGAGAGAGAGAGAGAGAGGCAGGGAAACACAAACACACAGAGAGACTGAGGCGCGTGAGCTGGACAAGGGAGGCAGGGAAACCGGGGTGGGGCAGAGGTGGGGCGGGGCCGAGGGGGGGCAGAGCTGAGGAGAGCAGAGCTAGGGGGCGGCCGTGGATGGCACTTACGCCGCCGCGCGCATACGGCCTTTTAAAAACATTGATTTTTTTTTGGAATTTTTTTTAAAAAAATAAAACTTTTTTGGGGGGTCCGGACCTGCTGCCCCCCAAAAGGTGCCACCCTATGCCATGGCCTAGGGTGGCCTTATGGGTAATCCGGGCCTGCACACCAAGTGATAATGAATTTAAATGCTTCCCATCCTGCATTTTAGGAAGATAGTCATTTTCAGCCTGATCTCTATCTACTTAGAAGGATTAAGTTGTGGTGAAGGAGAACATTATGTTTCAGCACTGCACGATCATTAAGAGTAATAAAACACCTTGCAGCCATGGGCCTTTCCCACATGAGGCTCAATTAAAATGACATTCTATCTTCTCAAAAAAGCTGCACAAATAATATTTCAGATACTAGCTGTTTTTGTTATTTTTAATCATATCCGTCACCTTCATGTTGGTGCTACTGGTCGTGATCCACAACACAATCCTAAATTAAATTTGTGAAGTCTTTAAGTTGCCACAGGGCTATTGTTTATGTGAAAACAGTGAGATGCGATTGGTACAGTCCAGAAAGAAGTAAATACATCTACTTCTACTGAATCAAATGGGACTTGACACTATTTAAAATAAGTCGGATCTTGTCCCAAATGAGTCCTAAATAAGGGTGGGAAATGGGAATAATTTGGTAGTTATGTTAAGTGCCAAAATTGAGAGACTGTAATTAGTTGGCATTGAGTGTCTCTATCCATATATTCAGGGCACCAAAAGTCCCCGTTAATGGGATCAAATTGGTGGGTCTTACTTCCACACCTTTATTTTCCCCCCTCTGATAACATTCATTACCTGGAATGAAAGCCAGTTTCCATACTAAGCATCTGAAGGACAAGTTTCAACTCTTCCCTCTTGCCCCAAAATGCTTGAAATAATTTACTATGGGAGAGCAGCAGCTCATAATTCTGCTTTTGCTGTTTGTGAGTTAACGGAAGGCTGCTAGCATAGGAATCTCATTTGTGAACAGACAGCTCGAGCATATGTAAAGGATTTTATGAAGTACAACTGACACATCATCTACAGAGTCCAATTTTTTTGTCACCCAACATTGAGCTAAAGGGATCCCACTTGGGGTTAGTACCCACATTTAAGAAGCCATGGTCTATCTAGAGCAGTGTTTCCAAAACTTTGGTCTTCTATGTTTTTGGACTTCAGTTCCCAGAATTCCTGACTGTTGAGCAAGCTGGTTGGAGCTTCTGGGAGACGAAGTCCAAAATAGTTGGAGAAATAACGTTTGGTAATCACTGATCTAGAGGCATAAGTCATGGCGTTGAGTTATTTTTTCCACGTTTTTATGCACTTGAGAAATGTTCTGTATGCTTTGAGTGGCAAAAATGGCTAGAAAAATCCTATTTTTAAATGGGGGGATTGGGGAACTGTTGGAGGGTCTTAGGAGCCACAAAAACAGGGCCCAACGCTTATCTGTGGCCTGAAGTGCTGTTGTGGATAAAGAGAGATATCAAGCAATAATTTTTTTCCCTTTTAAAACTTTTTATGTGGTTTCACAGTTTCATGATTTTGAAGCCATTAGAAGTTCTGTTCTGGTAGGATCCAGCTGCAGCTGTACCCCAAACTGTATCACATCTAACTCTTTAATGAAATGAATAAACTTGATACTCTATGTGTGACTTGTATTAATTGTATATTGTGTCTTTTTCTGAATGTATCAAAATGTATCTAGAAGTCAGTTACCTCACTGTATCCTCAGTTTGCGTAATCCCCTGGCAATAGCAATCATGGCCAAGGTCCCCCCAGCTATTTCCCAAGCTAGATAATATCAGGACCTCTGTGTGTTTTGTAAGAGTGATGATCCCCTTTGTCACTAAGATGGGTTTAAAGTACTGTATGTCTCCATTATACTGAGGCTGATAACATGTCATGCCCACAGAAGAAGGGGCTTAGCAAATATGAACTCATCAGCTTCTTGAATGGGCAGCCAATCCCCTAGTCATTTGAGATTGTCACCTCTGTCTTCTTGAGTCTTGCACCTTTTGTCTCAGTAGAACTGGACACTTAAGCCAATCAAGGGGTCATCTGCATATGCATGCCACCACTTCCTTCTGTTTTGTGCCCTCCATGTGGATGTCTCTGAAACAGACCTAGTCTTCAAACAGTCCAATCACCAGGTGTTCTGCTTCCCATCACAGGGATCCCCTCCTCCAGCTCGTAAGGTCAAGAGAACCCCGGGCCAATCCCGACGCAGATCCTAGTCAGTCCCATTTTTCAGCCAGTCGGAGAAGGAAGCAGGAAGTCTCATCAGCTGTCAAAATTATATGAAATGACCTGTCTTTTTCTATGGTGTTATGCTTATACCTTTTGAATTTCATTGATTGTACTTGCATTCTGCTTGGACAAATTCTAATAGACCTCTATAGCTTTGCCTTCAATGTAGGGCTCTTCCAGGGCCCTTCCAGACAGGTCCTATATCCCAGGATTTGATCCTGCATTATCACATGTCACATTATCACTGGATGTCTATGCCCTACGCCTCTGGAGAAATTATACTGTTTAGCCAGTATTGCATCACCTGACATCTGCTGGGAAGTAGCAGCCTATAATGAAATGACCAAGGCAGTGACATCTCCGGCCCACCCCCTGTTCAGATATCAGCCATCACGCCAATGCTTTAAATCAAGAAAAAATTTTCTAAGATCTACAGAGATACTCACAACACCTCAGCAAGTGAGAGTCCAAAAGTGGCAGGCTAAAACCCAGAACCTCATTCAGTGGCTGATATCGAATGAGAGACTCCCTCCTGGGCACACAGAAGACTGGGCGACTTGGAAGGCACTGAACAGATCACAGTCTGGCACCACGAGATGCAGAGCCATCCTTAAGAAATGGGGCCACAAAGTGGAGACCACAACATGCGAGTGTGGAGAAGAGCAAACCACAGACCACCTATTACAATACAGTCTGAACCCTGCCACATGCACAATGGAGGACATTGTAATTTTTTTTTAAAAAAAACTTTATTGAAGAAATTTTTCAAGTATATACATTAAAAAACAGCACAAGTTTAATAGAAAATAAGATAGAAAGGAAAGTAGAAAAGATTGTGGGAATAGGAAATGAAGCAGGAGATATAATAAAAAGAGGAAGGAGAAAAGAAGGGAAAAGTGAGTATGTATAGTAAGAGTTAAAATTTCGACTTCCATGGTTCTTTTTGGGTGGAATTTATCCTTTTCTCACAATGAAGGATATTCTTATAGCAACACCAGAGGCACTCCAAGTGGCCAGCTACTGGTCAAAGGACATTTAATATAATGCCAAGTTTTTAGCCTTTGTGCTTTTAAAATACACTACAATTGTACTTTCAGTTCACTTCTGATACAATAAATAAATCACAGGTTTTCTGTTTATCCTAGATTATCTGGCAGTGCAGACTCCTACAATCCAGTTTAAAACATAGATCCTGGGATATAGGGCCTGTTTAGAATGGCCCCCAGAGTGGTTGTCCTCTATCTGGGCTGACCTGGTTCGGCGGAAGCTCACTGGGCATGGACCAGTGAGCTTTCACCTGTATATTGCTTTTATTTATATGCATGCATTTTGTTGTGTTTATTGCTGATGTTTTTGATTTTATTTTATTGTTACTTGTTGTTTGGGCTTGGCCTCATGTGAGCTGCCCCGAGTCCCCATTGGGGAGATGGGGATGGATAATAAATAAAGATTATTATTATTATTAATATCCACAGTCCTAGCTGAAATCCCCTTAGTGTGTCAAACTCTGTGTAAACCATAAAACCAGTAATAAGGCTAGTGTTGTTATCAATGCTCAGTGGCATAGCAGAAATTTTACAATAACGGAGGTCATCCCATTATCCTGGTGAATCCTTGCAAAGGGCCATACTGATCTCTCCCATCTAGAAATGACAGCTACATTTCTAGACTGAGAACTGTAATGCTTAGTGTAACTGGTATCTCAAAATTCCCTACCTTTTTAGTGATAGATCAATTGGGAAGCAGATAAGCTATTCCTTCTGATTTCTCCAAATGGAGAAGACATTCCCAGACATTGCTCAGTTCTAGCAATTGCAGCATTTCCCCCCCTCTGACTAAAACATTGCTTTGGGAATTTTTTTGGCTATGACTGCAGCGATCACTATTTTGCATCTTCCAGGATTACTCTGGAATTAGTTTCATTTCAAGTTATTGTGATAGTTCATATGCGGATGAAAACAAAGAAATTGTGAAGGCTTTATGAAGAACAAAGGGAAGCATCAGAAAATATCTCGGTGTTCTCAAAAAAATCTCAAGAAATATTGACTTTACTCTCTGTAGCATAAGACACCCCCTCATTCCAGCATGGTGCATCTTATACCTCTGCTACTTTCTTTTTCTCTTCCGTTCCTAGTGATGGATTTTTGAGAGTTGCCCTCAGGGTGAAAACTACCAGGAAATGAAAGTTCTTTGACATTCTCTTCTCTTTTTTTGTTGGCTCACTGTCTTCCACTCTGCAACATTCAAGTTGTGGAATCTGGCAGATACAAAAGGAATTAACACAGCTGATGGAACCAATTTGGCTTTGACAATCTCCAGAACTGGTTCCTCCTTTTAATCACTTTTTTTGGATAGGGAAATATGCTCCTGAGTGAGTCTAAGCATTGTGAAAATTTAGACTGCAGTTAATTCTCTTCCTTGCATTAGTAGACATCATTTCTGTGTCACAAAGAATAGTGAGATAATGGAAACACCTACCCCTTTTCTTTTGGTGCCTAAACTCTTATTCTTAATGCTCAATGGAAGTGTAAGTCACAACAATGCTAGGAATTTGGGATGTTAAGGAGAACTTCAGCATGGAGAAGAATGATCATTTGGGGGGAAGTGTTCTCCACCCCTCTCTATAGCTACTCTTATGATGCAGTTCAAGGACTGTATCATCATTAGTAGGTGGAGAAAAAAGTAGTGTCCTAGTATCTCTCTTTTCCTTCCACTTTTATCTTTCGGATAGTCTTAGGAACCCCTTTGGCAGAGAAGGCTGAAGATCTCTCTGTCTGTCCTTGTCTTCCTTTTTGAAATACACGATGAATCCTCCCACCAAAAGCCCTCCTCTGCTGTGATTGGCCAGCCTCTCAGCCGAGGGGAGCGCTGTTTCTGAGACCCCAAGTGGGGAGGGGAGAGCAGGCAGGCTTTGTGCATGGCAAAGTGGTGCGCATGTGCAGGTGAGGGAGAATGGGCTAGGCTGGAGTGAGGTACGGGTCAGTGAGTCCCTTCAAGGCATGGGAGCTCTGTGTGTCAAGTTTAGTTCAATTCCATTGTTGGTGGAGTTCAGAATACTCTTTGATTGTAGGTGAACTATAGATCCCAGCAACTACAACTCCCAAATGTCAAGGTTTATTTCCCCCAAACTCCATCAGTATTCACATTTGGACATATTGAGTATTCATTTTATTTATTTATTTATCGTTCATTTTTATATACTACTCCTCCCTGCAGGCTCAGGCGGTTTACATAAAACTACAGATTAAAATGCAGATAAAACACTTTGTTATATAAAACACAAGGACATTGTCAGAGTTGTCCGGGGGAACTTAAATTGAAGGCCTGCTTAAAAAGGGTCGTCTTGCAGGCCCTCCGGAAGGGGGCTAACTCCGTGATAGCCCGAACGTCGTCTGGTAACGCATTCCATAGTGTCGGTGCCACCACGGAGAAGGCTCGTTGTCTTGTCACTGAGAGGTGACAGGAACTAACGGATGGAATCATCAGAAGGTTTTGTTCTTCTGAGTGCAGAGATCTCGGGGGAACGTATGGGGTGAAGCGGTCCCTCAGGTACACTGGCCCTAGACCATACAAGGCCTTAAAGGTCAAAACCAGCACCTTGAAAACAATCCGGTACTCTATTGGCAGCCAGTGCAATTGTTGTAGGATTGGTGTGATGTGCTCTCTTGCAGGTGTTCCCACCAGCAATTGAGCGGCAGCATTTTGCACCAGCTTGAATTTCCGGGTTGTCGACAAGGGAAGGCCAATGTAGAGGGCGTTACAGTAGTCTAACCTTGAGATGACCGTCGCCTGGATCACCGTAGCGAGGTCATGCCAAGTTTGGTCCAGATCCATCTTTGTTTGAGTCTACAGTGCTCTCTGCAGTAGATGAACTACAATACCAAACCCTCACAGTATTTTCTGTTAGTCATGGAAGTTCTGTGTGTCAAGTTTGATTCAATTCTATCATTGGTGGAGTTTTTGACTATAGGTAAACTATAAATCCCAGCAACTACAACTCCCAATTGACAAAATCACTACCCCCCCCACCCCCACCCCCAGCAGTACTCAAATTTGGGCATATCGGGTATTTGTGCCAAATTTGGTCCAGTGAATGAAAATACATCCTGCACATCAGATATTTACATTACGATTCATAACAGTAGCAACATTAGCCGCTCTGAGTCCCCCTACGGGGGTGAGAAGAGCGGGGTAAAAATGATGTAAATAAAATTATGAAGTAGCAACGAAAATAATGTTATGGTTGGAGGTCACCACAACATGAGGAACAGTATTAAGAGGTTGTGGCATTAGGAAGGTTGAGAAACATTGGCAAAAGCGAACTGCTGCAGCCTCTCTCAGCTTATGTGCCCTTCCTCATTAATATATTTTTCCTGTCTTGACCAAGCTAATGTTGCTTGGCCTTGTATTTCTCAGTTTTCATCTGTGAAATGTTGAAGGGTATGGAAAACCCCAAAATAAAGATTCAGTCCTTCACAGTCAAGTTTTTCTTCACGCATGTTTGGCATTGTGAAAAATGAGACACTGAAAATCATTCACACCTAGAAGTCTTGTATTTGTCATGTTTGCATTTCCTAGCTATGAGTGCCTGCCTCTTTTATTTGGAAACCTTGGCTGTTGTATGCTATTGCAATGTTATACATTTGAGGACTGGAGAAAAGTTTCCTTTGGAGTAGGAAAATTCTTCTCTGTGTCCCTCTGCTCCAAGTTACCTTTCTACTAGTAACTAAAAGGGGGTTCTTAAGTGTGTATATACCAGTGTTTCCCAATCGTGGCACACTAATGTGCCGTGAGCGATCATCAGGTGTGCCGTGGGAAATTGGCACTCTCCCCCTCCTAGCAGCCCCCTCACAGGTTTCCAAGAAACAAATTGATCCTCTCTGCTTGGAAAATGTTTGTTTAAAACTATTTTACTGGATTTTTCAAGAGTTGCCTCCCCCAAGAAACTGTTTATAACAGCGTCATGACATCCATAGTTAACTGGAAGCAAGTTTCACTCAAGGTGAAATTTCACAAAGGTCTGGAGAACAAGCTCTATGAGGAGTGGCTTGAAGAGCTGGGCATGTTTAGCCTGAAGAAGAGAAGGCTGAGAGAAGACATGATAGCTATGTATAAATATGTGAGAGGAAGTCATATATATGTTGTGTTCATCGAAACAGGCCCAGGTTTCACACTGAGTGTATTTAAAAACATATTAACTATATGTATTACTGTGTTAGAGTGTCATTTTGTGTCAATCAAAACTTTATTACGGTCACAGACCAGCACAAAGCGGGCACAAGCGCCCTAAGAGGAGAAGGACAACTCCCCAGTAAACAGTTATTTAAAATCAGACTAGAAATCAGTATAATCCATTTTGTGTCATTTTGGTTGGTGGTGTGCCCCAGGATTTTGTAAATGTAAAAAATGTGCCGCGGCTCAAAAAAGGTTGAAAAACACTGGTCTATACCATTCATGTATAGCAGTTTAACATGCCGAGCATTGCAATAGCTACTTAAAACATAACAAATTGATTGCTAATTTGTTACCCGCTTTCCCCAGCAGGTCATAACACAATAATATGTTGGCTAACATGGCTGTATTTATATAGCAAAAACTCTTGTTTCTTGTATTTTGGCCTCCACTGAGATTGTTTATCAGGTCTGTTTATCTAATCTGAGAGCATCCGCTAACTGCTGATACTGTGTAATTCTCTTAAATATACATCCTAGTTTTGCTCGGTGGTCGTTTCCTTTTCAAAAAAAGTTATCAGTTAGCTTAGTTTTGCTTTACAGGCATTTCATGGAATTATATGTGCTCTTGTGCTGTCTCTTCGAATCTTGGAAATCTGCGTTCGACCCATGGAAGTTGATTCTCCGTGCCTTTGAGTAGTTGAAAGATTTCCATTGCAGCATAGGAAATACAAATGCCATTCAAAGGATAAAGGATCACATGACACTTTCAGCATTTTTTACTGGAGCCGTGTATTCAGCACTCAAATCCATTTTTATGGCATTTAATCTCTGTTCTTCCCAAACTATCTACTTCTTGACAATAAAAGGTTACATTTTCTCTCCCAGAAGCTCCAAGAAGTGGTGATAATGCTAGGAAGGCAATAGTAAAACTCTTCTGAAGTTGTCCTACCAGGAAAGCCCATTCATGGATTCACCTTAACGTCATAGGTTGGAGATTACTTAGACACACAATAATAACAGAAACAACATGGGGGAAAAATAGAGATACGTTTCTACACCCCAAAGAAGAACAGTTCAACATGTGTCGGCAAACCGTTTATTCAAAATTAATGGGCTTGGCCAACTTACCGGCCAAGCAGGTTGCGGGGCGGGGTTGCCCTGGCTGCCATCTTGGGGAAGGTGAAGGGGCTTCTCCTACCCAGAAGCCCCTGGGGTGGCGGGAAGTTTCCCGCCACCAACGCCGGCCAGCCAATGACGGGGCTGGCCCCGCCCCACCCCCTCTTTGTGCCAGCTGGCCTGCACTTCTGCATGGGCAGCCTATTTAAAGCTGCCCGAGACTGCCCAGACTGCACGTGGGGCCAGATCTGTTTGTCTTCCCACTCTCCCTACTTATTGCATTGCTTGTTGGTGTCCATTTTGTTCATTCTTCATGTCATTGTTGCACTGTTCAGGGATATGTGTTATTATGTTCTTTGTCACAACTCCATGTTTGGCGTGTGGCATGGCCCCTGGATCAGGCTGGCTTATCGCCCCTTGGTTGTAAGGGGGATAACGCCCAGGCCCCCTGGGGTGCTGAGTTTCCGTGGACAGGCATTGGGCCGCTCACACCCCAGGCTTGCAATTGCATTGGACATTCATGGGGGCTGTACGATCCTGATCCAGGACCCATGCCTGGCTGCCAACCCTTTGTTCCTGTTTTCAATAAATGAGTTGTGGCCATTTTCATCCAACCACTTGTGTCTGTGTTATTGTTCCTGGCGTGAGGTGTATCACACTTGCACACACAACAATATGCACATGTGAAATGAAATAACCAAGTAAGGCAAATCTCTTATAGATAAACAAAAACATTTGAACCTTCTAGTTATCACTTGAAGGCTTCTTCCCAATACATACAGGGTTCCCTCTCCTTTCCACAGTCTGTATTTTAATTATCATTTCCACTTTGGTACTGGTAGCTGGCGAGATAAGATTTACCTGCTTTCTCCCTTTCTCTTTGTTTTGCTGCCAATGTATTATTTATTATTTATTAATTTACTGCATTTATATACTGCTTTTCTCACCCCTGGGAGGACTCAAAGGGGTGAACATAACATAATGGCAAGACTCAATGGCAACATACATACAAAAACAAAGTGTATTATCTAAGCAATGACATATAACTATAAATTAAAATCATGGAAACCATATTAATCGTGAAACATAAAGAAACATTTGGACATTAAAACATAAAATTAAAATATCTTAATATTAACATTAAAATCACATAATCCAAAATCATAATTCAAAGCCATTCCAATTGTCAATTGCATGTATTTCCAATTAATTTCTAGTACTGCATTACTTTACTACTCGAAGTCTTGTATCTCGTTCCCACCAATCGCACCTGTGAAGGAAGTGTGGTCAGAAGATCTTAACTCTGAGATGGTTCATAGAGGGGATGCATTCACACAAGTAAGCTGGGTTGAAACCATTTAGGTCTTTATAGGCTAAAGCCAACACTTTGAATTGTGCTCAGTAGCAAACTGGCAGCCAGTGGAGCTGGCGTAACAGGGGGGATGTGTGCTTCTCCGTAGAAATCTGGCTGCTGCCCGTTAGACCACTTGAAGCTTCCAAACAGTCCTCAAAGGCAACTACACATGAGTGTGTTGCAATAACACATGATCAATAAGACTTGTTACCTTACCTACTGTAGACAGAGCTAAAATCCTATTCTTTTCCAGTTCTATCACATTGGCCCCACCTACACAGCCATAAAATGCAGTTTGAAACTGAAGTATATGGCAGTTTACATGGGTCCATTGTCAACTACAAACCTGGATCAGAAAGTCTTGTTTCTCCAGCCCAATTTTACCATTCCCTCAATATTAATGATGCCTCAAAACTCTTCCAGGTGGACAGAGAATGAGTAGAGATAGAGAAGAGCCTGGCAGGCATGAAGACTCCTCTCATTTTTAATGCATGAAATGTTAAAAGTGGCTATTTTATATCAGATGTGTTCACATTCACTTGAAATCTATGTCTGGCCCTTTTCTTGGAATGCTCTCCTGAACTACAGGTTGTGGTTCCTTACCTGAAATTCCAAAAAATCCAAAATCTTAAAAATTATATTCTGGGTGGCTGAGATTGTGACACATTTACTTTCCAATGGTTGAATGTACCCAAAATGTATGTGATGGACCAAATTAATATAAAAACATTGCGTACAAAACTATCTCCAGGGTATGTGTATAAGATGTATAGCAAGGATAAATGAAGTTAATGTTTAGATTTTGGTCCTATTTCCAGGCTATCTCATAATGCTAATATGTATATTCCAAAATATTTGGGGGTTTAAATACCTCTGGTTCCAAGCATTTCAGGTAAGAATACTCAACCTGTATTAATTTTCTTCAATGCTAGATTTTTGGGGACTGAAGAAAAAATTCACTGGGGAAATGTAACAGAATATCCTTTCAGAGACAATGCCCTCATTTTGACCTCTTATATAGTTATACCTCTATGACAAAGGTACTGTCGAACTAGATCTTATAAAAACCCATTAGAACAAATATAGTCATCTCTCCACATTTGGAGACTTGACTTTTGCAGAGTTTATTATTCACAGATTTGATTTTAAAGGTTCTCTCTAGGAATCTCTAGAAGATCCTCCAGTGTGACTCTGTGGTCAAGTCATGCTGGAGGACCTAGAAATTTCTAGAGAAAATATCTCTCAAGGATTTTCTAGGGGCACATAGAACTTCCATGGTTCAGTGCTATGAAATCATGGCCATTGTAGTTTTACAAAGTCTTTTGCTTTGTCTCCCAAGTGTTAGTACTTCACCCATCTATAACTCCAATGACTCTATAGCACTCTGACATGGCTGTTCAAGTGGTACCAAACAACATTCATTCTACAGTGTAGATGCCTCCTTGATCTTTCACTGCAATCCTAGGGTCAGTTTCCAATAGAAGTTGACCTTAGAGTAATGCTGACTCTATTTCAAGAGAGGTTGTTTCAGGGAGAAATAGTAATTTCATTATTTGTGGTTTTCACTTTCATGCGAAATCTATGCTCCTAAGCAAAAACAATATGGGATACTGTTTAATTATCCGGTGGAGGCCATAAGCGTTTGCACACTAGCACAAGGCAGCATTTTAGACTGGATTTTAATGGAAAGTTTGATGAATAGGGCTCAATACTTTTATGGACGGAACACTGTGGTTTTTGTTTGTTTGTTTGTTGTTGATTTTTTAACTTAAATGAATGTGTATGATATGTTGATGTAATTGTATTTTAATGTGTAATGTTTGGGGGGGGGTTTATACTGTGTTTTATGTGTTTTACTGTGTTGGCATCGAAGTGTGCCTTTTTGGAAGCCGCTCTGAGTCCCCCCTCGGGGGTTGAGAAGAGCGAGGTAAAATGCCGGAAATAAATAAATAAATAAATAAATAAAATAAGGGGCCACTAGAGAGAGAAGGATAGTTCATATTACATGGAGGTAGTTGAAGGAGCAAAACAATTTTCCCTGTTTTCGCTGATTATTTTCCCCTCTCCCCTTCCCATATCATAAACTATGGTTGCTTCCATGGCGGGGACATGGATGGAGAGAATAACCCACCCTCCATCCCCATAAAATGGACTATCTTTCCCTCTCTAGCACCCCCCTTGTGGCCTCCAGTGGATAATGGAACAGTACCAAATATGGAAAGCTGGCTGTATAGCAGGCTTTAAAAAGTCATTAGACCTATTCTTGGCAAAAAGTGCTGAAAGATTGAAGAAGGACAAACTGCAGATACAGGAGATAAACTTGCATTATAGCAAAACCTTTCATGGTTCCCACATCCGAAATCTGCATGAATACTTAGAAAAAGGTGTGGCTTCCAGGATAACGTAAGACCCAGCAGAAAATCAGGTTAAGATTACTCCAATGCCTTTGATGGTTCTTTCATAAACGTTCAGGTGATGCAGCCCTTTTCCCCATTCCAAAAAAAGAGAGTGTTGTAAAAGTGGGGGGCACAGAAAGAACCCCTCCTGCTTCCTAACCAAACCCTCTTTCCAGGGCCTTTCCTTGGAAAGCAAATTTGCCAGCACCCACACAGGGTGGAAAAAATAATAATATCACAGCCACCACCAGGGAATTGCCTGGGAAACGCATCAGTTTGCCTCTTCCAGCGTTCCAGCCCTTGGTTTACGTGGCAGTAACAATTCTGGAGTCAAAACTGGGACAGTGGAGCTGCTGCTGTCTGCTGGGTTCCACGTTACATTCCAGGAAAGAGAAAGGGGCAAGTCAGGCCAGCATATATCTTTTTAATGGGAAAGATACTTTCTTTATTGTCCAATTGCAGGAGAGAAGAACACAGAGAGGGAAGGACAGAAGGGAAAGAAAGAGAGAGAGAGAGAGAGAGAGAGAGAGAGATTTCACAATGGGGTGGGAAAGAGAGCAAAAATATATTTCCAAAGGACAAAAATGTAAATCAGAAAGGCTTGTCTTTTTCAAACTGACTAAGCTTCAGAACATCACATATCATCCTTTTTTTTGTCCCCTTGGCTGGATTTGTAGTTCATTAAGAAATCAGCACTTTTTGGGCAGAGAGGGCTAAACCCCTTATATAACTATTTAATTGAATTTCATTTTAAACCTTTATTTCTATCCTGCCATCATCTCCCAGAGGGACTCGGGGCGGCTCACAAAGCACTCAAGGTGTGACATGCAAAATACAAGTGCAAAACAAAACATAGACAATAAACAGTCAACACAACTTCATTAATTCACAGAACCCCTGGTAAACTATAACTCTCATGATTCCATAACAGTGAGCCATGCCAGTTATAGTGGTGTCACACTGCATTTATTCTACGGTATATTCACCTAAAGCAATGCTTCTCAACCTTCTTAATGTCACGACCCTTTAATACAGTTCCTCATGTTGTGGTGACCCCCAACCATAACATTTTTTCATTGCTATTTCATAACTCATTTTGCTACTGTTATTAATCATAATGTAAATATATGATATACAAGATGTATTCACTGGAACAAATTTGGCACAATTACCCAAATTTGAATACTGGTGGGGTTGAGGGGATTGATTTTGTCATTTGGGAGTAGTAGTTGCTGGGATTTATAGTTCACCTACAATCAAAGAGCATTATGAACTCCACCAACGATGCAATTGAACCAAACTTGGCACACAGGACTCCCATGACCCACAGAAAACACTGGAAGGATTTGGTGGGCACAGATCTGGAGTTTTGGAGTTGTAGTTCGCCTACATCCAGAGAGCACTGTGGACGCAAACAATGATGGATCTGGATCAAACTTGGCATGAATCCTCAATATGCCCCAATATGAACACTCATGGAGTTTGGGGAAAATAGATCTTGACATTTAGAAGTCATCGTTTCTGGGATTTATATTTCACCAATAATCGAAGAACATTCTGAACCCCACCAACAATAGAATTGGGTCAAACTTCCCACACAGAAGCCCCATAACCATAAAAAATACTGTGTTTTCTGATGGTATTTGGCAACCCCTCTGACACCCCCTCATGCCCCCCGGGGGTCCCAACCCCCAGGTTGAGATACACTGATCTAAGGTGTCCTACTGCACAGTTGGATATGAATACCCAGATATTCATAATCGCAATTCAGTGTAAGGCTTGTGTGCTATGTCAGAAATGTGGCTACAGCATCATAAAGTTATGAGTCATGGCCTCTGATCCAGGAACAAGTTCTTTGTTTTTGATCAGAAAAAAAGCATTTTCAGCTATGAAAATAGTCTTTCTTCACAGAAATACTGTTATGTGCGAAAAAAGCACACATGGAAATGTTGTACACAATGCATCTTGAACTGCCAATAGTGACAGAGAGAAGATAATGGCTGAAGTTAGTGATTGCTTTAGTTAAGAAAAGAATGAGAGATGAATGTATTGCTAGGGAACAGACTAGAGCGATGATTGTTGCCTCTTCTTCTGGTAAGCCCAGCATATGTCTCAGAGTGGAAAGCTTCTGGGAATTTGGGGTCTGCATTGGCCCTTTGTAAGACTTTGGAGAACTGCACCCACCCTCGGTCACAAGCCCCACCATATTTTTTAAAACATGCCCCCATTTTTCATTTGACTAAGAGCAATTTTACCATGGGTGCTTCTACACTGGAATTAATGTACTTTGACACCACTGATCTTTCATCTGAAGCAATAGCTTCGCTCTTCCCAATGGTCAGGCTGGCTTGGATTGTGACTGAGAACCATGTGGGTTATTAGATTCGTCCTCATTCAAAGTTTTCATCATAGGTCCAAGAAGGCTTGCAGTAACTTGGTGAGTCATAATTCAGGCTCGCAGAGATCTAAGAAAATAAATACTTGAAGGCTGTCTGGATTCAGTGGTCAGATTTGTTTGGGCAATAATCCACATAAAATGACTGAAAATTGGCATTTAGTGGAAACGTTTGATGTTTCTCATAAATTAGTAACTATATAAAGTAACCCTCCTTGGCTACTTTTTGTCCAGGATGGAAATTACAATTTGTTCCACCAGAACTGTCTCTTTTTCAGTTAATGCAGTGGTTCCCAACCTGTGGTCCGTGGACCACCAGTGGTCATCAAGAACTAAAATGTGGTCCGCGGCCTCACTGTTACTATATTGTTGCAACAAGAGTGACTGATCTTGTGAAACCCTCTTATAGTGCTGAGGAAACAGGGATGTTGGGAGGAAAGAGGCTGACTGCCCACGAAAGATGTGACAACAATTATTTATTTATTTATCTAAAACTTTTATACCCCGGCCTTCTCACCTCCGAAGAGGGACTCAGACCAGCAAACAGCAAGTATTCAATGCTAACATTTAAAATCTAAAAACATCATAAATTTACAATAAAAATTACAATAAAATACAATACAATAAATACATTTTAAAAGCCTTTCGCCAAAGTAAAATCAAGTCCAACTTAATCCATATATTCGGTCCATATTAAGTGGTTAGCGACTTTAGTCGCTTCGCAGTCTCCTCCTTCATTCTGCGAAGGCCTCATTGCACAGCCACATTTTCACTTGCTTCCTAAAAGTCAGGAGGGAGGGAGCAGATCTAATTTCATTTGGGAGGGGATTCCACAGCCGAGGGCCACCACAGAAAAGGCCCTGTCCCTCTGTGGCGCCTGAAAGGTGGTGGGACCGAGAGCAGGGCCTCTCCAGATGATCTTAGCACTCTTGACGGAGAGAATATGTTTGGACAGGTAAACTGGGCTGGAACCGTATAGTGTTTTGTAGGTCAACAAGCCTCCTGACTGCTGCTTCTCCTCCTCCTCCCTCTCCCTGAGCGGAGTCATTCCATGTGGCACCTGGAAGCGGGGGCGCCTTGGTGTCTTCATTTTTAGGCCTGTTCCTGGCATGATTCAGAAAATTGCTTTGGATAGACCACATCAGCTCTAGATTATTAAATGTGGTTTTCTGTGGGCAAGCAGATGGTGACTACTGGATGGTATATATTCTGTATCAAAACTAGAGCTGATGTGGTTTAGCCAATGCAATTTTGGTGTAAATTTGACCAAAAATTGATTCACAACCCTTTTGGTACTAGTGTTAGAGAGTGGTTCCTGGTCAAAGTGGTCCCTCATAAATAAATAAAAAAAGGTTGGGAACGACTGAGTTGATGGGATCATGGGGGATATTTGTTGGAATCACAATATAGGAGGGATGTGTTCAATATGTCTCTGTGCACATCATTCATGGAATGCTTTTGTTCACCACTCCAACAAATCAGAAATGTATTGTCGAAGGCTTTCGTGGCCAGAATCACTAGGTTGCTGTAAATTTTTTGGGCTGTATGGCCATGTTCCAGAAGCATTCTCTCCTGATGTTTTGCCCAGACATGGTGGCTATTCTCTCAAAGCTGGATTACATGTTTCATTTGCAGTTTGGTTTGGGCCACAGGAACTGAACTGAGCAGTGTTGAAGATGATGGCAATGATGATGATGAATATGATGATGATGATGTATATGCTTTCTCTCAAAATGAAACTAATGGCATCTCACAATAAAAGTATACTACTGAAACACATGTGAAAGTGAATATTAAAATAGGATTAAATTAATAAAGACCATTCATAAACAGATAAAACACACTATTAAAAAGATAACCCTTTAATTCAATTCAATCTAAAACAGTACAGCATGCTTTAAGCGTGTTCTATTCACTTATTTTGAATTTCAAAGTAACACCAGACTTTTCCCGTTTATAAAATTATAACACTATGGTTCCATGTCAGCTACCATGGTAACATCACATAGAATCACAGGATTTGACACTGAGGGAGAGATTTTTAGAATAATAATCTAGAGCAGGGCTTTAAAAACATTTTCTACTCACAACCAGTTTTCATCCGAGAAAATTTTATGTGACCCCCAGGTATATAAATATATAAGATAGGTATAAAAACCAAACATTTACTGATAATAAATCAGCTTTTCAAACAAGAAGGTTATCTGTAATCAATAGCTAGCCAATATATCACTAGTAAGTTAGTAGCCACATGACCACATCAAAAAAGCATATAGACAAAGTGATTAAACATTGCACTTTCAATGCTTCCTGGATATCATAACTATATTTGATTATAATTGGTTCAGTAATCATCTAACATGAACAAACAACAGTACAATCAGTGTGGCGTAATACAATCCAAAACATGTCACAAAGACTCGCAATATAATCCGCAACAAAAGTCCCGGGTGAATCCAAAGTCCACATATAATCTTGACACAATTTGATCTCACGTCTTCAAAAGTAAAGCGAATAGTGAGCAAACGTTCATTGTTGTTTCAAAAAAACTGAAATGTCAATATCCACGGTTCCAATGGACGCAGATTATACTGCTTGTAGACGGATACCAATTACCTCTTGCAACCTGGCGTGTTCGATGAGTAAAGACCAAAGCCGACATGCATGAAACAAGTAGCGATTAGGGGGAGGTCACTGGCATATCCTGACCAGTACAAACAGCAATGGGCAGCACCGTAATAACAATGCAAAAGGCAATTCGAGTATGCAAATAAACAGAATCACACAGTGATAATTAAATCAAAACAATTCTTTAGTGGTCACAGGTATCAATGATAATCCCCAAATGGGGTATTATATATCAAATGAGGTGAATAAGCCACCAAAGCAGTGTTGCTATACAGTATGCTTAGTACAAATCATACAATCAATAAAGCACAATGGCAGTATTCATGGTACAAATCATATGGTCAATAAAGCACAGTGGCAATTTTAGAAATCAAAAGAGAGTCATAAGACACAGGGAGGAAAAGAAATCAACCTTCCTGCAAACTTTTAAGGCAGTTAGAGGTGTCACAATGGACAAAAAACAAACCGCCAAGGTGGGAGTATCTCCGGTGTTCGAGTCAAGCGGAAAAAGGAGGCTGGAAACGCTCAGTAGGTCCTTGATGCTGTAGCACTCTTGCAGGCATGCGCAGTGGCTCGCCGCAAGGGGTGGTGGGCGTTGTAGTCCAGCTAGGGTCGCTCTGTTTACCGAACTGGTGTGCGCATGCGCGGGAACGCAACAATGGCGACCCGCAATGAATGTTGGATAGGGTAGTTCGGAAAGGTTAAACAGGGCGTCCAAGTAATGAAGGGTATAAGGCAAATGCCTGGGTAAAAGTAGAAGGGTCCACTGCTCTCCAAGTGGGTGTGGGCAGCGGGAAGGGCGCCTGACGGCGGGAGCTCTCTCCTGAGCCGGCTGAGGGCGTTTCGTCGTTAAGACTTCCTCAGAGGCAAAGAAATAATAGCGTCCTCCAGTAGAGTTAATCTAGAATGTAATAAACGTAATAAATTTGTAGCTCAAATAAACGGTGGGGGCTGAACATGTCATTAGTAAAAAGTAAGGTAATAATTACCGTTTAGAGTTCATCAAGAGTCACGGAGGACGGACCACTCCTAGATCCGGAAATGGCAATTGGTGGAGGTGTGCACTGGGTTTATATAGGATTGTAAGGGGCAAACTTTAAAGGGGCACTCACTTAGTAGTAACAAGGATGAATTAGGGGAGTGATGGTAGGGAGAGTGTGAGCATTGACTGTTGGGCTCAAATTATTTATTTAACCGGGCATTGATGGTCAGGGGGTCATTCAGGCCCCCCAAGCTTTTCTCGGTCCCTAATTGAACAATCCAAAATGTCTCTCTGGGGGGGCCTGAATGACCCCCTGACCATCAATGCCCTTTTAAATAAATAATTTGAGCCCAACAGTCAATGCTCACACTCTCCCTACTATCACTTCCCTAATTCATCCTTGTTACTACTAAGTGAGTGCCCCTTTAAAGTTTGCCCCTTACAATCCTATATAAACCCAGTGCACACCTCCACCAATTGCCATTTCCGGATCTAGGAGTGGTCCGTCCTCCGTGACTCTTGATGAACTCTAAACGGTAATTATTACCTTACTATTTACTAATGACATGTTCAGCCCCCACCGTTTATTTGAGCTACAAATTTATTACGTTTATTACATTCTAGATTAACTCTACTGGAGGACGCTATTATTTTTTGCCTCTGAGGAAGTCTTAACGACGAAACGGCCCTCAGCCGGCTCAGGAGAGAGCTCCCGCCGTCAGGCGCCCCTTCCCCGCTGCCCACACCCACTTGGAGAGCAGTGGACCCTTCTACTTTTACCCAGGCATTTGCCTTATACCCTTCATTACTTGGACGCCCTGTTTAACCTTTCCGAACTACCCTATCCAACATTCATTGCGGGTCGCCATTGTTGCGTTCCCGCGCATGCGCACACCAGTTCGGCAAACAGAGCGACCCTAGCTGGACTACAACGCCCACCACCCCTTGCGGCGAGCCACTGCGCATGCCTGCAAGAGTGCTACAGCATCAAGGACCTACTGAGCGTTTCCAGCCTCCTTTTTCCGCTTGACTCGGAACACCGGAGATACTCCCACCTTGGCGGTTTGTTTTTTGTCCATTGTGACACCTCTAACTGCCTTAAAGTTTGCAGGAAGGTTGATTTCTTTTCCTCCCTGCGTCTTATGACTCCTCTTTTGATTTCTACAACTGCCACTGTGCTTTATTGACCATATGATTTGTACCATGAATACTGCCATTGTGCTTTATTGATTGTATGATTTGTACTAAGCATACTGTATAGCAACACTGCTTTGGTGGCTTATTCACCTCATTTGATATATAATACCCCATTTGGGGATTATCATTGATACCTGTGACCACTAAAGAATTGTTTTGATTTAATTATCACTGTGTGATTCTGTTTATTTGCATACTCGAATTGCCTTTTGCATTGTTATTACGGTGCTGCCCATTGCTGTTTGTATTGTATATACGACTTTGTTCGTTGGGCCTTAGCATGGAAGACCTTGTTAATACTGAGACTGTGAGTTCGTTCAACGAACAGGAGGTCGAGACTGCTATACGGAGATGGCAATTTTGTCCACCTATGGAGGACGCCACTGAGGCCATTAACCCAGAACTGGAACCAACCTTAGACGATCTTATTGACAAGGAGACCAGACTAGTACGAGTTACCTCTAACGCAGCATTTTTGTCAGAATATGTGAGGCGGTCCCTTACTCCCAGAGGCCTTAGAGTCCATGTCCAACCGGGCATTTATGAAAATGACCCAGCTTTCATCAAATCATGGATTGCAATAGTGGAAAAATGTTCCAGGGACCTCTTGGTCTTGATAATACGGAAAGCTACTATTGAGAGTGACGAATTACAACGCGACATTGCTACCCTGAAAACTACTCTAGCCAGTACCACGAATAAACCCGACCTGGACAAAATACAGGAGGATTGCCAGAAACTCTTTGATGACATTAAGAAAGCCCAACTCACTAAGCTTAAACGCGACGAGAAGGACTATAAAGAGGGTAAAATCTTTAAGTGGCAGTCCAAGACCAATCTTAACAACAACAGACGGATTCGATTCTCGCGAGAATCGGTGCGTTCTGGTGGCTCTGGCGAAGGTAGCGAAGGGGAATCAGATCAAGCCAAAGCGGGACCCTCCACACAATACTCTCTAAGGAGCCGCACTAAGAACCCTGATAATAAGGAGAACCCCAAACCCCAGCGAATTTTTCGCAAGGCCAAGGGGAAAAAGGGACCGACCTAATATTTAATTTATCTAGTTATGTACTCTCCGATCAGGAGAAGGCACTTGTAAACCGCGGTCTTTCCTTTGTTATAACTCCTAATTGTACTGATTTGGATATTCGCCAGGATTTGGCATTACTTTTTCGTTCCGTTAGGTTGAGGAGCTTCTTTACTAATAAAGATTCTACTACCACCTATATGGGACAATCCCAGAAGTTTAAGGTACCAAGTAAATTTACTCCACACCTAATTCCTGACAATGTCAAGACTTTTGAGGACATTATTTTACGAGAAGTCTCCAAAATAGATCACCGCACTGATAAACAACACAGCAACTTGACTCCTAATGAGATTGATATTCTCAACAGATTAGGATCCGACCCCTCTTTGGTCTGGAAAAAAGCAGACAAGGGAGGGGGCATAGTCCTCATGGACAGAACTGACTATGTAAATGAGTGCATACGTCAATTGTCAGACCGTAAATTTTATAGAATGTTGGATAAGGATCCCACTAAGAAATACATGACGACGATTGCGTCTATAGTACACTGCGGTCAGTCCATGGGCTATATCCCGGACTCCATTGCGGACTTTCTTGTTAATAAATCTCCTCGAGTCCCAGTATTTCATATACTACCGAAAATACATAAACCACAACGCCCCCCAGTGGGGAGACCAATCGTGTCAGCAGTGTCTTCCCTACTCGAACCACTATCCAAATACTTAGAGGACATTCTGCATCCATTCTCTATGGACACTCCTACTTTTATCCTTGACTCGAAAGACTTCATCTCTAAAATAGAGGGCTACAAAATTCAACCTACAGATTACTTAGCAACTGCGGACGTGGTTTCTTTGTATACCCACGTCCCTCTAGAATTAGCCAGGAGCATCGTCATGGACCTTCTCGACTCTAGATCCCAAAAAGATCCACCAACACAGTTCCTCATGGAACTATTGGATGTGATCTTTGATTACAATTATTTTACTTTTAACGGTCAGTACTATCTACAAGTCGATGGAGTGGCAATGGGGAGCAGTGTTGCTCCGACCATTGCCAACATATTTATGATTTATTTGGAGAAGCGGATGTTATTCTCGACCGATGCCAACCCATTGGTCTCTAAGATCCACAGAGTGTTCCGCTACATTGACGACCTTTATTTTATTCTTAAGGGAGACCTGGACATGACCACCTTCCAATCTTGGCTCAACCAATGGCATGAGTCAATTTCTTTCACTTCTACGTCAGATCAACACAGTATCAACTATCTAGACATCACTACCTACATTCAAAATGACACTATCTGGGTTAGAAACTTCAGGAAGCCCATTCAGAAGAACAGTCTCCTTCACTATAAGAGTTACCACTCTTTTAGTCTTAAAAACAATTTACCTTTTGGCCAATTCCTTCGCCTCAAACGGAACTGCACCCACCCCACACATTACAGACAGGAGGCCGATCTCCTGACTAACAATCTCAGGAGCAGAGGCTACCCAGAACATATATTACATAAAACTAGGGAAAGAGCTGACCGCCTCAATAGACGCCAACTACTTCAACCTAAGGTCAACAAAGAAAAAGCTGATAAAATAGTGTGGCCATTGACTCTGAGCCCACATGGCACTCAAATTACCAAAATAGTGAAGCGCTACTGGCCATTGGTCTCCAGCATTCCCGGTCTTGAAGAATTCCCTATGGTGGCCCATAAAAGGACTAGGAACATAGGGGATGTCCTCACCCATACCAGCTTACCTCAACCCCCACTTAAAAGTGCTCTAGTGGTTGGCACGTACCCGTGTGGATCATGCATTATATGTAAACACATTAAACAACAAAAAGTAGTCATCAGTACCACCAATAAAAGAGAATTTAAGTTGAAATCCTACTCTAATTGCCAATCCACCGGCCTGGTGTACCTTTTAGAGTGCAGCTGCCACCGGCAGTACACTGGTTACACCACCAGGAGTCTTCGCGAACGTTCCCTGGAACACAAATCCAGAATTAAGCTTAAATCTACGGATTCCACCCTGTACTCCCATTGTGTTGAGATGCAACATACCTTTGATCACATAAAGATTCAAGTACTAGAGAGAGTGAAGGGCCACCCACATGTGGATATGACTTCATTACTCAGACAAAGAGAGACATTTTGGATTGTTCGATTAGGGACCGAGAAACGCTGGGGGCCTGAATGACCCCTGACCATCAATGCCCTTTTAAATAAATAATTTGAGCCCAACAGTCAATGCTCACACTCTCCCTACTATCACTTCCCTAATTCATCCTTGTTACTACTAAGTGAGTGCCCCTTTAAAGTTTGCCCCTTACAATCCTATATAAACCCAGTGCACACCTCCACCAATTGCCATTTCCGGATCTAGGAGTGGTCCGTCCTCCGTGACTCTTGATGAACTCTAAACGGTAATTATTACCTTACTTTTTACTAATGACATGTTCAGCCCCCACCGTTTATTTGAGCTACAAATTTATTACGTTTATTACATTCTAGATTAACTCTACTGGAGGACGCTATTATTTCTTTGCCTCTGAGGAAGTCTTAACGACGAAACGGCCCTCAGCCGGCTCAGGAGAGAGCTCCCGCCGTCAGGCGCCCCTTCCCCGCTGCCCACACCCACTTGGAGAGCAGTGGACCCTTCTACTTTTACCCAGGCATTTGCCTTATACCCTTCATTACTTGGACGCCCTGTTTAACCTTTCCGAACTACCCTATCCAACATTCATTGCGGGTCGCCATTGTTGCGTTCCCGCGCATGCGCACACCAGTTCGGCAAACAGAGCGACCCTAGCTGGACTACAACGCCCACCACCCCTTGCGGCGAGCCACTGCGCATGCCTGCAAGAGTGCTACAGCATCAAGGACCTACTGAGCGTTTCCAGCCTCCTTTTTCCGCTTGACTCGGAACACCGGAGATACTCCCACCTTGGCGGTGTGTTTTTGTCCATTGTGACACCTCTAACTGCCTTAAAGTTTGCAGGAAGGTTGATTTCTTTTCCTCCCTCGTCTTATGACTCCTCTTTTGATTTCTACAACTGCCACTGTGCTTTATTGACCATATGATTTGTACCATGAATACTGCCATTGTGCTTTATTGATTGTATGATTTGTACTAAGCATACTGTATAGCAACACTGCTTTGGTGGCTTATTCACCTCATTTGATATATAATACCCCATTTGGGGATTATCATTGATACCTGTGACCACTAAAGAATTGTTTTGATTTAATTATCACTGTGTGATTCTGTTTATTTGCATACTCGAATTGCCTTTTGCATATTTTCTTTGTTTCGGTGGTATTGAAGAAGAACTTCCCAATATCTGCAACAACAATACATCTATATCAGGGGTACCCACACTTTTTCAGCACGCGAGCTACTTTTAAAACAACCAAGTGGAAAAGATCTACCATCCCCGCGCACGCTCCTGCCGCCACGCGCACGCTCCTCCTCCACATTCCCCTCCCTTGCCAAAGGGAAGGAAGGAATGAATGCAAGACGGAAGGAGGCTGGAGTGCTGTGAGGGAGAGGAGGTGGGGCCAGAGCAGGGGGCGGGGACAGGGCTGGAGCAGGGGGCGGGGCTGGAGCATGGGGCGGGGCCTCCTCCACTGCCGGAGAGGCAGGGTGGAGCACGAGACTCACTCCCTCGTTCCCGCAATGCCCCGCGGGTGGAAGGAACGCCACACGGGCAGAAGAAGCACCGCACAGCGACAGGAGCACGCGCAATGCCCCGCGGAAGGCGTTCCCTCGTTCCTGCAATGCCCCGCGGAGGGTGCGCACACGCAGAGTGCACGCGCACAGGGAGCGCCCTCATTGTGATCGACCTCATTTGGACTCGCAATCGACGAGTCGATCGCAATTGACTTAGTGGGCAGCCCTGATCTATACTAACAAAATTTAAACAATCTAACATATAAACATGAATTATAACTTAACAAACTAAAATTAAATAAAAACACAGCCTGTTATAACACACAGAAGACAAAACTTCTGTTTCTAGACTTCCACTGAATAATAAAATAATAAGGTTTATTTTTAACCCACCTTATCTTCCTGGAGGGACTCAGTGCGGCTTCCAGACATAAAACATAAAAACTGGCAAACATTCAGTGTTGTTACAACAACATAATACATTTACACAAGTAAGTTAAAGTAGAATAAAAACAATGGCTGATAATCTGGTAGTCAAGCATCATAGAACATACAGTTGAGCAAGTTGAATGAAGCCTAAAATATATAAAATATAGCTCTTCAATAAGTTACAATAAAATTGTTATTGTCAGCTTCAGTCCTCTTAAAGAGTCAGGGGTGTTACTCATCCTCCTCTCCATAAGCAAGCAAACAAAGGTGGGTTTTTAGCACTTTCTTGAAGGAGAAGAGTGTGGGGGCTGTTCTAATTTCTTTTGGGAGGGAGTTCCTGATGGAAGAGACAGCCACTCTCATTCCCACCATCTGTGCTTGAGGCGAGGGTGGGACTGAGAGGAGGGCCCCCTTCGATTATCACAAAGTCATAACAGGTTTATAAGCAAAGATGCAAAATGTGAAATACCCTGGGCTCAAATTGTTTAGGGCTTTATAGGTTATGATCAGCACTTTGTATTTAGACCAGAAGCAGAGCTGCCACAAAATGGGAGTAGTCCTCTCATGGTACAGTGCTCCTGTTAGTAACCTGGTCACCAATATCTGAACTAGTTACAGCTTCCAAACTATGTTCAAAAGCAGTCCTACATAGAGAGCATTGCAGTGGTCCAAGCAGAATGTGACTAAAGCATGGACAACCATGGCGAGATCTGACATCCCAAGGTACGGGCACAGTTGACGCACAAGCTTTAATTGTGCGAATGTACTCTTGGCCACCGCTGATACCTGTGGTTCAAGTGTCAGGGCTGAGTCCAGGAGCACTTCCAAACTGTGCACCTGTGTCTTCAGGGGGAATGTGATCCCATCCAATGCAGGCTGTAATCCTGCATCCTGGTCCTCCTTACAACTGACCAGGAGTACCTCTGTCTTGTCTGGATTTAATTAAATTAAACTAATGAATGTTTACTGTCCTATGAGACTATAGAACAACAATTAACAAATAATATAGAACATGATGTAGAAAACTTAAATTAAGGTATTATTATTGTTATTGGATACTGTTTGCGGTGGCTGTGGCTGTAGGATTTACAAAATTCTTAGCAAAAAAATCAGAACCTGTATTCACATTCCCCAGCTCAGTCCCCCCAAAAAACCCTAATATAAAAAGTGCTTGCCTTCAAGTTACCTGTCGACTAATGGAAACCTCATCAATTTCACAGGGTTTTTTAAAAGGTTGTTTTGCCAGTCCCCTTCTCTGAAATATAGCCTACCATACCTGCTCTTAAGCCCGGACTGACCCTATTTAGCCTCAGAGATCATGAGATCTGGTGCCTTCAGATATTTAGATTTATCTATCTATTATAATATTATGGTGAGAGACAAGCTGTGACATTTTTGTTGTTGTGATGCTCCTAATGGCGTTATAAAAAATGCCTTCTTCCAAGCTTGAAAAAGTTACATTGTTGAACAATGGTTCCCCAAATCCTAACTCTGGCATGGATTGTGAAAACTGAAGTCCCAGCCTCTGAGTTTTCCAGTATTACAATTGAGGATTTCACTCAGTTCAAATTTTGAGACAAATATTTTAAACTTGCACTTAATTATCAGTAGGCAAACTGTGGGAAATTACCGTAGTCACACTAGAAAACATTGAAAAAGCCTAGAAAGCTATTCCCTCTAGGAATTTTCTATGTCCTCTTGGCTGACATCACGGTAACATCTAGCAAAATCATATTATAAAATCACCTAGAGTACCTAGAAAAGAGATGACCTATTTTATTGAATGTGGGTAGGTAAACTGTGAGTACTAGTCTTACAGACACAGGGGTCTTAATGTATATGGTGTGATAAAAGGTAAAAGTAAAAGTTTTCCCCTGAAATTAAGTCCAGTTGTGTCTGACTCTGGGGGTTGGTGCTCATCTCTATTCCTAAGCAGAAGAGTCGGCATTTTCCGTAGACACCTCCAAGGTCATGTGACTGGCATGACTGTATGGAGTGCCGTTACCTTCCCGCTGGAGCGGTACCTATTGATCTACTCACATTTGCATGCTTTTGAACTACTAGGTTGGCAGAAGCTGGGGCTAATAGCAGGAGCTCACGCTGCTCCCTGGATTCGAACCTGTGACCTTTCGATCAGCAAGTTCAGCAGCTCAGTGGGTTAACGTGCTGCACCATCGGGGGCTCCATATGGTGTGATGGTAAAAGGTAAAGGTTTTCCCCTGACATTAAGTCCAGTCGTGTCTGACTCTGGGGTGTGAGGTTCATCTCCATTTCTAAGCCGAAGAGCTGGTGATGTCCATAGACACCTTCACGGTCATGTGGCCGGCATGACTGCATGTAGCGCTGTTACCTTCCTGCTGGAGTGGTACCTATTGATCTACTCACATTTGCATGTTTTCAAACTGCTAGGTTGGCAGAAGCTGGGACTCACAGCGGAAGCTCACGCCGCTCCCCGGATTCGAACTTGCAACCTTTTGGTCAACAAGCTCAGCCACTCAGTGGTTTGACCTACAGAGTGCTCAGTTTGATGGTCATTACTTAAATCATTTTGGCATCACTGCAGAAGAAACATATCTACCAGCAACCATTATTAGTAATGACGATGGTGAGCATGGGACTTTGACTATAGTATAATACTCGTCACATTATCACCATTCAGGAACTCCCTGTGCCAGGATGGGTTCTTGGTGACATTCTTAGTTAATGACGATCATATAACACAATTTGTGATAAATTTAGGGATAGCTTTAAAGCGGGCAGTCTCACATTTCTAGGACTGGCTGAATTCTGGAAAATGTAGTTTTGGGCGGGTCCTTTTGAATTCTCAGCTACAAAGGCCAGCTGTTTGACCATGGAATGAATTTTATTGGAAAATGTTGGACTCTCCATTTTGGAAGTTGCATGGACCTCTTTCAGGTTTACTTTAGCTGTATACTTCCACATGGCAGGAAGTGGACGACAACTGAGTTCCCTTCAAATTCAAAGGGTGCATCTACATTGTAGAATGAATGCAGGTTGACACTATTTTATCTGCCATGGTTCAGTGCTGTGGAATCCTGGGAACTGTAGTTTGATCAGGCAGAGAAGGTTAAAGTCTACATCTCCCAGAATCCAACAGCATCTCCCAGAATCCAACAGCATTTATTCTACAGTGAGGACACCCACCACTGCCTGCCAAGGAGAGGAGAGGCTAAGATGCAGCTGTCTGCTTTTAACTCAAAATGGAAAACAATCAGGTGCCAGATCCAAAATGTTTCAAGGCCTCATTTTGAGACCACATCCTTCGATGGGAAAATATGGATTGCCTTTTAAGATTATTGTAATTCTTTGTGTTGCCGTTTTGGCTCTTAGCCTCTACAGTAAGTCCAAACAATAAATAAATAAATAAAAATAAATAAGATTATTGCTACTCTCCTTTTAGCCTCTACAGAGACTATTATTAGAGCTCAGTACTGGAAAAAGTAATAATAATGAAATGCAGGTGGATTGCAGCATCTGGAAAGCCCATAATTGGCAAATTGGTTTTCTTTACCTAGGCCTGCACTGACATCTTGTGTCCAATTAGAACAAGAACAGCTATATCCAAAATTCACATTTCACTTGGAGCCCTTCTACACAGTCATATAACCCAGAATATCAATGCAGATAATCCACAATATCTGCTTTGAACTGGGTTATCTGAGTCCACACTGCCATAAGTTCAATGTGGATTTTATGCAGCTGTGTGGAAGGGGCCTGGGAAACACAATGTTCAGATTGCTAACTGGGGCGACATACAGGGAACATACCACTCCCCTGTTGTGTCAGCTCCACTGGCTGCCGGTCCATCCCCTAGCCCAATTCAAAGTGCTGGTATTGACCTATAAAGCTCTATATGGTTCTAGCCCAGCTTACTATGTCCCATCTCGCAGCCTAAGATCATCTGGGGAGGCCCTGCTCTCGCTCCTGCCAACTTTGCAAACGCGTCTGGTGGGGATGAGATAAAGGGCCTTCTCGGTGGTGGCCCCCCACCTATGGAACGCACTACCAAACAAGATAAGATCGATGCCATCCCTCTTGACCTTCAGGAAAAAAATAAAATTGTTGTTCTGGGACCAGGCCTTCGGGCAATATACATAATTTGCACCTTACTGGACATTGTCTGAAATGGTGTTGCGGCAGATGACACTGTGCTTTCTTTTATGGTTTTAATTAATGTTATTTATATTGGTTTTTAATGATTATGTAATTTTAATATTTTATGTATATGACTGTTATTACTGTATATTGTTGTATTTGTGGTGTAGCAGCCTCGTACTGTTGCGAATGTAAGCCCTCCGAAGTCCCCCTTCGGGGGTAGAGAAGTGACGGGGTACAAATACCAGAAATAAATAAAGTAAATACATTTCATTGAGTTAGATCTGACACTTATTTTTGACTTAACTTTTGGAATCCGAATCCAAAAATGATCCAAGTTTTTTTTCTATCACATCAACTTTTGAAGGTACAGGATACCCTCCCTTTGTCCCAAAAATTATCCAAAATGTTTGTAAGGTCATTCCTCCCCACTTGAGGGAAGTTTGTTCTCAGCCAATAGGAGAGCATCTGTGCTTCCCTTGATCCAACATAAAGTGGTCACATTATGATAAGCTGTAGAGAAAATACTTGATGTGATAGAAGAGAACTAACTGCAGTTTTGAAATCTGTGTGCTTATTTAAGTCTAAAACAACTGAAAAATAATGCAATGTTAAATATTGCTCTCCAGATTGCTCTTTGATACCACTTTAACCGCCATGGTTCAGTCCCATGGATTTCTGGGACTTGTACTTTGGGAAGGATTACTTAACATTCTCTAGCATACTCCCCTGAACAGCCGGCAGAGCAATTTAAATAACTCCCAAAACTATACATCCCAAGATTTCATCCAGTTGAACTCTGACAGTGAAAGTGGTATCAAAGTCCTATAATTGTGTCATGCGGATATACTCTGTGTTGAATCAAACCAACACCCCATTTAGTTCACAGTCCATGAAGACATGCCAGTGACAGGAGTGGGTAACCTTTGTTATAGAGTTCAGAAGAGTTGCTTTATGGACAAGTTCCAGCAAATGGCGAGCACAGCTATACTGTAGCATTAATGCAGTTTGAGACCTTTTAACTGCCGTGGTTCAATGGCATGAGATCATGGGAATTGTAGTTTCACAAGGTATTTGGTTTTGTGGCGTCCCGCCCAGAGCCTGGAATAATGGCTTTGAGAAATAGAGAAGCTTCTATAGGCCCTGGGGATAGCGTTCTAGCCTTCCCATAAAGAGAACCTGGAGAGTCTTTGAGCAATGAGTTCAGGACCCAGAAAAGGTGAACTCAAACAAGGTTTATTTGTTTACAATCAGTGAAGCTGATGGCCCAAAAAGCTTGCTGTTGGTTACTAGAAAAGTCCTTTAAACAAAAGGGTTGCATTCACTTGCCTTTGCACAGTGAAGGTGTCTTTCTTTGATTCCAGGGTTCCTTTGTTGCTCCAAATGGCCCTTTGGCACACGAAGTCCTTGGGTCCCCAGAGATTGCAGTCTTTTGGGTGAAGGGCTGGCCTTCCTATCACTGCGATCCTGGTTTGAGAGCGTTGGTCGGCTATACGTGGACAAAGATGCGTTGTCTAAATGAGAGCTTTAGATTTCCGCGTGGTTCGTCCATGTGCTATCCTTGGAATGGAGGCAGAAAGGAAGTCCAGCCTCCCAGGTAAACTCAGGAAGGGGAGGGGTTCAGGGTGGTGCTGCCAGGTTTGGGGCCAGGACACAGCTCCTCCCATAAATGTCCACATGGCAGAACAATGGAACAAAGGCCATGCAGGTAAAGACCAAACCATGTACACAATACAGACATAAAACCAGCCCTGTGGGGGCGCAATAGGTCTTCTCTGACAGAGAGTTCTGGTATTTCACCAAATTAGAAATCCCAGGACTCCATAGATTGAATCATGGCAGTGGATGTTGTATAAAGTTGCATCGATTCTACAGTGGGCAACTAAAATGATCAAAGGTCTGGAGAACAAGCCCTATGAGGAGTGGTTTAAAGAGCTGGGCATGTTTAGCCTGAAGAAGAGAAGGCTGAGAGGAGACATGATGGCCATGTATAAATATGTGAGGGGAAGTCATAAGGAGGAGGGCGCAAGCTTGTTTTCTGCTGCTCTGGAAACAATGGCGTCAAACTACAGGAAAGGAGATTTCACCTGAACATTAGGAAGAACTTCCTGTGAAAGCTGTTCAGCAGTGGAACTCTCTGCCTCAGAGTGTGGTGGAAACTCTTTCTTAGGAGGCTTTTCAGCAGAGGCTGGATGGCCATCTGTCAGGGGTGCTTTGAATGCAATTTTCCTGCTTCTTGGCATGGGGTTGGACTGTGTGGCCCACAAGGTCTCTTCCAACTCTATGATTCTTTGATTCTATGAGTGCACTTGTACACCAGACTAGAAACTGTCTTTCTTGCTTCAGCAAGATAATCAGCTACAAAGAGTTCAAGTTATAAAAGGTCATGAATTAAGGTGCCTGCTATCTTAAACTTCTGGCTTCATGCCCTACAATGGGAGATTTCTTTTATGAGTAACTTGTTCCACAGTCAATAAAAATGACTCACTGTCCCAAGTTGGGTTTTTGGTGACATCCTTAGTTAATGACTATCATATGACACAATTTGTATTAACTTTCAGAACAGAAATGAGAAAATTGACTCCAACCACCATCAGCTTCAGGCAGATCATTAGTAATAAAGAATGATAGCCACTGAAGTCCAAAAATGGTTCCATTCCATCCGACATTGCATAGATGAATACTGGGATGGGTGGTCAAGTAACATCAAAGTGTGGTCAAGACAGCAAAGGTATATAAAGTGTTTGGAATCATAACTTAATTTCAGGTTTAGGCTTGGGTCCCATCTCCAAGAACCTTGGATCACAAGAAGATCCAACCAGTCCAAACTCCAGGAAATAATGCCTGGCTGCTCACTGGAGGGAAGGGTATTGGAGGCAAAGATGAAGTACTTCGGCCACATAATGGGAAGACAGGAAAGCTTGGAGAAGATAATGCTGCTAGGGAAAATGGAAAGAAAAAGAAAGAGGGGCCAACCAAAGGCAAGATGGATTAATGTTATTCTTGAAGTGACTGGCTTGACTTTGAAGGAATTGGGGGTGGCCTCGGACAATAGGGAGCTCTGCCGTGGGCTGGTCCATGAGGTCACAAAGAATCGGAAGCAACTGAATAAATAAACAACAACCCATTTCTAAGATATTGCATTATGTACATTTGAATATGTATGTAAATCAGAACAGGTACACTTTTAAGTGTAGTAAAGGTAAAAGGTTTCCCTTGGCATAAAGTCTAGTTGTGTCCGACTCCGGGTGTGGGAGTGTGTGGTGGTGCTTATCTCCATTTCTAAGCTGAACAGTCGGTGTTGTCCATAGACACCTCCAAGGTCATGTGGCCAGCATGACTGCATGGAGTGCTGTTACCTTCCCATCAAGGCAGTACCTATTGATCTACTCACGTTTGCATGTTTTCGAACTGCTAGGTGGCAGAAACTGGGCCTAACAATGGAAACTCACCCCGCTCCTCAGATTCGAACCTTTTGGTCAGCAAATCCAGCAGCTCAGTGGTTTAACCTGCTACACCACCAGGGGCGCTATTTTGTAGGTGTAATTTCAGCCAGATATTGAAAAATGTGGCTTGTTATGGAAACAAGAATTGGCGAAAAAGCTTCAGTGGAGACATCTTTTTGCCATGATAATGATAGATTTCTCTCGCTTCCTGTTGTCTCACCCCTGTTCTTAACTATGAGTCATTTGTAAGTCCAATATTTGTAACCCAGAGACTGCCTGTATATGCAAATATGGTCATCTCCCCCATTTATTGGGATAAGGGACACAGTGCCCTCGTGGAACTTGAAAAATGCAAATAAAATGACACTGTTTTATATGTATTATTTATTTAAAACTTTTATACCCTGGCCTTCTCACCTCCGAAAAGGGACTCAGACCGGCAAACAGCAAGTATTCAATGCTAACATTTAAAATCTAAAAACATCATAAATTTACAATAAAATTTACAATAAAATACAATACAATAAATACATTTAAAAAGCCTTTCGCCAAAGTAAAATCAAGTCCAACTTAATCCATATATTCCTCCTTCATTTTGCGAAGGCCTCCTTGCACAGCCACGTTTTCACCTGTTTCCTAAAAGGAGGGAGGGGGCAGATCTAATTTCATTTGGGAGGGAATTCCACAGCCGGGGGGCCACCACAGAAAAGGCCATGTCCTGTCCCACCAGACGCGCCTGGAAAGGTGGTGGGACCGAGAGCAGGGCCTCTCCAGACGATCTTAGCACTCTTGAATGTTCATAGGGGAGAATACGTTCAGACAGGTAAACTGGGCCGGAACCGTATAGGGTTTTGTAGGTCAACACCAGCAGTTTGAATTGTGCTTGGAAGCTAATTGGCAGCCAGTGGAGCTGCCACAACAGGGGAGTTGTTTGCTCCCTGTACCCCACTCCCGTTAGTAGTCGCTGCTGCGCGCTGGACTAATTGTAGCTTCCGGGCAGTCTTCATAGGCAACCCCACGTAGAGAGTGATACGGGATGTGTCCAGAGTGTGAACCACCGTGGTCAAGTCTGACTTCCCAAGATACAGGAACCTGAGAGAACACCTAGAAATCTCTAGGTCCTGACAGTTGCAGGTATCCATGGGGAGTGGTGGATTGATGGTGTTGGAACATGTCCTCCATTGATAAAAGACGCCTACTGTCAGGCCTGGATCAGGCCCTTTTGGTGCCCTAGGCCAAAGGCTCTGCCCCCGCCCCTGCCCCCGCCACTCCCCTCCCCCGGCTCCGCCCCTCCCCAGCTCCGCCCCGCCCCCGGCCCCACCTCACTGGCGCGAGGAGGACGAAGGGAAGCCCCACCCCTGGAGCCGATGCGAGGCCTCCCCCCGGCTCCTCCCTCCCTCCCTCCTCCTAAAGCCACCATGCCAGCCTGATAAGCAGCCGAAATTGCCCTTTTCAGGCTGGCATGAGTCATGGTGGCTTTAGGAGGGAAGGAGGAGCCATGGGGAGGCCCAGCATCGGCTCCGGGGGTGGGGCTTTCCTTCCTCCTCCTCGCTCCGGTGAGGAGGTGGGGACGGAGCCGGGTGGGGCAGGGCCAAGGACGCGGGCAGAGCCGAGGGGAGCAGAGCAGGGGGGGCGGCCATGGATGGCGCTTACGCCACCGCACGCATGCGCCCTTTTGGGGGGGATTTTTTTTGGGAATTTTTAAAAAAGTTTTTTTGGGGGTCCGGACCTGCTGCCCCCCCAAAGGTGCCGCCCTAGGCCATGGCCTAGGGTGGCCTTATGGGTAATCCAGGCCTGCCTACTGTACTGTACTTGGGAAGTGTTCAACGTGTGATCAAATACAAAACCCAGCATAGTGATCTTTTATTTATTTATTTATTTAGGGCATTTTTACAACACAAAATAAAACAGGGGGAAAGGGGGGATGGATAGAGGGGAAAGGGGAGTGAGGGAGGTACACAAGGAGAGTGGGGAATTGACATCATAACTGTTACTCCCGTCCAGTCCACAGGGTCGAAGATCTTAAGTTTGTGTGGTGCGGGAAAAAAGCGAGAATAAAACATAAAGTTTTATGCGACCGGATAGAAAGAGGCGGCCTTTCGCTTCCCAATCTCCAACTATACTATGAGGCGGCTGCCCTGAGTTGGGTCAAGGATTGGGCCACGCTTAAAAACAACAGTATACTAACGGTGGAGGGATTCGATCTGCGCCGGGGGTGGCATGCCTACCTCTGGCATGACAAGGCCCTAATCGAGAAAAAACTTTTCAAACCACTTTGTTAGGGTGGCCTTATTAAAAATTTGGAGTAAATACAGGAGTCGGTTTTATCAATCTACCCCTCAGTGGATCTCGCCGCTGGAAGCACAACATATGAGAGAAGTCCCTGCACGCAGGTGGTATACATACAGTCAATTAATCTCAAGAACAGGAACCCAGTGGTCACTTAAATCACTAGAGGCACTTCGGGACCAGGGTACAGACCTGAGTTGGTTCCAATACGCCCAGATCAAGGAATTGTACAAACAGGATGCGAGCAGGAATTTTAACTCCCAGGACTCAGTGTGGGAGAGAATTATGAAGTCGGAGAAAAAGACAATAAATTTACTATATAAAAAACTCCTTGAATGGGACACAGAAACTGAGCTCGTGAAAAAAACGATGATAAAGTGGGCCCAGGAACTCGGCCATTCCATCCTGATAAAACAATGGGAAACAATCTGGAAAGTGAAAATAAGATACCCCAGCATAGTGATCTTGTTTGCTGTGTACTAATCTTGTTGTGTGTCCAACGATGATGATGATAAATACCGGGCCCTTGGCTGTTTGGAAGAACCGATTTCCTCGGGTGTAGCTCTCATGATAAAAGTACACCTCCTTGTGTCATTCCTTCTTGTATTGGATGCGTAGGAACTCTGCCATTCCATATCCTCTTTTGTGCACCTGTCCATCCTGGTCCTGGCGGCCCTTCCTTGTTTCTCCAGGTGACAATGATTCAGCAAGAGCTGTGCATTTGTGGGAATTCCCCGCCATTCAATGTCTGTCTTCAGGCAAAGTCCACTGCAGAGCGAGCAAGATAAGCTTGCCTCACAGAACTCTGGGTCACACGGTGGCATTAAACCCCATCACGTAAGGACGGAAATGTTGCAGCCGAGCATTGCAGTAGAAGCTCTTCTGATCTGCCTTTTCACTGCTTACCAAGAGGTAAGGCAGAGCTCTGGCTTGTCAAGCTGACATGTCACATTGCTGTAGGTGTGGAAAGAGACAGCAAAAGCCACCAAAGGTGGCTTGGGGCCGACTTTTTTGAGAGGCAAGGGCAAGGTGACTGCATTTGTGATAAAAGGAGGAAGGACAACTAAGTTGTGAAAAGGGGGGAATGTCAAAATATGAGCTGTGGAGAAAGCGTATTTGTTGTAGGGAGGTTGGGTGTGATTGGGGAGGGGGGAATATGACTTTTAAAGGCAATTTTAGCGCATTTATTTTATTTTAATTCTGTTTTTACCACACTGCTATTATTTAATTGTTTTTAAACTTTTTTATTGCACTTTTCAAACTTGCCTCATGTGGATTGTTAGCTGCCTTGAGTCCATTAATGGGGAAAGGTGGGATAGAATAAGATAATAAGCAATAAGATAATAAGGAATAGTGAACGGACCAATAGAATGACTAGGGACTTGATTTTGGATGGCGTGATTTTGATAACTGCTTTTAAATCATATTGTTTATTGGTGGGTTTTAATACAATTGTTATTATATTATTGATGTTTATTTTTTAAGGCTTTATGTCTAAATATTCTTTTACGTTCATGTTTCAATTTGGTTAGGTTAATTAATAGTTATATATTATTAATAGTTATATTCAGGGCTGTCCAACTGCTGGCCCTGCAGGTGTTTTGGACTTCAACTCTCAGAAATCCTAGCCAGTTTACCAGCTGTTAGGATTTCTGGGATTTGAAGTCCAAAACACCTGCAGGGCCGGCAGTAGGACAGCCCTGTTTATTGTCTTGCTATTATCTTTTGGTTTTCACATGTATGTATGTATGGCATTGAATTTTGCCTTTATAATGTTGGAAACCACTTTGAGTTCCTTTAGGGCAGGGGTCGGGGACCTTTTGGACTCAGAGAGCCATGAAAGCAAAATATTTGGAAATTTATTTCAGTGAGAGCCATATAATATATATAATATATTTTAAGACTGAATTCAACTAAATGTGAGCATATACGTACATACTATGAGAAAAGGATTCCCCGGCAGAATGACAGGACACTTCAGACCTGGCTCTGCAAAAGGCACACTCAGGACTCTGGGAAGGAAGAGAAGACGGAAGGAAGGGGGAAAGAAAGAAAGAAAGAGGAAATAAAGGAGGGAGGGAGAAGGAAAGAAAAGAAGAACGAACTATGAAAAAGGAAGAAAAGAAAAGCAGGAGAGAGACAAGTGTGGAAAAGAAAGAAGGAAATGGGGAGGGAGAAAAGGAAACGGTGAGGGAAGGAAAAGGTGAGGGATGAGGAAGAGGCGGCGATGGTGGTGCGGAAGCGGTAATTGTGGTGCATTTGCATCACTCCTCCCCACTACATGCTGGGAAACCGAGGCCTGGGCTGCTCTGGGGATCCAGATGCAATAATGAAAAGAGCCACACCTGGCTCCTGAGCCATAGGTTCCCTACCCCTACCCCTGCCTTAGGGAAATGTTTCTCAACCTTCCTAATGCCATGACCCCTTAATACAGTTCCTCATGACCTCCAATCATAAAATTACTTTTGTTGCTACTTCACAACTGTAACTTTGCTACTGTTATGAATCGCAATGTAAATGTCTGACATGCAGGATGTATTTTCATTCACTGGACCAAATTTTGCACAAATATCCAATAATTTTAATACTGGTGTGGTTGGGGGTTGACTTTGTCATTTGGGAGTTGTAGTTGCTGGGATTTATAGTTCACCTAAAATCAAAGAGCATTCTGAACTCCACCAACAATGGAATTGAACCAAACTTGGCACACAGCACTCCCACAACCAAAAGAAAATACTGGAAGGGTTAACTGGGCATTGACCTTGAGTTGTGGAGTTGTAGATCACCTACAATCAGAGAGAACTGTGAACTCCCGCAAAGATGTATCTGGACCAAACTTGGCACAAATCCTCAATATGCCCAAATGTGAACACTGGTGGAGTTTGGGGGAAATAGACTTGACATTTGGGAGTTTTCGTTTCTTCGATTTATTGTTCTCCTACAATAAAAAGATCCCCTTGAACCCAGCCAATTATAGGATTGGGCCAAACTTCCCTCACAGAATCCCCATGACCCAGGCATGTAGCCAAGGGGGGCTAAGGGGCTTCAGGCCCCGAAATTCTCAGGGTGGTCCGCGAAAAGGCCTTACTGGTACATTATTTAAACTGTTATGTTTATTCATATCATGATCTGATCACCATGCTCATTATATACCACATTAATGGGGTTATTGGGATAACAATACAAAAGGTTTGCTAGGGTATACCCTCTTCCACCCAGTCTCAGCCCCCCCAACCAACCTAACTCAGCCCCCCCCGAATCAAAATCCTGGCTACGGCCCTGCCATGACCAACAGAAAATACTGTGCTTTCTTATGGACTTTGGCGATCCCTCTGACACCTCCTTGTGACACCCCCCTTCCAGGAATCCTGACCCCCAGTGAGAAACACTGCCTTAGGGAAAGAAAAGCAGTCTATAAAAGTAGTAAATAAATATAAATAAATAAACAAACAAGAAAATAATAATAATAATAATAGTGTGCCTCCAAGTCACTTCTGACTTATGGTGATGCCATCATGGATTTTTCCTGGGCAGATTTGCTCAGAGAGGGTTCACCATTGCTTTCCTTGAGGCAGAGAGAATATGACTTACCCAAGGGCACCCAGTGAATTTCAATTGCTGAGCATGGGTTCAAACCCTGGTCTCCCAGCGTTCTCATCCAAACCACTTCACCATATTGCTGTTGGAGAAAACAGCAAGAAACTTACTTCTTAATCTTCTATTTCGTTAGTTCCGGGATCACTCAATGAAACTAGCTGGCAGGTAATTCAGAAAAGATGAAAAATAATAACAAATAAATAAATAAACCCTTAATTTCTAAACCACCCTCTCTCCCAAAAAGGACTCAGGGTGGTTTACAGCACCAAAACAGGCAAACATTCAATGCCTTACAAACAACATCAGGAATCATACAAAATAATATGCAATAATAACAGTAAACTTACAATTAAAGAATTAAATGTTGAAATGGGAAATAAATTAGACAATAAACTAGGACGTGTAATATATCATTAAAAACAGTTCAACAAGAATTGCATATGAAATGGCTAACACAAGTCAATCAATCAATCAAAACTTTATTACGGTCACAGACCAGCACAAAGCGGGCACAAGCGCCCTAAGAGGAGAAGGACAACTCCCCAGTAAACAGTTATTTAAAATCAGACTAGAAATCAGTATAAAAATATATTTTAAAAAACAGGATATTGTTGCCTTACGGTGTCAATCATCACCCGTCTGACATTAAGGGCAGCAGCACAGAACTTAGCAACACTGTAAGTCATTGCAGTGTTAGAGTCCGAAAGCAGCAGGGTGGAATAACATCTTTCACTGCGCCCCGGGTACTTTAAAAGCCATGGTCCAATGAGATTGGATCTAAGATCTCTGTAGAACATGCATTGAAGAAGCACGTGCTCAGTTGTTTCCACATGACCAGACCCACAGGGGCATAGTCTCTGCTTGAAGGGGGTCTTCTGATACCTCCCCTCCAATACAGCCGATGGGAGGGCATGACATCTTGCCAGGGTAAAAGCCCTTCGGTGTTTGGGCACCTCCAGGCTAACACAGGTGTTTATTAAAATGTATCGTGAACTTTTCTCCCCCACACCTTTGTTTGATTTCTGTTGCACCTTTCTCTGAAAACCAGTCTGGTTTTTTCCCCCACCTTTCAGTACATTTTTTTTTCTGGTGAGCTTAAGGTGCCATAAATGACTTCCTTCCTCTCCACTTTATCCTCATGACAACCATATGGGGTAACTCAGATCCAGAGAACATGGCTGGTAACCAGGGTCACATGGTGAGCTTTATGAGTGGAGAGAAAATTAAAACCTGGATTCTTCACATGTGACCCCCTAAGATATTAACAGTATTCTCTTCCAGAATAACAACAACAACAACAACAACAACGGCAACTTTATTCTTGTATGATACTTGCTGGTTTCAGTACCACTAGAAATATCACTGGGGTTTCCATTATGGCTTGGAATCCTTGAAAAGGAGTTTCCAAACATGTCCACTGATCCTTGGCACTTCATTAATACTGTAGGAAATTTCAAACCAAGTGCCATACCAGTGACCCATTTCTGTTTTTGTTTTTTAAATCTCCCATCTAAAGTGTGCTTTCATCAAGTAGGAAAATGTGGCTAGCATATATTCCAGTGCTTCTCAACCTGGGGATCGGGACACCGGGGGGCACAGTCACGAGGGGGTCACCAAAGACCATCAGAAAATACAGTATTTTCTGTTGGCCATGGGTGTAGGGTTTTCCCACTGACTACTGGCAAACCATAGTAGTGGGGTTATCCTTAGGATTTCTAGGATCCTTGGTCACTGGCAAACCAGTGGCAAGGAATCATAGAAAGTTCTAGGCAATTGGAGAATGCATACGTGGGAAACTCTGTGGGGATTCTGTGTGGAAAGTTTGGCCTAATTCTATCGTTGGTGGGGTTCAGAATGCTCTTTGATTGTAGGTCAACTATAAATCCCAACACAGCAAAAACACATCCAATGTAAAAAAATACACTAATGAAGTAATAGAACACAAAGGCAAATGATGAATCAAATCAACCATAGGGATAAGGTAAATAAATCCCAGAATGGTACACAATGAAGCTCAAGCAGAGCTCTGGGGAACAAAGTCTATAACAACTCTAAAGTTAGCTGGAGATAACCCCCCTGCCCCCTTATAAATCCCAGAAATGACAACTCCAAAATGTCAAGCTCTATTTTCCCCAAACTCCACCAGTGTTCATATTTGGGCATATTGCATATTTGTGCCAAGTTTGGTCCAGATCCATCACCGTTTGAGTCCACAGTGCTCTCTGGATGTAGGTGAACTACATCTCCAAAACTCAAGGTCAATGCCCACCAAACCCTTCCAGTATTTTCTTTTGATCATGGGCGTTCTGTGTGCCAGAATTGGTTGAATTCCATTGTTGGTGGAGTTCAGAATGCTGTTTGATTGTAGGTGAACTCTAAATCCCAGGAAATGATGAAATCCATCTCCCGACGATCCCACCAGTATTCAAATGTGGGTGTATCAGGTATTTGTGCCAAATTTGGGACAGTGAATGATATGTACATTATGATTCATAACAGTCACAAAATTACAGTTATGAAGTAGCAACAAAACTAATTTTATGGTTGGGGGTCACCACAACATGAGGAGCTGTATTAAGGGGTCGTGGCATTAGGAAGGTTGAGAAACACTGATCTAAAGTGTGCTTTTATCAAGTAGGAAAATGTGACTAGTATATATTCCTATGAATCATCTTTTTTAGTCATTCATATTTAATTTCCTCCTCTTTCTAGGTGTCATCATTCAGGGATTGTAAGCCCTTGTAAGTTCCCGCTCTTTATTTTATTTGTGCTTTTCACCAATACTGATCAACATGGAAGCTGATATGAAGAATTAGTCTGCTATGTTCTTAGAAGTATTTAATGTGGTCCAGGTCTTCTTTTTTTTACTACAACTCCCAGAATTCCTCAGTGCCTGAGCTAGCTGGGGATTCAGAGGTTAACTGAGGCACTAGTATAGCTCTATTTTGTGTTTTGTAGTTCTCCAACCTTTTTTACATCCTTGAATAAGGCGGTATCTGGTAGACGCATCCCCATTTGTATGCATCTGAACAGTCTGGTTTAAAGACTAAACAAGATTACTACTTAAGAGTTGTAGACCACCAAAATGAACTGGACCAAACACTGTACAACAGTGGAGGTAAACAGTGTTGTGCTATGGGGTTATGATAATCGGAGAGAATCAGCTAATCATAAAGTCACTGTGGCCCCTTCCACACAGCTGTATAAAATCCACATTGAAGTGGATTATATGACAGTGTCTCGGTGGTGACCGGGAGAGCTTTTGCACAATTAAAACTTGTGCGCCATACCTTGGGAAGTCTGAACTGGCCACGGTGGTCTACGCTCTTGTTACATCCTGAATAGATTACTGTAACGCACTCTACATGGGGTTGCCTTTGAAGACTGCTCGGAAACTGGTTTTGACCCATAAAGCCCTATAGAGTTCTGGCCCAGCTTACCTGTCCAAACGTATCTCCCTCTACATCCCATCTTGGAATTTAAAATCTTCTGGGGGGGCCCTGCTCTCAGCCCCGCCTCTGGCGCAAACACGCTTCGCAGGAATGAGGGACGGGCCTTCTTGGTGGTGGCCCCCTGCCTGTGGAACTCGCTCCCCAGTGAAATCAGGTCAACTACATCCCTCCTCCTCTTCAGGAGGAAATTGAAAATGTGGTTATGGGGCCAGGCTTTTAGGTAACATGCAGATAATGACAATGATGATAAATGTTACGGAAAATGGACTATGGATAGGCTTCCGATTGTGTTGTGTTTGCAGAATTTGATTCTAGATAAGGCTAGACAGCCAGTATTAGTGTAAATGGCTTTTTAATTTTAATTTTTTAAATTTTAATTAACTTAATGTATTATTCTTATGTAATTACTGTATGTTTTATCTTGCATGAAGGGCATCGAATTGTGCCGACTCTAAGCCGCCCTGATTCCCCCTGCGGGGGTTGAGAAGGGCGGAGTACAAATACTTGAAATAAATAAATAAGTGTGGACTCAGATCAACCAATTCAAAGCAGATATTGTGGATTATCTGACTGAATATTCTGGGTTACATGGTTGTGTGGAAGGGCCCTGAGTATGAGAGAATTTTCTCAGATAATTCCTCTCCCCAACTCTTCTTTATGGCTCAGTCTATTCTTTCCTCTGCCTCCTAGATTCCAGTTTAACTCACAGACTTGCCAAAATTCACTTCAGAAATGAGCAAGGCTAGTTTTATTTATTTATTTATTTATTTATTTAGCTTCTAGACCGCCTCTCTCAGCCCAAAGGCGACTCGAGGCAGTGTACAAATGCCAAGAACTGCCCAAGACAAACATATCAACAATTATCAATACAATTCCATCATATACAAATTAGCACTTAATGTTAAAAACACAATATCAGCGTCTCATTATTAAATCAGTATCCAATTGCATCGTCGTTGTTCCGTAGGTCTCAATTTGGTAATCATAATACATCTGCAAATGCCCGGTCAAATAACCAGGTCTTGACCTTTTTGCAAAATGTCAAGAGGGAGGGGGCTGATCTGATGTCATAAGGAAGGTCGTTCCAAAGCCGAGGAGCCACCACTGAAAAGACCCTGTCTCCCCACCAATCGCGCCTGCGAAGCAGGCGGGACCGAGAGCAGGGCCTCTCCGGATGATCTTAAGCATCTTGAAGGTTCATAGGGGGAGATGCGTTCGGACATGTATGTTGGACCAGAACCATTAAGGGCTTTAAAGGCTAAAGCCAGGACTTTGAATTGTGCCCGGTAGCAAACTGGTAGCCAGTGGAGCTGGCGCAACAGAGGTGTTGTGCGCTCCTTGAGTGCCGCTCCTGTTATGAATCTGGCTGCTCTCCGTTGGAACAGTTGAAGCTTCCGAACAGTCTTCAAAGGCAGTCCCACATAGAGGGCGTTGCAGTAATCTATACAGGATGTAACCAGAGTGTGGACCACCGTGGCCAAGTCAGACTTCCCAAGGTACGGGCGCAGTTGGCGCACAGGTTTTAACTGTGCGAATGCTCCCCTGGTCACTGCAGAAACCTGGGGTTCCACGCTCAGCGATGAGTCCAGGATCACACCCAAACTGTGAACCTGCGTCTTCAGGGGGAGTGTAACCCCGTCCAACACAGGCTGTAATCCTATGCCCTGTTCGGCCTTTCGACTGATCAGGAGTGCCTCTGTTTTGTCTGGATTCAGTTTCAATTTGTTCACCCTCATCCAGTCCGACACAGCGGCCAAGCACGGGTTCAGGACCAAGACAGCCTCCTTAGTAGCAGGTGGGAAGGAGTGACAGAGCTATAGTTTTCACCATAGCAATCAATTCCTTCAGTGTTGTGACATCTTTTCTTCTTCAATGCAAGAGCAGAATTTTGCAACAAGGCAATTAGTTTGCTATCCAATCTAGGGGCCTTATATCCCAGAAATATCAAGGCAGAAAATCCTACATTATCTAAGTGTGGCCTCAGACAACCCAGTTCAAAGAGATAATGTGGGATTTTCTGCCTTGATATTCTAGGACAGGGGTCCTCAAACTAAGGCCCGGGGGCCGGATATGGCCTTCCAAGGTCATTTACTCAACCCTCACTCGGGGTCAACCTAAGTCTGAAACGACTTGAAAGCACACAACAACAGCAACAACAACAGTCCTATCTCATCAGCCAAAAGCAGGCCCACACTTCCCATTGAAATACTAATAAATTTATATTTGCTAAGATTAATCTTCATTTTAATTATTGTATTGTTTGATAATCCGGCCCTCCAACAAGCAACATGACTCCATACCACTGAACCATAGTAGTTAAAGTGATGTCAAACTGCATGATTCCTATAGTAGTCTGGATTTAACCCATTTCGTGCTGGTGTTCTACCAAGGGCCCTTCCACACAGCCCTATATCCCAGAATATCAAGGCAGAAAATCCCACAATATCTGCTTTGAACTGGGTTCTTTGAGTCCACATTCAGATAATGTGGAATTTCCTGCCTTGATATTCAGGGATATAGAACTGTGTGGAAGGGCCCCAAGTTACTGTGGCCTCTAGTTCTTCAACTGGGCAAATCCAAAGAGAAGAATTGCGGGGTTGGATAACTGTCAAAGGCTGGGGTGCCACAGCAACCTCTCAGGAGATTTTGGATGGCTGCATTCCTCCCACTACACCCCTCCCCAAATGAAATTCAAAAATAGTTTCTTCTTGTTTATTAAAAGCTTTCTGAAATGCCCCATTGCCTTCAAATCCTCTTGAAGAGTGCTCCCATGCCTCTTCAAGGGGATTTGGAGGCAATGGCCTGAAAGATGGAGGCAAGATTGAGTCTGTTTGCAGCTCTCATCTGATGTTTTTTCTTAGTTATGTCTGCATTCAGGGTGAGAAATGCCAAGGACTGCACAGCTGCATTGCTCTGCAATAGGACCCAGAGGGCTATGGTACCCCTCAACAAATTTCTCTCGCCCCCTCCTTTAAAAAACGATCCAAGGGCAGTCTAGATCCAGCCTTAGACACAAGAGACACCTCTTATGCAACAGGAAATCAACTGTTAAGCTAGCTTGTGCCTGCTTCTAATATGGTCCACTGTTCTCAATGGCAAAATTGTTCCCACACCCTATAGAGGCAGACCCAGAGGTGTGCTGGCCTCACTCTGCTACTCATGGTGCAATGGTATGTGTGAGAAAAAAGTTTCTTTTCTTAAAACTGTTGTGTCTCTTTCTCTACAAGCTGGGAGAATGGCTGGTTCTGTGAACCAGAAGACCCATGGGACTCTTCCACTTGGATTCTGTATGTATTGGGATGGGGAAGTGCGGGGGTGGGGATGGGTCTTGTTAACGTAAAAGTTGTTGTTTCTGCATTGTTGGTCTACTTGTGGAGTTCATCTCAATACAGAAACTGATCAAAACGATTACAGGAGTCTCCCTGATTAAGTTTGGGGCCCAGTTTAGTGGTTCAAATTTGTGTACCTCCCAATTATCCTGATTGGGTAGGGTGAGTGCCAATTAATCATCTTGCAGGCATGTAGCAGGGGGAGGGGGGCTCGAGGGGCTTCAGTCCCGTCCCCCCCACAATTCTCAGGGTGGTCCGTGAGAAGGCCTTACTGGTACGTGGCACGGTGTCATCCTTGTCTGCGCCTGGGCCCTCAGCACACTCACTTTCCTTTGCGGTGCCCTGGTTTCATGATCTGATCACCATGCTCAATATACCCCATATATGCATGGGGGTATTGGGATAACGATACAAAAAGTTTGCTAGGGTAAATCCTCTCACTCAGCCCCCCCCCCCCCCCAATCAAAATCCTGGCTACGGGCCTGTCATCTTGCATACCAAATGCCCCATTTTTTCTCTCCTCCTCTCACTTTCCCCCTGGTTCTTCGCTTGCTTCAATTGTTATCAGATTTCAAAGTGCAAAAGCAGTTTGCATGCAATTAACTGAGCATGGAATTAACTGTGTGGAAGAGAGGGGAGGAGGTCTACTACAAAGCAATAAAAGCTCATGGAAGAACGAGTACACTGCAATCCCTCCACATTTGTGGTTTTGACATTTGCAGATTTCATCATTTAAGGGTTTGACTAAAAATGTTCTCTCTAGTTCTTGAGGTCCTCTAAAATGATTCTATAGTCCAGTGGCTTCCAACCCATGATCCGTGTACCACCAGTGGTCTGCAAGAACTAAAATTTGGTCTGCGGCCTCACCGTTACTACACTGTTGCAACAAGAGCAACTGGTCTCGCAAAACCCTCTTACAGTGCTGAGACTTATGAAACATGGTTTCCTGTGGGTGAGCAGATGTCGACTACTGGATGGCATATGTTCTGTATCAGAAACCAGAGTGATGTGGTCTATCCAATGCAATTTTCTGAATCAGCATCCCAAATAACCAATCCGAATCTAAAATTGACCAAAAACCTGATTTGTAATCCTTTTGGTACAAATGTTGAAGAGTGGTCAATGGTCAAAGTGGTCCCTGGTAAAAAAAAAAAGGTTGGGAACCACTGCTATAGTCGGCTGAAGTCAATAATAGAGCCATGCTGAAAGAAATCAAAATTCTTATAGAGGTGTCCTTTTGAGTCATTCATGATTTTTCACTATGCTCCTATACTCTGAAAATGAGGGGGACTGATTAATTGCGCTATTAAAAATTGTTTGAGAGCACTCCATCTTTGGGTGGGACAAACGGCGGAAGTCAACTGTGGATCATTATTTATTTATTTACTATATTTATACCCCACCGTTCTTGTGCTTGAACACTTGCCTCCTAGTATAGCTAAAAGAATTTGAGACCAAACCAGTAGTTATGCTGGATGGCAACATTCTAGAGCTGTCCAAAAAAACATAACCCACCCAAGCTCTGAAAATGAGTCTGTTTCTATAGTCGACTAAAGCAGTGTTTTTCAACCTTTTTTGAGCCGCGGCACATTTTTTACATTTACAAAATCCTGGGGCACACCACCAACCAAACTGACACAAACTGACACTCTAACACATTAATACATATAGTTAATATGTTTTTAAATGTATTTATACACTCAGTGTGAAACCTGGGCCTGTTTCGATGAACATAACATATATATGACTTCCTCTCACATATTTATACATAGCTATCATGTCTTCTCTCAGCCTTCTCTTCTTCAGGCTAAATATGCCCAGCTCTTCAAGCCGCTCCTCATAGAGCTTGTTCTCCAGACCTTTGTGAAATTTCATCCTGAGTGAAACTTGCTTCCAGTTAACTATGGATGCCATGAAGCTGTTCTAAACAGTTCCTGGGGGGGGAACTCTCAAAAATCCATTAAAATAGTAAAAAAAAAAACCCCACATTTCCAAGCGGAGAGGCTCAATTTGTTTCTTGGAAACCTGTGAGGGGGCTGCTAGGAGGGGGAGAGTGCCAATTTCCCACGGCACACCTGATGATCGCTCACGGCACACTGGTTGGGAAACACTGTACTAAAGTATATACTCTCCATGCCAACTTTTTGTTTATCATATTAGCGGTATAGTGAAAAAGAAAGAGAGGTTCAAAGGGCTATTAATGGTGTTTTGGCATCCAAGAATGGCACTGACAATATGTCTTATTTTTATTTCTCTCTAACCAGACCTGTGATCATCACAATTCCAACGGTCATTTTTTTTGGCTGTTGTGTTTCCATTTGTTGTTTTGGCTGCAAAAAATGCCGTGGGAGAACGGGAGCGACTGGTCCCACAGAACAACCAACAGTGATGATTTCCACCCAACCTCCTGTCTTTATTCCCCCCATGCCATCAGCTCCACCAGAAAACCAGTATATAGAACCACCTCCTTATACAGAGGTAAGAGCAGGTGGCACATTCCAGTAGGGATGCTTAATTAAAGATTCTGGTTGGAAATCCATTGAGACCTTGCATTTCTATAGGTAGAGATACTTCTGAGGGAGTTAGAATTGAACAGTTGTGTAATGTTCATTTATACTACAGTGCTGCCATTGCGTCACTACAGAGCAGAGCCGGCAAAGGGCCCGGTGCATAGTGATGTGCAATGCACACCTGTATATAATGCACAGCAGTCCCCAGTACAAATTGGTGTGCAATGTACATCATGCATCAGTGCACAATGCACATTGGACTCTCTAGCCATATCCTATCATGCACCATTAGGTAAAGGCTTTTTAGCGCCTCTGCTACATAGTCAGTCTGTAAAAGATTACAATTGTATAGTGGGTTGCTGTGAGTATACAATTGTATAGTTATTTTAAGTGATTTTAATATGCTTAATATGTCTGATATCAAGCAAGAATAATATAGGGATAGCTATATGCGGTGCCCCCGGTGGTGCAGTGGCTTAAAGCACTGAGCTGCTGAACTTGCAGACCAAAAGGTCGCAGGTTTGAATCTGTGCAGAGGCATGAGCTCCTGCTGTTAGCTCCTGCTTCTGCCAACCTAGCAGTTCGAAAAAAATGCAAATGTGAGTAGATCAATAGGTACTGCTCCAGCGGGAAGGTAATGGCGCCCCATGCCGTCATGCTAGCCACAGGACCTTGGAGGTGTCTATGGAGAACACTGGCTCTTCGGCTTAGAAATGTAGATGAGCACCTACCCCTAGAGTTGGACACGACTGGACTTAATGTCAGGGGAAAACCTATATGGTGTGCATGTGCAAAACAATATATATTTTACTTTAACCGTCAAATGTTTAGCATTGAACACAGTGAGGTTTTGAAAATAATTAGAACTTATATTTGCTGCATTCATGTTCCTTTAGTAACTTTACTTCCTGCTTTTTCTTGGTTGCCTACAGTCTCTTTCTAAATGCTCAACCAAAGTTTTTTTTATTACTACACTGCTAAATGTAAGGACTGAAGGAAAATTGCATTTGATTGAGCAGAATTCTTATTAGAGAAATTGTTCTCATTTTTCTGCCACAGAACACTAACATCTCTGATAAGCTGTACACAGTTTTGATTGAGTAGTGGCACAGGCATCAAATCCCAGCCGATCTTGTGTATTACATCACATTATTTCCACTCATGTTTACTGCTTTTTCCGCTTGCAGCATCCCCTGATACAGTTTGGGATTGGCTGTTTAGCTCCACATTGCAATATTTACTGATGTTTCAACAGGCAAGGTAAAACATGAAGGGCAAACAAGGAAATGATTAGCTAGCCAAAAATGGCTACAGTATTATTGGTTGTCTTGTAAGCTGCTTTCCTAAACTTTCTGTCCAACATCAGATAGAGAATGCTTTAATCAAATAAATGGTAATTAGTTACATTGTTATTTAGTTCAAGGGTGGGGAGACTTTGGTCTTCCAAAACTTGTATCTTGTTGGCTAGGCCAGTGTTTCTCAACCAGTGTGCCGTGGCACACTAGTGTGCCGTGAGCGATCATCAGGTGTGCCGCGAGAAAAGCTCTCTGCCCCCCTTCCTTCCCCCCTCTTCCTGCTGAACTCCTGCTGCTTGGGAGAGGAGGAGGAAGGGCCGGGCGGCGGCGAAGAAAAAGAAGAAAGGACTGCCTCCTTCGACTGTTTCCCCAGCCAGCCTCCAATCCGCCATGACTCCCACCATGACTCTCGCCCCTTGCTTGTTGAAGCCGCGTGGAGGAGGAGCCCCGCCTACTGAAACCTGTCCACCGCTCATGATCCTCCTCTGTGGGAGAGCTGAAGCCAGGAGGGGGGGCATGACACAGCCTGGCTCCCCAGCCAGCCTCCCCCCCAGCCTTGAGGGGCAGTGCCAGCCAGCAGTGGCAGAGCCAGCACAATGCTGGCTTGGCATTGCCCCCAAAGCCTTGAAGCCGGGAGGGGGTGGGGGATGGCCTGGTGCCAAAGCTTTGCCAGCCTTGAGGGGGCAGTGGCGGTGGAGAGCCAGCACAATGCTGGCTCGGCACTGCCCCCTCAAAGCTGGCAAAGCTGTGGGAGAACTGAAGCTGGGGGGGGGGGGCAGAGCATGGCATGGCCTGGCTCCTCCCCCGGCTTTGGCACTCCCAGCAGGCCACCTTTCCCCAGCCGTTCCTTACTGTGTTACAGTGTCATTTTGTGTCATTTTGGTTGGTGGTGTGCCCCCGGATTTTTTTAATGTTAAAAGTGTGCCGCGGCTCAAAAAAGGTTGAGAAACACTGGGCTAGGCCAATAAGATGGCCTAGCCATCTTTCCCTCTGTTTTCCAAACAGAAAGAGGGAAAAGTCACCTTGAACCATTTCATGTCTTTTTCTGTAGGTTGCGTGGAAACCCTACCCTTACCCACCTGCCATGGGCCAGCCACCAGCCTATGATAATATTGCCATGGACCCCATTCAAGATGCCTACCGTCCCCAAAGATAACTCTTGGATCAGCACACAAAGATAACTCTTGAAGATTTTCTCTGCTTCAGCTTGATGACCTGCTGTTACTGAGGAAGAAGGGCATCTTTGATCAACTCTTCAATCCAAAGTAAACTAGTCCAGTATTCTCTTTCCAAGAGCAAAGCATGGAAAATTACTTGGATGAACTATAACTCCCATGACCAGATGCCAAGGGAATGCTGTAACTGAAAGAAGTAACTTTTTCAGGGTGTTCCTATGAAGCTCATAAGCAGGGCATACTTATTGTCACCACTATTAACTTTATTTATAAACTACGTTTCCTGAAAACTGCGACGAAGGCTGCGTGATGATGTTGTTCAATGTACAAAGTTCAATGTACAAGGCAGAATGAGGAAATTATCTTAAGCAACAATGTGCTGAAAAGTATCAGAGCTACATCTTGGTTTTTCCAACTTGTTTGGTCAGTTTCCTGATAAAGATAAAGCAACGTACATCACACAGTCTCTCTTGGACTTTTATGTTTTTAAGTTTTCAAGCATGTGGGAAAGCTTTATTCCATTGCCTGTGTTTAAGTCAGAATAAATTACTAGTACAAAACTTTACGGTCACTGACCAACACAAAGTGTGGCACAAGCGCCCTGGAAGGGGAAGGACAACTCCCCAGTAAAGCAGTTATTTAAAATTAGATTAGAAAACAGTTTAAATCACATTTTAAATATTGTAACAGGTATGGAACCAAAGGGGGAGATTGATAGGTGTCAAAAACACTGGGGGGCACTAAAGGGGAAGGGAGGGGCACATTGCATGTCTAGCAGCATTTCAGCTGTAATATGTTGCTCTAACTACATTCCCAACAGGGTGTTGCCTTGTGGGGTCAGTCATCATCCGTCTAATTTTCAATGCAGCAGCACATAACTTGGCAACACTGTAAGTTATTGTAGTGTTAGAGTCCAAAAGCAGCAGGGTGGAATCATATTTTTCACTGCGCCCTGGGCATTTTAGAAGCCATAGTCTAATTAGATTAGATCTAAGATCTCTGTAGAACATGCATTGAAGAAGCATGTGTCCCATAAACCTGAGAAAGAATATTTTGACAATCACTGCTGTTTAAGCATGGAATTGATTTCCTTGGAATGTGCTGGTGTCTCCTTTTTGGTAGTTGTATGGGCATCTTTCATGGGTGCTTTACCTGTATACTCCCACATGGCAGGAAGGGGAGGACCATTGAGATCCCCTTCAAATTCAAAGGATGTTTCTACATTGTAAAATTAATGTAGTTTGACACTATTGTAACTGCCATGGTTCAGTGCTATGGAAACCTGGGAACTGCAGTTTGATCAGGCAGAGAAGATTAAAGACTACAACTCCTAAGATCCCATAGCATTGAGTCAGGGCAGTTATACTGTTGTGAAACTGCATTTATTCTATAGCATAGAGCAAGAGTTCTCAAACTTTTTCAGTCGCGGAGCCCTTTTTGAAGAAAAAGTGTTGTGGAGCCCCCAAAAAGTTATATATATTATCTATATATATATATATATATATATATATATATATATATATATATATATAAAAATTTGTTCATGTCGTGGTTCCAGGCTTAAAACCAAAAAAACCCACACAATACAGAAACACCAAATTAGGTGTTAGACCTCCCTAACCGCACGGGCGCCCCAGCCAATCCAGAGCACCGCATGTGCCACATAGGAGACATGTCTCCGAGGCGAGTGAGGCCTCCTCCATTTCCTCTTCCTCCTCGCCAGCAGTGGCCGGAGCCAGGAGGCTGTGGGGCCCAGGCCTTGTTCCCTGCACTGGAACAGCGCTGCCTCTGCCCCTTCTGCCTCCTTCCCCGCGTTCCCTTGCCCTCGATGGACAGAGGAGGTAGGGAGAAGGTGGAGGGAAGGGTTCAGGCAGGTGGAAAGGCTGCTCTCCTAAGCTCCTACCTTCCTTTCCTAAAGGCAGAGGCGGGTATGTTCTGAACCAGGCCAGAGCAAGCTTGGGCCCTCCTGGGGCTTGGGACTTTAACTGCCACAGTTCCTAACAGTGTGTGCGGGGGGGGGGGGAAGGAAGGGGTGAGCTGAGTTTACTTCTTTCCCTCCCTCCCTTCCCTCCTTCCTTTCCCTCCTTCCTCCCTTCCTTTTCTTTTCTCCCCTCCCACACTACCAAGGAGGAGGTCTTCCAGGCCAAGGTGCAGTGGTGAGGGGTCCCCTGAGCATGTGCAGAGTTTCAGTTCATGGGGAGGAATGGCCCCAGGAGCCAAGTGGGCCTTGATAGGGCCAGGGACTCGGATGCAGAACTCCCATGAACAATAGAAAAAACTAACAACAGTTTGCTGGTCATTGACCTTGATTTTGGGAGTTGTGGTTCACGTACATCCAGAGAGCCCTGTGGACTCAAACAATGATAGATCAGGACCAAACTTAGCATGGATACTCCATATGCCCACATGTGAACACTGGTGGAATTTGGAGGAAACAGACCTTGACATCTGGGAATTGTAGTTGCTGGGATTAATAGTTCACAAACAATCGAGCACTCTGTACCCCATCAAGGATAGGATTGGGCCAAACTTCCCACACAGAACCACCATGACCAACAGAAAATACCGTGTTTTCTGGTGGTCCATGGCGACCCTTCTGACACCCTCTCATGACCCCCATGTTGAGAAATGCTACCTTAAGGCCATCCAGTCCAACTCCCTTCACCAGGGCAAGAAAACATAATCAAAGCCCTCCTGACACAGTCATCCAGCCATATACAGCATATATATATATATCACGTATGTATATGACAGATATATTGCCATAGATTTGAAAAGGAACAAAGAAGGACAATTTGCCCTAAAGAAGGACAATTCTATGTTGCATGTTCCATAGTTGCCAGACCAGACAATCTCCACATCAACACTGACAAAGAAACAACAACTAATACTTTTTACCCACAAGCATAAAGAAATTACAATACTTTCTCATTACTTTATTTTCCTTACCACCAGAGTGTGCCACAGCAATGCGTGGCCGGGTACAGCTAGTATGTTATATATTATATTATATACTAGATAAACCCGGCCATGCTTTGCTGTGGCTCATTCTGATATGGAATGAATACGAAAGTAAATAAAAGTATTGTAGCAAATATCATCATTCAATTCACTTCCCTGCCTTGCGTTGCTTCAATGTGGAATTAAAGGAAAGGAAGGAAAAGGGGGTCCCCCCCCCCCCAAAACATTTTTATTGTAAAGCTAGTGAATTTACTACATTTTTGGTTTGCCTGTTTTCTGTGTAAACCAAATGATCCGATGGTTTACCGACTCTGGAGCATGCGACGTATAATTGAGAGAAGCAATTGTTTTCTAAATTCATGCTGCACACTTGATAAGTCGTTGTGAATACAAGATGCATTGGCACTTGTAGTCATCTGAACTTGAATGCCATGTGGTTGGGATGTGTGGTATTTGTAGAAGTGGTACATCTTCACCTTTATGAGGTCCAATCAGAATTGTTGCCTCAATTAGATTGCAACAGTTGCATAACTTCGGCTGATTGATGTTTTGGAGTAATATAATTGGCACTCCAATTTTTAAAATTTAGAATGTGATAGTAATCCAGGAACATCAAGAGAATTTAGAAATTTCATTGGGAAATTCACTACATCATTTTGGTTCATCATGGAGTCAATGGATTTGTATGTCACTGTTTCACCTGCAATTTTGTTTAGAATGATGTTGTTCTTCTCATGTACATCGACATTTTTAGCCGCTAGAATGATAAAGTATTATTATTATTACGCTCAACCATGTGTGATTTTGATAATTTGTTTCAATGTTTTGGAAAACCTTGCCTACTAATACTTGTTTTGAATTCATGATGTTGCCGAAATTACATGGGACATGGGTGAGGCATTACAGATGATCAATGAATGTGGTACTATGACTTAAGACTAAAGGCTGCCTGAGTGTTCTTCACCACCAGGTGAGGAAGACTGGTGTAAATAATAATTCCAAACACATTGACTTTTCTTGTACTATTTGCATTGTCAATAGAAACCAATCACTGCTTAGCTATCATTACTTATACTGCTTTGGTAAAATGACAGCTACTCTGATTGGTTGTTATTTCAATTGGGTCGTCCGGGTGGGGTTGAGACCCAACTTCCTTCCCTGGACGGCGTGGCACTGTGTCCGACGTCAACAGTTAAAAGTCTTGGTGTCACTCTGGACTCTCAACTGACGATGGAGACGCAAATCTCCACCGTCAGTAGAGTTGCTTTTTTCCATCTCTGACAGGCAAGGAAGTTGGCTCCCTACCTCTCCTGCCACGATCTAGCTACAGTGGTCCAAGCCACGGTCATCTCGAGACTAGACTACTGTAATGCTCTCTACGTTGGACTTCCTTTGCTAGTGATCCGGAAATTGAAACTGGCTGGCGTTCCGGCGACCAGCCACATAACACCTGTCCTCTGCGAGCTGCACTGGTTACCGGTGGAATGCCGGATCACTTTCAAAGTGTTGGTACTGACCTTTAAGGCCTTGAACGGTCTGGGGCCAGTGTACCTTAGGGACCGCCTCAGCCCATACTGTCCCACTAGGCCACTACATTCCAAATCAGGTCAACTCCTGGAGGTTCCCAGCTTCAAGACATACCGTCTAACGGCCACAAGACGGAGGGCCTTCTCCATAATCACTCCCACCCTTTGGAATGCACTGCCTTCCGGAGTTCGTGCCCTCACGGACTTGCTGGCATTCCAGAAGGCGTGCAAAACCCTCCTGTTTTGACAGGCTTTTGGGTAGAGGGGTGACGAACCGTCTTCCTGTTGTATTTGACGCCTGATGAAGTCATCTACCTGTTTTATGTATTTTATTGTGTGATTGTGTTTCAGTGTTTTTATACTGTGCTTTTAATCTTTTAATCCAGGGCTGCCCAACTGGCGGCCCCAAAATATATAGGCCCCCCAGCCCCTTCCCTACGCCCCCTAAGCTTTTTAATAAAAATAAAAATTGAAAAATAAAATAAATAATAAAAATTAAAAAAATAGCTACTTCTGGGTTCGAGCAAGTATCGCGAGAATACGCAATCCACACGGGATTTCGCTGTCAACGCGAGATCACGCCGGTGTTGACAGCGAAATCCCGTGTGGATTGCGTATTCTCGCGATACTTTTCGGCTACTCTACTACTGGATCGCTGAGGCCCACAGACGCGATTAGGACCTTCTTCGACTCAGTCGGTCGTCGCCTCTCTCGTCGTCCGGTTACTCCTGGATCCTGCGCGTAGGCCAAAGCAGGGGGCTCCTCAGGGGGCTCCTCATTCTCTCCCCCCATCTCCCCTCATGTATTAAATATAAAATTAAATATATTTAAAGATGAAATAAGGGGAGATGGGCTAAATTAAGGGGGGAGGGGAGGATGGAATGAAATATATTTAATATTAAATTAAAATAAGGGGAGAGGGGAGGATGGAATGAAATATATTTAATATTAAATAAAAATAAGGGGAGAGGGGAGGATGGAATTAAATATATTTAATATTAAATAAAAATAAGGGGGGAGGGGAGGATGGAATTAAATATATTTATTAGTAAATAAAAATAAGGGGAGAGGGGAGGATGGAATGAAATATATTTATTAGTAAATAAAAATAAGGGGAGAGGGGAGGATGGAATGAAATATATTTAATATTAAATAAAAATAAGGGGAGAGGGGAGGATGGAATGAAATATATTTAATATTAAATAAAAATAAGGGGATCCTCCCCTCTCCCCTTAAATATATTTAATATTAAATAAAAATAAGGGGGAGGGGAGGATGGAATGAAATATATTTAATATTAAATAAAAAATAAGGGGAGGGGAGGATGGAATTAAATATATTTAATATTAAATAAAAATAAGGGGAGAGGGGAGGATGGAATTAAATATATTTAATATTAAATAAAAATAAGGGGAGAGGGGAGGATGGAATTAAATATATTTAATATTAAATTAAAATAATTTAATATCTTATCCTTGTATTTTATCTCAGTAAAAGATTATATTTGACTGTATGGATGCAGGGGCGGGGGCGGAGCCGGGGAGAGGGTGGAGCTGGGGGCGGGGGCAGACCCTATGGCCCCCTAAGTCATCAGTGACCGGAATTCAGGCCCCTGGGCCAGTAGAAGTTGGACAGCCCTGTTTTAATGTATTGTTGTAAGTCGCCCCGAGCCACGCTGGAAGTGGCAACTCACAAATTTGAATTAATAAATAATAAATAAAAATAAATTATGATGCTGAGGTAAAAGGAAAGCTGTGCTGCGATTGGTTGCTAGAGCTCAGTTTTAATTTCTTATACAGCATAATAATGAAATGCAGGTAGATTGCAGCATCTGGAAAGGCCATCATTGGTAAAGTGGCTTTCTTTATCCAGTCCTGCACTGACATCTTGTGGCTAAATAAATGAGAACAGTGTTTTAGAAGAATAGGAAGAACGCTATAGACCAGTGTTTCCCAACCAGTGTGCCACGGCACACTGGTGTGCCATGAGAGATCATCAGGTGTGCTGTGGGAAATTAGAACCTCCAATACCCTTTCTTCCCCCTCCTGCCCAACACTTTTTCTTCTCCACTCGGGTTCCCTTCTTCCCAGCCTCGATCTGCTCGCTTTGCTCTGGGGCGAGTCTGAGCAGTAGCGCCTGCATGGGTCACGTCTTCCTCCCTCCCCTCTCCCCTCCTGAACATGCTCACTCTGCCCCCTTGGATCAAAATGGTGGCAGAAGCAGCAGAATTAAGATGGCGCCGGGGCAGGAGCAGCCTGCAGGAGCGCTCCGTCGGTGTCCACCAAAATTCGGCCCTGGGGGCTTGGAAGCCACCCAAACCCCAGGAGAGGACCAGCTCCAGATCAGAGTCGACCCCCATACCCCAAAAGGGGTCGGTGTGGGTCCTCTGTGGGAGGATGACGAGGACTTCTACCGGTACTGTGTTGCTCTGGAGGCCGAGCTGAAGACACAGAGGACCACGGAGGCACTTATATTACTGCCCCCGACCACACACCCTTCTTCCAACCAGGTCCTCCCAGAGCCCAGAGAAGCACTGGGCCTGCGGCCGGAGCCACAGGCCCTATGGCACCTCCGGGAAGAGTTCGACCTGCTGGAGGCCCAGCTTAAGAAGTTCGGGGAGCACCTGCGACTGCAAATCGCGTTGGCAGGCGCACCGAGTGAATTCCTCCTTGAGGATAGACACTTGGCCCGGCAGGCCTCAGACCCCGAAGGAGAGGTGGGAACGGAGCCAGGAGAGGAGGAAGGAGAAGAGAATGGAGAAGGAGAAGGAGATGAAAATGGAGACAGCGGAGATATTCCCCCTGGCCTCACAGCCCCAGTGCCAGATCTCCCCTGACCTCCTCTGGGACCATTCTTGGGATGCCCAGATGGAGGGCCAGAGGGAGGGCTTACCGGAATCTCCAGCGGATGCGCTGCGATGGCGGGAGCGGAGACGGACGAGTCCCTGGAGAGGCTTGGAGAGCCAGCAGAGGAGCCCCAGCGCCCCCATCAGGCTGCTTTTTCGGTCATGACTGCCCGACGCCCAGGCAGGCTTGGACCCGGGGTTTTGCCCATGGTCAGCCTGCCGGAGGCCCAGGAGCCCTGCGACCGGTCAACTGCAGAGGACTGAGGGAGTTGATATCAACCAGCGGCTGAGGGTGAGAGACGAGGATTCTTTTGATATCGACCAGGTGCTGGAGCGCCCGGCCTACTTCCGCCCGCGGCGCTCTCTCTCTCACTTTCGATCAAAAGCGAGCTGAGGGCAAGGGCAGGGGGGAAAGATGGCGCGTCCTTGAAGGCGCCCAGGAGACCATGCGTCACCCCCACCCCACAAGGAGAGGCAGAGACGCTGGTGCGCAGGCGCTCGCGCACCAGCGGCGGCGCCGGAGAGGAGAGCCTCCGCACTCACCCCCGGTTGATCCCTCGGAGGGAGAGAAGATCGTGGCGGAAGTGACGACGCAGGAGAGGCCCCCAGCCTCCCACCCTCGGGGGAGGCGTTAAGAAGGAGGCGTCGGCGGAGCGTCATCGTCGCCACGCTCAGAGCGGAAGCAGGCCCCCAGCCCCTCCAACACTCCACCAGAAAGGGGAGAGGGCAGAGAGAAGGAGGACAAACAGCTCCCCTAGGGGCTGGGGGCCTGCCATCGCCACGGATAACAACAAGGAGCACCGGCCAAGGGCCAGTCCAACCAGCTCCTACAGCACTCCCAAGGACTCAGATGGAGGTTACCAGTGTTGCTCCGAGGGAATGGGACAGAACCCCTCATCGTGAGGCGAGACCACCCCCAAACCGGAGACCTTCACTCGGACTCCCTTCAGGACAATCGAAGGGTGATATGAACACCACAAACCACCCTCCCCCTGAGGTGGCAACTGCCAAGTTGGGAAGTGGTGGATATAGATCTAGGACTTTTGGGGGGCACGTTTCAACAATTGGAGTACTCGAGACCCAGTGGACTCCTCCAACTTGTTCCCCCAACCCGAGAGCGGCAGGGCCAAGGCCCGGCTGAGCAAGACAGACGCCCCCACCCTTTTCGGAGGGTGGGCAGGAACCGGACACCTAGTTGGGTCATCAAGAGGGACGGGCAGGGCGGGCAATTCGCGTGATCTCGGGTAGGGGTAGGGACGGTAGCCGTAGGCCTTATGAGAGAGAGAGGAGGAGCCGCGGTATGGCTCGCCCTCCCTCTGACCTACGTGCTATCCCGAAATACGCCAGATGGTGGGCTCCCAACTTCCTCTCCTCCAACTCTGATCCTGGCCAACGCTAGATCCGTCCGAAATAAATCAGGGACTATTAGGGACCTCCTCCTGAAAAGAGAGCCGATCTTGCCTGTCTCACTGAGACATGGCTACAGGAAGAGATGATGTCATCTTGCAGGAGATTGCATCCCCAGGGTTCGTGGTCAGTCATCAGACGAGGACAGAGAGGCGGGGGAGGGGTGGCCATTCTCAGCCGAGACACTATTAATTCCAGGGACGATTCAGACGGCGAACATCCCTGGGATGGTGTGCGGGCCTGGTGTGGGATTTGGGCGGAGCGTAGCCTTCCTGTCGGTGTACCGTGCACCCGGCGCACTGTCAGGAAGCCTGCCTAAGCTGCTGGAGGTGGTTGCGGAGTGGGCATTGAGGTTCCCTAAACTCATTGTTTTGGGGGGACTTCAATGTCCACGCCGACACCACCTCCCGTCAACAGCAGCCATGGACCTAGTGTCCACCATGGAGGCACTAGGACTCTCGCTCTGTAAGACCGGCCCCCACGCATCATGCAGGACATACATTAGACCTAATCTTCGCGCGAATTCAGGTGATCCTAACCTCCATCATGGAGGTTCCATGGTCGGATCACAAGGTCCTGGAAGTCAGGCTGGGACTCGCCCCCCTCCCGGTAAGGGTGCAGAACCTATTTTGGTTCGCCCGAGGGAGACTTATGGAACCCACTAGGTTCCTGAATGCTCTAAGGGACTGGGAACCCTCCAGCGACTCGGTCGACGGGCTAGTGGAACATTGGAACACCAACCTTTCCGCGGCCCTAGGCGAGATCGCCCTAGGCGTTCTCTCCTTCCCGTAGTAATCGCTCGCCATGGTACACAGAGGAGCTGCGGGCGATGAAACGGAAAAGGAGACAACTAGAGGACATGTGGCGGCGTCTCCGTGACGAAGCGTCGAAATCAGCTTATAAACAATTTAAGGAGGTTTATGAGCAAGCTATCAAGGAAGCAAAAAAGGCCCATTATTCTTCCTTGATAGAGTCAGCCAGCTCACGCCCAGCCCAATTATTTAAGGTAATTCGGTCACTGACAACAATCCCAACTGTCCCAAAAGATAGGGGTTTGGCTCCAACGGCTGAGGCCTTTCAGAGCTTTTTTTGCTGACAAGATTTCGACCCTCCGCCGGGACATTCCTGCCACTCTTGATACAGTTAGTGAACTTGAGACTCCGCCGCCTCTCGGTGGGCCCACCTTCACCCGTTTTCTACCGCTGGGCGCAGCAGCTGTTGATGGGCTACTGACTGCAGCTAGACCAACTACTTGCTCCCTCGACCCGTGCCCCTCCTGGCTGGTTAGTTCCTGTCGGGAGGGCCTGTCAACCCCCTGGGCACGATCTTAAATAGCTCCCTTGAGCAAGGAGTCTTCCCAGGGGGATTAAAAGAGGCTATGGTAAGACCGCTGCTGAAGAAGCGAATTTAGACCCTTCGGCTCCCTCCAATTACGGCCTGTTTCCAACTTGCCCTTCCTGGGCAAGGTGATTGAGAGGGCAGCAGCGGATCAGCTGCAGCAGTTCTTAGAAGACACAGCTGGATTTGATCCCCTCCAGTCCGGCTTCCGTATTGGGCACGGGACGGAGACCGTTTGGCGCCATTACAGACCAACTTCGCCGCCAGCTGGACCAGGGTGGATCGGCACTGCTTGTCTTGTTAGATCTGACAGCAGCATTCGACACCGTAGATCATGCATTGTTGACCCACCGCCTATCCGCTTCCGGAGTCAGGGGGACTGCCCTTAAATGGGTGGCCTCCTTTCTCCGGGATCGGGGACAGCGTGTGGAGGGGGGCGGGATGGTCTCAGGCGGCTCCCACTTAACTGTGGTCCCCAGGGGGCCATTCTCTCCCCCTTATTATTCAACGTTTATATGCGCGCCCCTGGCCCAGCTGGCCCCGACTTTGGTCTGGAGTGTTATCAGTACGCTGATGACACCCAGCTTCTACTGCGAATGGACGGCAGGCCGGACTCGTACCGATTGTTTCCATCTGTGCCTTGAAGCCGTGACTGGTTGGCTGCGTGCCAGCCGGCTGAAGGTGAACCCATCGAAGACGGAGATGCTGTGGCCCGGTCGGCCTGGGCTGGATGAGTGCCGGCTGCCTACCTGGACGGCGAACGGCTTAACCCATCGCCCGTCAGTTAAGAGCCTGGGGGTGGTGCTAGACTCCTCGCTGACCATGGAGGCCCAGGTCTCCATGGTCAGCAGGACTGCATTTACCACCTCCGACAGGCTAGGCGGCTGGCCCCCTACCTGTCCAGGACGGACCTGGCCACGGTGATCAGCGACGGTCATCTCGAGGTTAGACTACTGTAATGCCCCTCGTGGGCCTTCCTTTGTCGACGATCCGGAAACTCAAGCTAGTGCAGAATGCCGCGGCTCGCTTGCTGGCAGGAGTGCCAGCAAGGGAGCATATTACACCTACCCTTCGGCAGCTGCACTGGCTTCCTATTGAGTACCGGATCGCCTTCAAAGTGTTGGTTCTGACCTTCAAGGCCCTGCACGGCCTGGGGCCTGCGTACCTGAAGGACCGCCTTACCCCGTACGTTCCCCGAGATCACTGCGCTCAGATGAGCAGAATCTGTTGCAAGTTCCATCAGTCCGCTCCTGCCACCTATCGACGACCAGACAGAGGTCTTTCTCTGTAGCGGCACCAGGGCTCTGGAATGCCCTCCCGGAGAGTGCCGAGCCATCTCGGAATTGGGCCCATTTCGGAGGGCATGCAAGACGGCCCCTCTTTGGCTGGCCTTCAATTAAGTGCCCGGCGACAATGTACACTGTATGCCCTCTTAACCCATGCTCTGACCTTTGTAACTGTTTTAATGTGGCTTTTGTGTTTTGGTTTTATGTTTTATTGTCTGTACTGGCCGCATGCCGCATGTTGCGCTGTGCTGTCGGTGTAATTTTATGTGATCCGCCCCGAGCCTGCCGGGAGGAGCGGAATACAAGAATGAAATATAAATAAATAAATAAATAGTGTAGAAGAAAAAGTAAGTGTTTGGCAGGAGGGGGAAGAAAGGGTGTGAAGGGGAAGGGGGAAGAAGAGGTCTCTGTCGAAAGCTGGCATGGGCAATCTTGGACCTTCCAGGTGTTTTGGACTCCAACTTCCACCATTCCTAGCAGCCTCAGGCTCTTTTCCTCCCCCCCCCCCATTTAAGAAGGAAAGGGCCTCAGGCTGTTAGGAATGGTGGGAATTGAAGCACCCAGAGGGCCGAAGTTTTCCCATGCCTGTTTTAGGGACCTTAAAGTGGTGAACCTCCTTCCAACATTGTGATTCTGGATAGAAAACAAACAACAACATAACATAACATTGTTTGAGACCACAGTGCTCTCTGGGTGTAGGTGAACTACAACTTCCAGACTCAAGGTCAATTCCCAAGCAAACCCTTTCAGTACTTTCTGTTGGTAATGAAAGTTCAATATGCCAAGTTTGGTTCAATTCCATTGTTTCTAGAGTTCAGGATGCTCTTTGATTGTGTGTTCACTATAAATCCCAGAAACTCTAACTTCAAAATGCCAAGGTCTATTTTCCCCCAACTCCATCTGTGTTCACATTTGGGCATATTAGGTATTCATGCCAAGTTTGGTCCTGATCCAACATTGTTTGAGTCCACAGTGCTCTCTGGATATACGTAGGTGAACTACAACTCCAAAACCCAATGTCAATGCTCACCAAACTCTTATAGCATTTTCTCTTGGTTATGGGAGTTCTGTGTGGGAAGTTTGCGTCTTTCTGCCATTCCTGCCAGGATATCTATGTTGTGTTCATTGAAACAGGTCCAGGTTTCACACTGAGTGTATAAATACATTTAAAAACATATTAACTATATGTATTACTGTGTTAGAGTGTCATTTTGCATCATTTTGGTTGGCCCCAGGATTTTGTAAATGTAAAAAATGTGCCGCGGCTCAAAAAAGGTTGGAAAACACTGCTATAGACGATGCTGCACAATTATTCCTCTTCAATATCACTTTAACTGCAATGGTTCAGTCCCATGGATTCCTGGAACTTGTCCTTTGGAAAGGATTATTTAAAATTCTCTAGCAAACTCCCCTGAACAGTTGGCAGATAAATCTAAATTACTCACAAAACTATACATCCCTGTATTTCATCCAGTTGAACCCAGAGAGTGAAAATGGTGTTGAAGTCCTATAACTGTGTCATGTGGATATTTATTTATTTCCCATACTTGTACCCCACCCTTTCCACCCTGAAGGGGATTTAGGGTGGCCTCACAACCGGCAACAAAAAAACAGAATCCAAAAAATAACAATTACCATTAAAACCAGCAATAAAACAAAAATAGTTGAAACAGCACTTAAAATCATACAAGTTTAACATACACTCTGTGTTAAATCAGACCAACACCCCAGTCAGTTCACAGTCCATGAAGACATGCCAGTGACAGGAGTGGGTAACCTTTGTTATAGAGTTCAGAAGAGCTGCTTATTGGACAGCTTCCAGCAGTGCAGCTATATTGGAGCATTAATGCGGTTTGAGACCATGTAAATTCCATGGTTCAATGATATGGGATAATGGGAACTGTAGTCTCACAAGGTCTTTATCCTTCTCTGACAAAGAGTTCTGGTATGTCACCAAATTACAAATCCCAACATACAAACTACAAATTCCAGGACTCCAAAGATTGAGTCATGGCAGTGAAAGTGATATCAAACTGCATTAATTGTCCAGTGTATTTCTACACCATACTGACTAGGAAATTCTAGTTTGTAATTTTTCCAATCATTCAGCTTGACTTCACAGACTGGCTTGAAAACTGTGATGTCACTGAGTCATGTCTTCATTTTAAATACTTAAGCTGCTTTTAAAAATGTGTGTGGCAGAGACAAAACTACATTCTAGAGCAGGGGTGGGCAATTATTTTTTCCAAGGAGCCACACGAGAGTCAAAAAGTATTATGGAGGGCCGCACCTAAAGGCTGAACTACATTCTAATCTACATTATTATTTTATTTATTTACTATATTTGCTATATATTACACATCATTAATATTAACATATTAATATATCAAGAAATATTCATATACTAGCTTGGGGACCCGGCCCTGCCCGGGTCATTTGAGAAGTGCAGCAGGATGTAGAGTGGGTCATGGGGGCTCTGTGTGCCAAGTTTAGTCTTGATCCATCATTATTGGGAGTTGCAGTGGTATCATGAAATTACTGAAGGTAGTGCAAGTCCCATCATCTCTGTGTGTCCCGTCCCCCAAAGTGTAGTAGGATGTAGATTGGGTCATGGGGGCTCTGTGTGCTAAGTTTGGTCTGTATTGGTGAATGGATGAGGGATGCATTGTTTTTCGGAAGTGAGTGAAGGTACTTCAAGTCCCATCATCCGTGGTCCGTCTCACAGTAAACTGCACCAGGCTGTAGAGTGGGTCATGAGGGCTCTGTGTGCCAGATTTGGTGTTGATCAGTCATTGGATTAGGTTTGTAGCAGGATTGGGAAGTGAGGGAAGGTACTGCAAGTCCCATCATCCATGTTCTGTCCCCTCCAAACTTCAGTAGGCTGTAGAGTGGGTCACTGGGGCTCTGTGTGCCAAGTGTGGACTTTCTCGGTGTTTGTTGGGGGCCACAGTGGTCTGTGGGAACAGGGGGTGTAAAAGTACTACAAATCCCATCATCCATTGTCAGTCCTCCCCAAACCTCACCAGGACGTGAAGGCAGTCATGGGGTTATGTATGGCAAGTTTGGTCTCGATCAGTGATTGGATGAGGGTTGCAGCGGACTTGGGAAGTGAGTAGAGGCACTTCAAGTCCCATCATCCATGGCCCACCCTCCTCCGAACTGCACCAGGACGTAGAGTGGGTCATGGGGGCTGTGTGTGCTGAGTGTGGTCTGTATTGGTCCTTTTTGGTGGCCTCAGTGGTCTGTGGGAACCAAAGTCTTGGAAAGTACTACAAATATCCATAATACGTGGGTCATGTCATAGGGGGGTTATGTGTACCAAGTTTGGTGCAGGTCCATCACCCGCGCTGGTCGCTGTGGCCTGTGAAAGTGGCTGCCACATATCCGCCCTGGCCTGTGAAAGTATACCGGTGTAAAACAGAAAGGAGTAAATAAAATGGAAAAGGCCTGCATGGAATTAGCAGTAAGGTCCAATGAGGCTGGGTAGGGGGCTTTGGGCCAGAATTATTTATATAAGCATTAAAGGCATTAGAAAGGTATTTATTGTTTTCTCTTGTGTCTTTTGAGTGAAGTAGGGCCTTACCTTGTAGAGTGGCAGTGCCTGTTCTAAAGATCCTGTCAGAAGCTGCCTTTCTCTGACACTGTGTTGAAGAGGGAAGATAGATGCCTCTTTTGGGCCTATCTGGGAGAAGGGATTTGTAGGGGCTACAATGTTTTCTGGGAAGTGGTGGGATGCAAATCCCATCATTCGTCGGCCATCCTGCCTAAACTCTATTTTGGGGCCTGTAATGTTATGGCCTGCTATTGGTAACTTTAAAAGGGTGCATGGCAGGCAGCCGTTTTCTAAAAGCTGAGGGGAGGAGAATACAGGAATCCATTTTGTTTTCACAGAGCCAAGTGGGGAGGAATGTTGATGGTGCATTTTTCCCCTCAGTGGGAAGAAATCCTGTTGTTTGAATGTAGAGGCCTGGATTCTGGGATGCTGGCTTTTTCCCTCAGTGGGAAGAAATCCTGTTGTTTGAATGTAGAGGCCTGGATTCTGGGATGCTGGCTTTTTCCCCTCAGTGGGAAGAAATCCTGTTGTTTGAATGTAGAGGCCTGGATTCTGGGATGCTGGCTTTTTTCCCCTCAGTGGGAAGAAATCCTGTTGTTTGAATGTAGAGGCCTGGATTCTGGGATGCTGACTATTCAGTGGCTAGCAATGTCCTCTGTCTGGTGCCTTAGAATTTTGGAGTGGCGAGGCTGTCCAATCAAAGGACTTTATGCAAATAGCTGCCACATATCCGCCCTTCCGCCCTCCGCATACACACATACACACATACAAACATTCCGTTTTATAAAGGTATACAGATTATTAGTATTAATATCATAATTATTATATTATAGTATATATATAGACATTATAATATATTGAAATTAGAATATAATATAACATTATTATATTATATTTATATATTATTATATTATTATTATAAAATAATAAAAACAACTAAAATTAAATTAAATTAAATTCAAGAAGACAAGGTGTGAACCAAGATGAAGGCTGACATCCTCAAGAGAGGAAGGATCCCAAAATGGAATGGCCCAATGGCCCCAGCCCAGAGGATGGCAAAGCGGACCCAGACGTCGCCGCAGCAGAGCAGAGCAGCAGGCAATCGGAGGCTGTAGGCCTCCACCCGCTCTCGCCCCCAGCCATTCCCCAGCTGATCGCCCTGCTATGGAGTGCCTGCCATCCCTGGAGGTGATCCGGGCCTGCAGGGGGAGCAGTCGGCAATCTGAGGCGGCTTATTCGACCTGGCGACCCGGAAGACGAGAAAGTCTTCCGGGTCGCCAGGGCGATCCGCCCCGCAGGTCGTCGAGTGCGCCCGCTGCAGGCCCGGATCGCCTCCAGGGATGGCAGGCACTCCAAAGCCGCCGCTCCTCCAGCCTGTCTGCTGACATAGGCCCCACAGAGCCCGCGATGGGATGGCGGCAGCGGCACCCCTTCCTCTTGGCCCTGCCCCCGACGCCCTTCTCCTCGGGCTGGACAGAATCGGCTACCGGGCCGCATCTGACCCACAACCCATAGGCTGCCCACCCCTGTTCTAGAGGTGTAAAGAATACTCACAGATTTTTAACCCATCCCTAAAATACACACACATTTTCTATCAGGTTTGGAATGGACAACGCTCTTTTGTCATCATTGCTTTTCTTCTCAAGGACAGAAGAAAAACGCTGGGACAGTTGCTAAGGCTCAACAAACAACAAAAACAGGGATGGGTATAGGAGTGTGAATGTTACAGAGAAGGTCACTCCTTAGATTGTGTATGTATGTGTGACAACAAAAATCCTATATGTTATAGAGTTAATGTAATAAACATTTAAACACTCAAAAAGTATCAGTTGTAATGTCTCAAATTTGACAATATCATATAAACATCAATACATACAGTTTTAACTAATTGTTGAAGGTTGCAAAGGTCAATAAATGGTTGAGTAATATTCCAAATATCCAACTGGAAGCACAAATCATGAATATAATAACCACACAAGGATACTTTTATTCAATACATCATTCTAACCCTCCAAAGCAATGTTAGCAATTATTCAGTAAATGTACTATTCATTGCATTAGGTGGCACTCTAAGCCCTGTATATTAGAGCAGTGTTTCCCAACTGCTGTGACGTGGCGCAGTAGTGTGCCGTGACGGACCTCCTGCTGTGCTGCGAGAAAAGCTCTCTGCCCCCCTTCCTTCCCCCCTCCTCCTGCCGAACTCCTGCTGCTTGGGGGGAGGAGGAGGAAGGGCCGGGCGGTGGTGAAGAAAAAGAAAAAGGGGCAGGGGCACCACCTCTTTCGGCCGTTTCCCCAGCCAGCCTCCAATCCGCCATGACTCCCGCCATGACTCTCGCCCCTCGCTCGCTGAAGCCGCATGGAGCAGGAAGCCGGGGGTGGGGGTGGGGCATGGCCCGGCTTGGCTCTGCCCCCTCCTCCGCTTCCACTCTCCCACAGCTTCTCCAGCCTTGAGGGGACAATGCCAAGCCAGCATTGTGCTGCCACCTCTGGCTTAGCATTGCCCCCTCAAGGCTGGAGAAGCTGTGGGAGAGCGGAAGCCGGGGGGAGGGGGCGGGGCATGGCGCAGCCTGGCTCTGCCCCCTCCTCCCCACTTCCGTTCTCCCACAGCTTCTCCAGTCTTGAGGGGACAGTGCCAAGCCAGTATTGTGCTGGCTCTGCCACTGCTGGCTTGGCACTGTCCCATCAAGGCTGGAGAAGCTGTGGGAGAGCGGAAGCCGGGGGAGGGGCGGGACATGGTGCGGCCTGGCTCTGCCCCCTCCCCCTGGCTTCCACTCTCCCACAGCTTCTCCAGCCTTGAGGGGACAATCCCAAGCCAGCATTGTGCTGCCACCTCTGGCTTAGCATTGCCCCTCAAGGTTGAGAAGTGGGAGAGCGGAAGCCGGGGAGGGGGCAGGGCATGGCGCAGCCTGGCTCTGCCCCCTCCTCCCCACTTCCGTTCTCCCACAGCTTCTCCAGCCTTGAGGGGACAGTGCCAAGCCAGTATTGTGCTGGCTCTGCCACTGCTGGCTTGGCACTGTCCCATCAAGGCTGGAGAAGCTGTGGGAGAGCGGAAGCCGGGGGCGGGACATGGTGCGGCCTGGCTCTGCCCCCTCCTCCTGGCTTCCTCTCTCCCACAGCTTCTCCAGCCTTGAGGGGACAGTGCCAAGCCAGCATTGTTCTGGCTCTGCCACCGCTGGCTTGGCACTGCCCCCTCAAGGCTGGAGAAGCTGTGGTAGAGCAGAAGCCGGGGAGGGGCGGGGCATGGCACGGCCTGGCTCCTCCCTCCCCGGCTTCGGCACTCCCAGCAGGTCACCATCCCGCAGCCATTCTTTACTGTGTTAGAGTGTCATTTTGTGTCATTTTGGTTGGTGTTGTGCCCCCGGATTTTTTTAATGTTAAAAGTATGCCGCGACTCAAAAAAGGTTGGGAAACACTGTATTAGAGCCTTAAATACAATAGGTAAAGGAAAACATAATAAAGAGAACATCTCTATTGGAATATATTCTATAGGAGACCTTGGCAAAGGTAAAAAAATATCAACAATGTGAATAACATGACATACAAAGAAAAACAATCTCAATTGTCTGTGACAACAGTTTGAATATAAACACTCAGTAGACAGACATTAAACAATAGTTGGTGTTATATTTTTGTTTCTGTTTCTCTGTAACATTCACACTCCTACACCCCTCCCTGTTTTTGTTGTTTTCTGCTCAAGATACAGCCCTGTATCAAAGACATGATAATTTCATTTGCTCCTCTCTGCTGCTTTCCTCTAAGATGGAAGGTCATCTCACAAAACCAGAAGAGGAGTTCCTTCAGGTCGAATGGTCTTTCTTGCATCAATGAGAGATTAGGTTACAAAAGGTTCAAGTTGTAAAAGCTCACAAATCAAGGTGCCTGCAAGGCTTTGTGCTTTGCAATGTGAGATCTCTTTTATGAGTAACTTGTTCCATTGTCAATAAAAATGTCTGTCCCAGGATGAGTTCTTGGTGATATCCTTACAGCCTTATCACACAGGGGGGAGCCCAGGTTCCCTCATGGAGCCCTATGCTGCCCATCAGATGATGTAGGCTGGCTTCTGGTAGGGCTCTGTGGGTGAACTCGGGTGGGAGCGTGGTAGACCTTCTGCAACCAACACAGAAGCATCTCTGTGTTCTGTAAGGAACAACGGGACTACTGCAGGTGTCAGTTGCATGGCAATGCTTGACCACATGAGATGAGGAAGCATTAGCTGCCAGCCAGCCAAGGGCAAGATTTATGGATGGTATCCTTGAAGTGACTGGCTTGACTCAGAAGGAGCTGGGGGTGACCACGGCCAACAGGGAGCTCTGGCATGGACTGGTCCATGAGGTCACAAAGAATCGGAAGCAATTGAATGAATAAACAATCTTTGGCTGTTTAGAAGAGCAGATTCCATCAGGTATAGCTCTCATGTACCTGCTTGTACCATTTGTTCTTGTATTGGATGTGCAGGAACGCTGTTATTGCACACCCTCCTTTCTGCACCTGTCCAACCTGATCCTAATGGCTTTCAATATTTATCCAGGTCACAATGATTCAGGAAGTGCTGTGGGTTTGTGCAGATTCCCCATCTGCCAATATCTGAATTCAGGCAAAGTCCACAGCATAATGAGCAAGATAAGCTTGTCTCAGAGAACTCTTGGTCGAACAGCAAAATTAAACCCCATCACATAAGGGCGGAAATGTTGCAGCCGAGCACTGCATTGGAAGGTCTTCTGATTTGCCTCCTTACAGTTTACCAACAGGTGAGACAGAGCTCTGGGTTGTCAAGCTGACATGTCTCATTGCTGTAGGGGTGGAAAGAGACAGCAAAAGCCACCAATGGTCGCTTGGGGCAGCCTTTTTTGGGAAGGAAGGGCAAAGTGACTGCATTTGTGACAAAACGAAGCACAGTATTGTGAAAGAGGGGGAATGACTAAAGATGACCTGTGGAGAAAACAGATTTGTTATTGTGTGCCTCCAAATCATTTTGGTGACACTATCATGGGCTTTTCCTGGTGAGATTTGTTCAGAAGTTTAACATTGCTTTCCTCTGATGCAGAGAGAGTATGACTTACCAAAAGGCACCCAGTGGGTTTCAGTTACTGAGAATGGGATCAAACCCTGGTTTCCCATTAGTCTCATCCAAACCACTGCACTACATGGCTCTTGGAGAAAACAGATAGCAAGAAACTGGATTCTTAAACTCTCTTATATTAGTGTGAGGGTCACGCAGTGAAGTTCCCCCCACTTCTTTGATTGATTTCTGTCTCACCTTTCTCCTACAACCAGCCTAAGTGTTTGTCTATTTTTTTTGCTTTTCTGCACACCTTTCTTCCGGCGAGCTTAAGTTGGCATAAATGGCTTTTTTCCTCTCCACTTTTTCTCATGATGTAAAAGTTATGGATTTCATATTGCACTAGCCGCCCCCTGCCACACGTTGCTGTGGCCTATTCTGGTGATCTGGAAAACTGATTTCTAATATATGTAATGTCTTTATGCTAGTGGGTAAAAAGTATTTCTTGTTGTCAATGTTGATGTAGGCATTGACTGGTTTGCCTACTCTGGAACATACAACATATTCTCCTTCTTTAAGGGTCACTTTCAAATCTATGGTACTATATCTGTCATATACATGTGTGTGTGTGAATCCTATCCATCCACCCATCCATCTGTATCTCTGGCTGGCTGGCTCTTTGTCAGGAGGGCTTTGATTATGTTTTCTTGCCCTGGTGAAGGGAATTGGACAGGATGGCCTCAAGGCAGCATTTCTCAACCTGGAGGTTGGGACCCCCCGGGGGGGGGAGTTGTGAGGGGGTGTCAGAAGGGTCACCAAAGACCACCAAAAAACACAGATATGGGAGTTCTGTGTGCCAAGTTTGATTCAATTCCATCTTTGGTGGAGTTCAGAATGCTCTTTCATTGTAGGTGAACTATAAATCCCAGTAACTATAACTCCCAAATCACAAAATCAATTTTTTGAGTGATGGTCACTCCTTGGGTTAGTAGGTGGCTTGTGGCCAAATTTGGCAGCAATTCATCCAGCAAATTATGAGTTATGATGTCACTCAAAATGAACAGAGCATTTTATATAAATTACTTATATATACTAGCTGTCCTCTGCCACGCCATTCTGGAACATGCAACATATCATTGTCCTTCTTTAGGGGTCCCTTTCAGATCTATGATATTATATCTTCCGTGTGTGAGTGAGAATCATATAGATCTATCTATATCTATGGCTGGATGGCTCTTTGACAGGAGGGCTTTGATTATATTTTCTTCCCCTGGTGAAGGGAGTTGGACTGGATGGCCTTAAGGCAGCATTTCTCAACCTGAAGGTGGGACCCCTAGGAGGGTTCGCGAGGGGGTGTCAGAAGGGTCGCCAAAGACACTGTTGGTCATGGGGGTTCAATGTGGGAAGTTTGGCCCAATTCTATCATTGGTGGGGTTCAGAATGCTCTTTGGGTGTAGGTGAATTATAAATTCCAGTATATACAACTCCCAAAGATCTATTTCTCCCAAACTCCATCTGTGTTCATATTTGGGCACATGGATTATTTGTGCCAAGTTTGGTCTAGATCCTTCATTGTTTGAGTCCACAGTGCTTTCTGGATGTAGGTGAACTACAACTCCAAAAAGTCAATGCCCACCAAACCCTTCCAGTATTTTCTGTTGGCCATGGGAGTGCTGTGTGCCAAGTTTGGTTCAATTCCATTGGTGGTGGAGTTCAGAATGCTCTTTGATTGTAGGTTCACTATAAATCCGAGCAATCTGAAGGAGATTTGGGGGCAATAGCCTGAAGGATGGAGGCAAGATTGTTTGTTTGGTGCCCTTATCTGATGTGTTTTCTTAGTTACCTCTGCATTCGGGGTGATCAGTGCCAAGAGCTGCAAAGCTGCATTGTTCTACAATAGGAACCCAGGGGCCTATGATACCCCTCAACAAATTCCTGCCCCATTTTGCCAATGTTTCTTCCTCTCCAGCCTGTTTAAGACACAAGAGGATCTCTATGCAACAGCCTATAAAGTCAGAGATTATTACATTTTGCCAAACCGTGGTGTAAGCTGGTCTCTCTCTCGGCTACTTATTGTGCAATTGTAACAGTGACAAAAACTATCTTCTCTTAATACTTTTATGTCTCTTCCTCTCTAATCTGGGGCAGCGATGTCTGGAACGGAAATATCATTGGACTTTACCAGTTGGATCATGTATGTATTGGGATGGCCAAGTGGTTTTGTGGGGGATGTGCAGGGGAGGGGTCTTGTTAAAGTAAAAGTTGTTGTTTCTGCACTTGTGGAGTTCATCTCAAAATAAAAGCTAAAACTGATCAGATATCAAAAAGATTACACGAGTCTCCCTGATTAAGTTTGGAGTCCAGTTTGGTGAATCAAATTTATATACCTTCCAATTGTTCTGATTGGGTAGGGCCAGTGCCAATTAATCATATTTCAATTAATATGCTTTTATTTTCAATTTAAATATTCATAAAAACAGTGAAACAAATTTGTATACATGTATATATGCATGAACCAATACAATACTTCCTAACTTCAATACAATATTTGTATTTGGTTATAAAAAAGGTAAAGATTTCCCCTTGACATTAAGTCTAGTCATGTCCAACTCTGGGGGGTGGGGTGGTGGGTGCTCATCTGCATTTCTAAGCCGAAGAGCCGCCGTTGTCCATAGACGCCTCCTAGGGACATGTGGCCAGCATGTAGGGTTGCCACATGAATAAGGGACAGGTACCTAAAAATAGGGAATTTTTCACAAAAATAAGGGACACTTCATAAAAACTTGAAAATCATCAATTGATTTTCAAGTTTTTATGAAGTGTCCCTTATTTTTGTGAAAAATTCCCTATTTTTAGGTACCAGTCCTTTATTCTTTTATCAAAAAGTGGCAACTCTACCAGCATGACTGCATGGAGTGCTGTTACCTTCCTGCCAGAGCAGTACCTATTGATTTACTCAGATTTGCATGTTTCCGAACTGCTAGGTTGGCAGAAACTGAGGCTAACAGCAAGAGCTCACCTCACTCCCCAGATTCAAAAAGCCAATCTTTTGGTCAGCAAATTCATCAGTTCAGTGGTTTAACCCACTGCACCACTGGGAGCATATTTGGTTATGCTCTCCTCTTTTCCCACCTCTCCCAATGTAGTGACGTCCCATCCCTTGGGTTGGAGACATTCATATATAATTCCATTCTTCCTTCCTATTATCATGTTTAAATGCCCCATTTTCTCTCTCCCCCTCTCACTTTCTCCTTTGTTCTTAGCTGCCATCAATTGCTATCGGATTTCAAAGTTCAAAAGCAGTTTGCATGCAATTAACTCAGCATGTGTGGAGGAGAGGGGAGGAGGTCTATTGTAAAGCCATAAAATCTCATAGCAGAACTAGTGTTTGTGGGTTTTGACATTTGCAGATTTCAATATTCACAGGTTTGACTAAAAGAGTTCTCTCGGGGAATCTTGAGGTCCTCTAATACAGTGTTTCTCAACCAGTGTGCCGTGAGTGATCATCAGGTGTGCCGCGAGAAAAGCTCTCTGCCCCCCTTCCTTTCCCCTCCTCCTGCCGAACTCCTGCTGCTTGGGAGAGGAGGAGGAAGGGACGGGTGGCCGCAAAAAAAAAGAAGAAGGGACTGGGGCACCGCCTCCTTCGGCCGTTTCCCCAACCAGCCTCCAATCTGCCATGACTCCCGCCATGACTCTCGCCCCTTGCTTGTTGAAGCCGCACGGAGGAGGAGCCCCACCTACTGAAGCCCGTCCACCGCTCATGCTCCTCCTCTGTGAGAGAGCTGAAGCCGGGGGGAGGGGGGCATGACGCAGCCTGGCTCGGCCCCCTCCCCCCGGCTTCAGCACTCCCACAGCTTCGCCAGCCTTGAGGGAACAGTGCCAAGCCAGCGATGGCAGAGCCAGCACAATGCTGGCTTGCCCCCTCAAAGCTGGTGAAGCTGTGGGAGAACTGAAGCCGGGCAGAGGGGCGGGGCATGGCATGGCCTGGCTCCGCCCCCTCCCCCAGCTTAAGCTCCCTCACAGCTTCGCCAGCCTTGAGGGGGCAGTGCCAAGCTAGCGGTGGCAGAGCCAGCACAATGCTGGCTTGGCACTGCCCCCTCAAGGCTGGCAAAGCTGTGGGAGACCTGAAGCCAGGGGGAGGGGGCGGGGCATGGTGTGGCCTGGCTCCTCTCCTGGCTTCGGCAATCCCAGCAGCTGCTCCCAGCAGCTCACCATCCCCCAGCCGTTCTTTACTGTGTTAGAGTGTCATTTTGTGTAATTTTGGTTGGTGATGTGCCCCGGATTTTTTTAATGTTAAAAGTGTGCCGCGGCTCAAAAAAGGTTGGGAAACACTGCTCTAATATGATTCTGTAATCAACTTCTAGCTGAAGTCAAGCACAAAGCCATGCTGAAACACCTAGACATTCCAATTATCACCGGGACAAAAAGTGAGATGAAATCTTCTGAACAGGGCAAAGAGAGCAAAACAAACACCACAGGGGTGTACTGTTAACCCTTCCCCATGCTATCAAAAAAAGGTGTACCTATCCTGACTTCCATACAAATTCAAACCAACAGAAACTATTTGGTTCGTAAATGGGTGAGTGCCTGTAATTGCACCATAAAAATGGTCTGAGAGCACACCATCTTTTGGTGGGAGGAACAGCAGAAGTCAGCCATCCATTATGCTGGAAGACCTACTCTTAAAATGAAAGCCTGCACCAGTAGTCATGCTGGATGGAGGCATTCTTCTAAGCTCTGAAAGCAAGTACTTTTCTACAGTCTATAGAAAAAAGTACGTATTCTTTATGCCTAGTTTTTGTTGATCATATTCTTTTTTCCCCCTGTCTCAGGAGCGACTTGAGAAACTGCGAGTCGCTTCTGGTGTGAAAGAATTTGCTGTCTGCAAGGACGTTGCTTAGGGCAGTGTTTGAGGTGACGTGGCACAGTAGTGTGCCATGACAGACCTCCTGCTGTGCCATGAGAAAAGCTCTCTGCCCCCTTCCTTTCCCCCTCCTCTTGCCCAACTCTTGCTGCTTGGGGGAGGAGGAAGAAGGGCCGGGTGGCGACGAAGAAAAAGAAGAAGGGGCCAGGGTGCTGCCTCCTTCGGCCATTTCCCCAGCCAGCCTCCAATCCACCATGACTCCCGCCATGACTCTCACCCCTCGCTCGCTGAAGCTGCGCGGAGGAAAAAGCCAGGGGGAGGGGGCAGGGCATCACCATACCCTAGCCATTCTTTACTGTGTTAGAGTGTCATTTTGGTTGGTGGTGTGCCCCCGGATTTTTTTAATGTTAAAAGTGTGCCACGGCTCAAAAAAGGTTGGGAAACACTGGCTTAGGGGACATATTTTTATGTTTAACCATCCTTGTGGGAGGCTTTTCTCATGTCCCCTCATGGGGAGCTGGAGCTGACAGAGGGAGCTCATCTGCACTCTCCCTGGATTCGAATACCCGACCTGTTGGTCTTCAGTCCTGCCAGCACAAGGGTTTAACACATAGCACCACTGGGGGCCTCCTATTAGTGAAAAAGAAAGAGAGGGTCCATGGGATATTAATGGTGTTTTGGCATCCACAAATGACACTGACAATATGTCGTGGTTTTTCTCTCTGTCTTATCAGACCTGTTATCGTCATACTTGCAATAGTAATTGGCTGTAGCTGCTTCCTCACCATTTGTATCAGCTGCTGCAAATCTTGCTGGAGAGGAGGAGAGACCAGTCCCACAGAAGAACCAACAGTGGGGATTTCCATCCCACCTCCTGCCTTTGCTCCCTCCATGCCATTGGCTCCACCAGTAAATCCGAGTGTGGATCCACCTCCTTACTCAGAGGTAATAGCAGGTGGCATATTCCAGTAGGGATATGAGAAATAATTTTGCTTTCTCTGACATTTACTATTTATTTATTTATTTATTACTTCGATTTTATATACTGCTCCATCCCAACAGGCTCGGGGCGGTTTACATAAGGCAACCTTAACAATAAAATACACTAAAAACAATAAAAACAATACTAAAACCAACAATAAAACAGTTACCCCTAGTACACCTAGTTACATTGGGTCAGTTTAGATTGATTGACAACCTCATCAGATGGGGGCTTTCCCCACGTCCTTGCTCACTGCCAGAATGGAGCCAGGTAGAGTCTGGTAGAGCCCATCATATGACACAGGACTACTTCCAGCAGGACTTTGGCCAGGCTCCATCCTGACAGTGTGCTTAGAACAAACCCTGAAGATACGTGTGACTATTCATATCCTCATTAAAGAAGCTGGGGACAGCACAGGAAGAAGCCAGGGACAGCTAGAAAATGTTGTGGGATGGCAGTCCATGACCAACCATGGTAAGGGGATGAAGCTTGACACTGTCCCACGGCTTTTGGACCTCCATCTGAAGATTACTTAGAGAAGTTAAATCATTATGTCCCAAATATGAAGAAATGTGAAGATTTGGTAAATTTTTCCAAACCAAACCCTAGGGGAAGCCCTTTCCCATGTAAACTGGTCAAATTTAACAGGTCAGGCTTGTCTACAGGGGCAGATTTAATGGTAAGCAAAGTAAGCGGCTGCTTAGGGCACCACGTGGTCAGGGGCGCATCTGGCCACCAGGTTCCGCACATGCACTTTTGCTGCTGTGTGACTCCAGCTGGCCGGAGACGAGAATTGTGCCCTACACAAAGCCGAAAAGGAGGAACCTTTTGCAGCCGGAAGCGGGAGGCTCTTCCCCGGCTGCAAAAGGTTCCTCCTTTTTGTCCTTGTGTAGGGCGCGATTCTCTTCTCTGCCCAGCTGGAGTTGCGCGCACCAATGACGCATGTGCGGAGCCACCTTCCATGAGGCCGGAAACTGAGGAGGAGGGCTTGGTGGCCGGAGGCGGAACCTCCGCTCCCGGCCACCAAACCTTCCTCAATTTCCAGCCTTGTGGAGGGTGCGCATGCATGCCGGGGGTGCATGCGCAGAACCAGCTGGCTCCGCGCATGCGCACCCTCCATGAGGCCGGAGAGCAAGGGGGCACCAAAATAATGTTCACTTACCATTTTGAATTACCTTAGTCCGGCCCTGCTTGTCTAAGCATGGAAAGGACCATCCTAGACCCATCTGCCTTATAGGTGTTCAAAAATGGGAAGGTGGGGATAGGTGAACGTCACAACTAAGCACTAGTTAGATCAAGGTTTACCTCCTGGTGTGGCTATGACAGTCAGAGCCTAGGCCAGAATTAAAGATTCTGGATGGAAACCTGTTGGGACCTTACATTTCCATAGGTGGATAAACTTCTGAGGGAATTAGATTTGAACAGTTGTGCAATGTTCATTTCTACTACAAAGCTGGCAATGCATCACTACAGATCAGAGCTGGCAAAGGGCCGGGTGCATAGTGGTGTGCAAAGCACACCTGTACACAATGCACAGCAGTCCCCAGTGCAAATTGTTGTGCAATGTACATCATGCATCAGTGCACAAGTTTGGAGTCCCCAGAGGTGCAATGGGTTAAATCCTTGTGCCAGCAGGACTGCTAACTGACAGTTCAGCAGTTCTAATCTAGGGAGAGCAGGTTGAGCTCCCACTGTCAGTTGCAGCTCCCCATGCGATTACATGAGAGAAGCCTCCCACAGGGATGGTAAAACATCAATCATCCAGGCATCACCTGAGCAACATCCTTCCAGATGGTCAATTCTCTCAGACCAGAAGCAACTTGCGGTTTCTCAAGTCAATCCTGACATGAAAGAAAATCAGTGCACAATGCACATAGGACTCTCTAGCTGCATCTTACTGTGCATCATTAAGTAAAGGGCTTTTTAGTGTCTTTGCTATAAAGTCAGTCTGTAAAAGGTTTACTATTCTTCCTTGATAGAGTCAGCTAGTTCACGCCCAGCCCAATTATTTAAGGTAATTCGGTCTCTGACAACAATCCTGACTGTCCCAAAAGATAGGGGTTTGGCTCCAACGGCTGAGGTTTTCCAGAACTATTTTACTGACAAGATTTCGACCCTCCGCCGGGACATTCCCGCCACTCTTGATACAGTTAGTGAACTCGAGACTCCGCCGCCACTCGATGGGCCCACCTTCACCCGTTTCCAATGCTGGACGCAGCAGCCGTCGATAGGTTACTGGCTGCAGCTAGACCAACTACTTGCTCCCTCGACCCGTGCCCCTCCTGGCATTAGATCTGCCGGGAGGGTTTTACGTGGCCCCTGGGCACGATCTTAAATAGCTCCCTTGAGCAAGGGAGTCTTCCCAGGGGTTAAAAGAGGCTATGGTAAAACCGCTGCTGAAGAAGCCGAACCTAGATCCTTCGGCTCCCTCAATGACAGGCCCGTTTCCAACTTGCCTTTTTAGGCAAAGTAATTGAGAGGGCAGCAGCGAGCAGCTGCAGCGGTTCCTAGATGACACAGCTGGACTTGATCCCTTCCAGTCCGGCTTCCGTATTGGGCATGGGACGGAGACTGTGCTTGTCGCCATTACAGACCAACTTCGCCGCCAGCTGGACAGGGCGGATCAGCACTGCTTGTCCTGTTAGATCTGACAGCAGCGTTCGACACTGTAGATCATGCATTATTGACCCACCGTTGCCGCTTCCGGGGTTGGGGACTGCCCTTAAATGGGTGGCCTCCTTCCTCCGGGACCGGGGACAACGTGTGGAGGGGTGGGGAGGTCTCGGGAGACGCCCACTTGATTGTAGGGTCCCCAGGGGCCATCATCTCCCCCTTATTATTCAATGTTTATATGCCCCCCTGGCCCAGCTGGCCCGTGACTTTGGTCTGGAGTGCCATCAGTACGCTGATGACACCCAGCTTTTTTGCTGAGAATGGACGGCAGGCCGGACTCCGTCCCCGATTGTTTCCATCTATGCCTCGGCCGTGACTGGTTGGCTGCGTGGCAGCCGGCTGAAGGTGAATCCATCGAAGATGGAGATCCTGTGGCCTGGTCGGCCTGGGCTGGAGTGGGTGCCGGCTGCCTACCCTGACGGCGGCGAGCGGCTTAACCCATCGCCGTCAGTTAAGAGCTTGGGAGTTGTGTTGGACTCCATGGAGGCCCAGGTCTCTGTGGTCAGCAGGACGTCATTTTACCACCTCCGACAGGCTAGGCGACTGGCGCCCTACCTGTCCAAGGACGACCTGGCCACGGTAATCCAAGCGACGGTCCTCTCGAGACTAGACTACTGTAATGCCCTCTACGTTGGCTTTCCCTGTCGACAATCCGGAAACTCAAGCTAGTGCAGAATGCCGCGGCTCGCTTGCTTGCAGGAGTGCCGGCGAGAGAGCACATCACACCTATTCTCCGGCAACTGCACTGGCTCCCTATTGAGTACCGGATTGTCTTCAAGGTGCTGGTTTTGACCTTTAAGGCCTTGCACGGCCTAGGGCCTGCGTACCTGAAGGACCGCCTTACCCCGCACGTTCCCCGAGATCACTGCGCTCAGATGAGCAGAATCTGTTGTTAATTCCATCAGTCCGCTCCTGCCACCTGTCAATGACTCGACAAAGGTCTTTCTCCGTGGCAGCACCAGTACTCTGGAACGCCTCCCGGTCAGCACCGCCATCTCGGAGTTGGGGCCCGTTCCGAGGGCGTGTAAGACGACCCTTTTCGGGCTGGCCTTTAATTAGGCATACTGGACCAAAAACTTTGATTATGTCCTCTGAATCTGTGCCCTGACAATGTACCTGGTTTTAAATGTGGTTTTATGTTGTATGTTTTTATTGATTGTAGGGCCGCATGCTGACATGTAGCAACATGTCGCCCATGTATTTTCTTGTTGTGATCCGCCCCGAGCCTGCTGGGAGGAGCGGAATACAAAAGTGAAATAATAAATAAATAAATAAAATAAAATAATAAAAGACTACAATTGTATAGTTGGTTGCTGTGAGTATACAATTGTATAGTTATTTTAAATGAATTTGATATGCTTAATATGTCTGATATCAAGTAAGAATAATATAGGAATAATATGTGCAAAACAATAAAAAAAATTACATCAGCCCTCATTTTTTAGGATTGAACATAGTGAAATATTGAAAATCATTAGAAATTATATTTGCTGCATTCATGTTCCCTTAGTAACTTTGCTTACCGCTTTTTCTTTGGTTGTCTAAAGTCGCTCTCTAAGTGCTCAACCAAAGTTTTTTGTTACTACAATGCTAGAAATATGGGGACTGAAGGAAAATTGCATTTGATGGAGCAGAATTCTTATTTAAGAAAGTCGCATTCTCATTTTTCTGCCCCAGCACACCTATATTCCTGATAAGCTGTACACAGTTTTGGTTGGGTAGTGGCACAGGCATCAAATCTTGGCCGCGGTGGTCCACGCTTTGGTTACATCCCGAATAGACTACTGCAACGCACTCTACGTGGGGCTGCCTTTGAAAACGGTTCGTAAACTTCAATTGGTCCAATGGGTGGCAGCCAGAATGCTAACTGGGGCGACATACAGGGAGCATACCACCCCCTGCTGCTGTGTCAGCTCAACTGGTTGCCTGTCCATCTCCGAGCCCAATTCAAAGTGCTGGTATTGACCTATAAAGCTCTATACAGTTCTGGCCCAACTTACTTGTCCAAACGCATCTGCCTCTATGTCCCATCTCACAGTCTAAGATCATCTGGGGAGGCCCTGCTCTCGCTTCCGCCAGCATTGCAAATGCGGCTGGTGGGGATGAGAGACAGGGTCTTCTCGGCGGTGGCCCCTCGCCTATGGAACGCACTCCCAAACAAAATAAGATTGACTCCATATCTCCTCGCTTTTAGAAAAAAGCTAAAGTCGTGGTTCCAGGACCAGGCCTTTGGGCAGCAGATGTAAATTGTACCTTTGGATTTGAGTGGATTGACATTTTGGACTTGACTGGACTGACAATGTGTTCCGCTTGATGGCTTTAATTAATTATTGTTGTATGTAGTGGTTTTTAATGTAATGTTTTTTAATGTTTTTAATGTTTTTTAATGACATTGATTATATGGTGTATTTTATATTGTACTGTGGTGTTGCGGCCTGTAGTGCTGCAAATGTAAGCCATGCTGAGTCCCTCTGCGGGGGTGAGAAGCTACGGGGTACAAATACCATAAATAAATAAATAAATAAATCTCATCTGATCTTGAAAGCTGTGCAGGTTCATCTCTGGTTAGCACTTGGATGGAAGACTACCAGGTGCTGTAGGCCATATATCAGAAGAAGGAACTAGCACAACCACATATATCTTGTCTAAGAAAACCCTGAAATTCATGGTGTCCTCCATCAGCCATCAGGTGACTTGGATGCACACAGGCATTATACGGATTGTGCATTACGTCACAGTATTTTCACTCGTTTGCTGCTTTTTCTGCTTGCAGCATACTCTGCTACAGTTTTGGATTGGTTGTTTAGCTCCACATTGCAATATTTACTGGGTTTTTTAAACAGGCAAGGTGAAACATGAAGGGCAAATGAGGAAAGGATTAGCTAGCCAAGATTGGCTACAGTATTATTGGTTGTTTTGTAAGCTGCTTTCTTAAACCTTCTGTCTGACATCGGATAGAGAATGCTTTAATCAAATAAATGGTAATTACATTGTTATTTAGGCCAGGAGTGGGAAGACTTTGGTCTTGCAAGACTTATATCTTATTGGCTAGGCCTACTTAAAACATACCTATAAATCAATAGCTCAAATAGTGAGCTAACATGCACATAAATTCCATTGATTCGTTGAGTCTACTGTTGTTGAGATAAACAACCGGATTTGAATTGGATGTTTTGGACTTCATATTCCCAAAGCCAGCACAACCAAGGGAAAGGGATTTTAGGAGTTGCAGTATAAAAAGCACATAAAGAATCAAAGCTAACTCTGATTTAGGCTTTTGCAGTTCAGTTCACTTATGCAGGGTTCCAATATCTTTGCAAAACACCTCCCAATGATTACCTTCCTTGTTTCTTATGGCCAGGGAGAGCAAGTATGTTTTCCAAACAGAAAGTGGTGAAATCACCTTGAATCATTTCATGTCTTTTTTCTGTAGGTTGCATGGAAGCCCTACCCTTACCCACCTCCCATGGGCCAGCCACCGGCCTATGATAATATTGCCATGGATCCCCCTATAGATGACTACTATCCCCAAAGATAACTTTTGGAGCAGCACCCAAAGATAACTCTTGAAGATCTTCACTGCTTCAGCTTGATGATTTGCTATTACTGAGGAAGAAGAGATCTTTGATCTGCAATTCAATCAAGAGTGATCTAGTCCAGTATTCTCTTTCCAAGAGTGAAACATGGAAAATTACTTGGATGGACTATAACTCCCATAATCACGGACAAGGGAATGCTGAGATTTGTAGTTCAAAGAAGTAACTTTCTCAATGGTATGCCCATGAAGCTCATAAGCAGGGCATAGTGATTATCGCAATTATTAACTTTATTTATACACTACGTTTCCCCAAAAGTGGGATGAAGACATCATGATGATGTTCAATGTACAAGGTTCCATATATAAGGCAGAGTGAGGAAATAATATTGGTTTTTCCATATCTTTTGGGTTGTTTCCTGCTGTTAGAAGATAAAGCTATGCACATCACACAGTATGTCTTGGGCTTCTAAGTTAGCCTCCTGTCTTCATGTGTGTGGGAAAGCTCTACCCTGTTGCCTGTGATTAAGTCAGATTGAATTATTAGTCTAACCCCATTCTATCCATAGAATGGACCAAGGGCACTATTTTGTTCTTCACTTTTAGCACTGAAATATGTTGAGCCGGGGCTACCTTTGTGTCCAGTGACTGGTTTCCAGAGCTATACCAGTTTTGCACATAGAAGATCCTTTTAGTCGTCAGAATGGCTAATAACTGGCCACCACATATTTTAATACCTCAAATGTTAGACGTGTTCTGGGTATATTTGACCTGCTGATTCCAAAAATGGCACCATTTTTTCCTACTGGCTCTAATTTGTGAGATACGTAACATATGCCATATACAAATCTTCATTTGTTCACCCATATGAAATCATGATAACCATATAGACAAAACTACAGCTGATGCGGTCTATCCAATGTGATTTTCTGAATCAGTGCCCCAAATAAACCCAGGAACAGGCCTAAAAACCAAGAAAAATTCATTTGTTGGTCTGTGTAATAGTTGCTGATATACATTTCTTCCACAACAATGCCAAATCATTAAAAATGATTTAGGCTAATGGTCATTACACCATATACAATACAATCTCCATACCTGCAGGACCAGAATACGTGGTTTTGCCTACCTGCATCAGACAATGTATGTCATTGGTAGAATTTTCCTAGTTCCTCAGGTGATATTTCCATTTAATAGAATCACATAGGAAGAGTTAGCAAATTATCAGAGAGGATATCTCTCTAGAAATTTTAGTTCCTCCAGCATGATGCTATGGTAAACTCCAGTGGAAGTCTTCCATTTCAACAGGGTTCACCATTATCCACTGTTTTCGTTTTCCATGATAAATGGAATGCTGCTATCATGTGGATATGAGGGCTGCACTGTACTCATATTCTGCAGAACTGAAAAAAATAAACTTTTTGACCCAGAAGTCTTCAGCTTTTCCAATCTCTAGTATTCTAGATTAACTCTTTGTTCTGTAGAAACATGTCTCCTTTTGTTTATGGTTTGCTGTCTCTCTTCACCATGCCCAAGCAGTTCTTGTAATATTATCATTATTTCGCCAGAAATCAATCGATATTTATGCCTAATATATCAATTGCTCATTTAAGACTGCATAAGACTGAACCAATATGAATCAACACACCATGCTATTTGGGCCTGGCACTTCCAGGTCAAAAGGCTCAACTGCCAACAGTGCTTCAGCTCTGATACTGTTGTCTTTCTAAATAAATGGAAATATAGCAAGTATTTGTTGGCCTTTCATTTATTTCACACACACACACACACACACACACACACACACACCCCTCTACTTTTATCAGGGTGTAGAGTTTCTAGATTGGATTTAGGATGGGTTTCTATAGCTTAAACCCTTAACTTAAACTCTTAAACTCTTGAACATGGTGAGTTCCATCAAGTGTCACAGATCTGTAGTGTCTACATTTTTCAAACTGATTTTCAGATGCTTTCCCACTGTCCCAGTTTGAAGGGACAGCCTCAATTAATCCTCTGCCATCCCACTTTATTAACTACTGTAAAAATATAAAAGTAGTGTATATTCCATTATCTTCGGAGGGGAAAAGAAGGTGGAATCTTTCCCTTTTCAGTGGTCGCTTCTCCTAGTAACTTTTATCACCTTGGACTACATTCTGATGTTGCATGATCACATATGTTCAAATTTTTTGTCTGTGGAATGTTGGCAATTATGCAATCTGGTGAATTGCATGGCTTAGTAAGTATTTGAACCCTGATCGTAGGGCCCGTCCAGACAGGTCCTTTATTGCGGGAGCTCCCACAATAAAGGAGGGGCTTCCAGACAATGTTCTGGACAGTACCGAATTAATTCGCTACAAACCTAGGGCGCACCCTGACAGGACCTTTATTGTGGGAGCTCCCACAATAAAGGAGGGGGCTTCCAGACAATGTTCTGGGCAGTACCGAATTAATTCGCTACAAACCTAGGGCCCGTCCAGACAGGACCTTTATTGTGGGAGCTCCCACAATAAAGAAGGGGCTTCCAGACAATGTTCTGGACAGTACCGAATTAATTCGCTACAAACCTAGGGCCCGTCCAGAGAGGACCTTTATTGCGGGAGCTCCCACAATAAAGAAGGGGCTTCCAGACAATGTTCTGGACAGTACCGAATTAATTTGCTACAAACCTAGGGCCCGTCCAGACAGGACCTTTATTGTGGGAGCTCCTACAATAAAGGAGGGGCTTCCAGACAATGTTCTGGACAGTACCAAATTAATTCGCTACAAACCCAGGGCCCGTCCAGACAGGACCTTTATTGTGAGAGCGGCTTCCAGACAACATTCTGGACAGTACTGAATTAATTCACTACAAACCTAGGGCCCGTCCAGACAGGACCTTTATTGCGGGAGCTCCCACAATAAAGAAGGGGCTTCCAGACAATGTTCTGGACAGTACCGAATTAATTTGCTACAAACCTAGGGCCCGTCCAGACAGGACCTTTATTGCGGGAGCTCCCACAATAAAGAAGGAGCTTCCAGACAATGTTCTGGACAGTACCGAATTAATGTTCTTCAAATTAATTTGCTACAAACCTAGGGGCCCGACCTGACAGGACCTTTATTGTGGGAGCTCCTACAACAAAAAGGGGGCTTACAAACCTAGGGATCCAGAATGCAGGAGTTCTGACAGTACCAAATTAATTTGCTACAAACCTAGGGGCCCGTCCAGACAGGACCTTTATTCCTACAATAAAGGGGAGCTCCCACAAAAGAAGGGGCTTTCAGACAATATTCTGGACAGTACCAAATTAATTTGCTACAAACCTAGGGCCCGTCCAGACAGGACCTTTATTGTGAGAGAGCTTCAGACAATGTTCTGGACAGTACCCAATTAATTTGCTACAAACCTAGGGGAGGGCTGCGGAGCTCCAATAAAGAAGGAGACAATGTTCTGACAGTACCAAATTACAGGACCTTTATTGTGGAGCTTAAAGGAGGGGTTTCAGAAACCTACCAAAGGGCCCATCCAGACAGGACCTTTAGCTTGCAGGAGCTACCCCACATTAAAGAAGGGGCTTCCAGACAATGTTCTGTACAGTACCGAATTAATTCACTACAAACCTAGGGCCCGTCCAGACAGGACCTTTATTGCAGGAGCTCCCACAATAAAGAAGGGCTTCCAGACAATATTCTGGACAGTACCGGATTAATTTGCTACAAAACCTAGGGCCTGTCCAGACAGGACCTTTATTGTGGGAGCTCCCACAATAAAGGAGGGGCTTCCAGACAATGTTCTGGACAGTACCGAATTAATTCGCTACAAACCTAGGGCCCGCCCTGACAGGACCTTTATTGTGGGAGCTCCCACAATAAAGGAGGGGCTTCCAGACAATGTTCTGGACAGTACCGAATTAATTCTCTACAAACCTAGGGCCCGTCCAGACAGGACCTTTATTGCGGGAGCGCCCACAATAAAGGAGGGGCTTTCAGACAATGTTCTGGACAGTACCAAATTAATTCGCTACAAACCTAGGGCCCGTCCAGACAGGACCTTTATTGTGAGAGCGGCTTCCAGACAATGTTCTGGACAGTACCCAATTAATTTGCTACAAACCTAGGGCCCGTCCAGACAGGACCATTATTGCGGGAGCTCCCACAATAAAGGAGGGGCTTCCAGACAATGTTCTGGACAGTACTGAATAAATTCGCTACAAACCTAGGGCCCGTCCAGACAGGACCTTTATTGCGGGAGCTCCCACAATAAAGAAGGAGCTTCCAGACAATGTTCTGGACAGTACCGAATTAATTTGCTGCAAACCTAGGGCCCGTCCAGACAGGACCTTTATTGTGGGAGCTCCCACAATAAAGGAGGGGTTTCCAGACAATGTTCTGGACAGTACCAAATTAATTTGTTACAAACCTAGGGCCCGTCCAGACAGGACCTTTATTGTGAGAGCTCCCACAATAAAGGAGGGGCTTCCAGGCAATGTTCTGGACAGTACCAAATTAATTTGTTACAAACCTAGGGCCCGTCCTGACAGGACCTTTATTGTGGGAGCTCCCACAATAAAGGAGGGGCTTCCAGACAATGTTCTGTACAGTACCGAATTAATTCACTACAAACCTAGGGCCCGTCCAGACAGGACCTTTATTGCGGGAGCTCCCACAATAAAGAAGGGGCTTCCAGACAATATTCTGGACAGTACCGGATTAATTTGCTACAAAGCTAGGGCCTGTCCAGACAGGACCTTTATTGTGGGAGCTCCCACAATAAAGGAGGGGCTTCCAGACAATGTTCTGGACAGTACCGAATTAATTCGCTACAAACCTAGGGCCCGCCCTGACAGGACCTTTATTGTGGGAGCTCCCACAATAAAGGAGGGGCTTCCAGACAATGTTCTGGACAGTACCGAATTAATTCTCTACAAACCTAGGGCCCGTCCAGACAGGACCTTTATTGCGGGAGCTCCCACAATAAAGGAGGGGCTTCCAGACAATGTTCTGGACAGTACCAAATTAATTCGCTACAAACCTAGGGCCCGTCCAGACAGGACCTTTATTGTGAGAGCGGCTTCCAGACAATGTTCTGGACAGTACCCAATTAATTCGCTACAAACCTAGGGCCCGCCCTGACAGGACCTTTATTGTGGGAGCTCCCACAATAAAGGAGGGGCTTCCAGACAATGTTCTGGACAGTACTGAATAAATTCGCTACAAACCTAGGGCCCGTCCAGACAGGACCTTTATTGCGGGAGCTCCCACAATAAAGAAGGAGCTTCCAGACAATGTTCTGGACAGTACCGAATTAATTTGCTGCAAACCTAGGGCCCGTCCAGACAGGACCTTTATTGTGGGAGCTCCCACAATAAATGAGGGGTTTCCAGACAATGTTCTGGACAGTACCGAATTAATTTGCTACAAACCTAGGGCCCATCCAGACAGGACCTTTATTGTGGGAGCTCCCACAATAAAGAAGGGGCTTCCAGACAATGTTCTGGACAGTACCGAATTAATTTGCTACAAACCTAGGGGCCCGTCCAGACAGGACCTTTATTGTGAGAGCTCCCACAATAAAGGAGGGACTTCCAGACAATGTTCTGGACTGTACCGAATTAATCTGTTACAAACCTAGGGCCCGTCCAGACAGGACCTTTATTGTGGGAGCTCCCACATTAAAGGAGGGGCTCCCAGACAATGGTCTGGACAGTACCGAACTATTTCTCTACAAACTTAGGACCCGTCCAGACAGGACCTTTATTGCGGGAGCTCCCACAATAAAGGAGGGGCTTTCAGACAATGTTCTGGACAGTACCGAACTAATTCGCTACAAACCTAGGGCCCGTCCAGACAGGACCTTTATTGCGGGAGCTCCCACAATAAAGAAGGGGCTTCCAGACAATGTTCTGGACAGTACCGAATTAATTTGCTACAATTAGGGCCCGCTACAGGACCTTTATTGGAAAACCCTGGTTTGTAGCAAATTAATTTGATAGTGCATTTATTCCACACCTTCTTGGAAGGTGCGGATAAATCTACTATTTCCGGGTATGGACTTCAGAATACAGACAGTATTCCCACAGTTTACCAGGCTAAATAAAGTCAGGTAAACTGCGCCTTCCTGGAAGGTGCAGGATAAATCTACTATTTCGGGTATGGACTTCCCACAGACAGTATTCCCAGAAAACTAATAAAATGTGCCCTCCATTAGAAGCCTCAGCTGGCTCTCCCAGCATGTAGAAATCACACAACAGGAGAGTGGGGAGGGGGAGCGATTTTCCTTCCTCCTCCACCCCCCCCCCCCCCCAGTTCTCCTGGTGCATCATTTCTATGAGCCGGGAGAGCCAGCCAAGGCTTCTAATGGAGGGCACGTAAGTTTTTATTAGTTTTCTAAGGGCTCTGGGATCGGTATTCCTACAGTTTACCTGGCTTATATACCTGGCTTAAGGGGAGGGGGATAGGGCCTCCACACATTCTCTTGGGCTAGTGGACAAGGCCCCAGAAACATCTGCATTTTTAAAAACAAGGATGCTTCTGGGATAAAGGCCTGTCTGGATCCAGCCATAGTCAAACCTTCTATCCCAGGGGTGACAATTTTGCAGCCCTCTAGATAAGTGTTTTTCAACCTTTTTTGAGCCGCGGCACATTTTTTACATTTACAAAATCCTGGGGCACACCACCAACCAAAATGACACAAAATGACACTCTAACACAGTAATACATATAGTTAATATGTTTTTAAATGTATTTATACACTCAGTGTGAAACCTGGACCTGTTTTGATGAACACAACATAGATATCCTGCCAGGAATGGCAGAAAGATACAAAGTGAGCAGAGCGAGGTTGGGAAGATGGGAGCCCGAGTGGAGAAGAAAAAGTGTTCGGCAGGAGGGGGAAGAAAGGGTATTGGAGGTTCCAATTTCCCACTGCACACCTGATGATTGCTCACGGCACACTAGTGTGCCATGGCACACTGGTTGGGAAACACTGCTCTAGATGTTACTGGACTGCAACTCCCATCATGACAATTCTGCCTAGAACTGATGGGAGCTCTGCATCTCACCATTACATCAAGGAAGGCAACTGCTAGGGGCAGAGGTCTGCCATTTCCCTTTCAATGAAACCCATGTCCATGCAAAATTGCAGTTGAGTTTTCACTCCAAATGGCCACAACTTTTTCCCAAAACTTCTTGGGGCACAATTGATTACTTCAATGCATTGGGGTTCTTTCTGCACCCTGCTATATGTTCCAAGTGCACATAGACCCCTTTTCCAAACAGGTTGTGACTAGTAATAGTTTATTTATAACCTGTCCTATGTCCCCAATGGGATTAGATGGTTATTTCTGGTTGGAAAATTACCCATCTATACCTGAAAGTTGTAAGGGAGTCAACAAGATGGAGATAAAAATAGACAATGTTGCCACCAAAGATTTTGGAAGATGCTGCTGGCAACTTCAGGGAAGAACCTCCAAGTTGGTGTGTATGGGTTTGAGGATCCAGGGGGGCACAAATTTTTTTTGCAGGTTGTACAAAGTCTACATACTGCTCTTACTCAGGCCTACTATAAATCATGTTGGCTGAGAGCAATAATTGTCAATACTCGAGAATAGCAGATCTTGGTAGATTCATGCAGGAGAGATTAGCATTAAACCTGATGTGTATCATGACTACGGTCTTCCTCCAAAGAACCTGTCCCTATCGCCTCCATGTTGCACTGCATTCTTGGGCGTTAATTCACCACACCCAGAGGTCTTTGCTTCCCGTCATCACATTCAGAATTTCTTGCTCTTTGGACTCCACACAGTTGCTACTAACTGCCTCAGGTCAAGATCCAAAGGTCTTTGTGGATCTCAGCTGGTATTATTGAGCTAGCAAGTAATTTTTTTAATGTCACAAGGAAATTCTTGTGCCAACATACTTATTAGGACAAATGAAACTTATGTTGCACATCTGCTTGCTTATACAAAATTCAGAGGTAAAATGGTCAGAGTTCCTAGCCAACCGCTGCGAGTATTTTTCATAACCCATCTATCTCCGTTTGACAGGGATAGTCCTAATTTATTTTCTGGCATCCTACTTTCTCACCTGCTAATGAAATCTCCATGGTTCTCTCTCCACCTCCCATTTTCCACAATCATCTTCAACCTTGTGTTGTCGAAAGCTTTGATGGCCAGAATTACTGGGTTGCTGTAAGTTTTTTGGGCTATATGGCCATGTTCCAGAAGCATTCTCTGCGGATGTTTCCTCTGCATCTATGGCAGGCATCCTCAGAGGTTGTGAGGTTTCCAACAGACCTCACAACCTCTGAGGATGCCTGCCATAGATGCAGGCAAAATGTCAGGAGAGAATGCTTCTGGAACATGGCCATACAGCCTCAAAAACTTACAGCAACCCATCTTAAACTTTCTTGGGTGGTTCAAACTGCGTTCAAAATGCAAAAGTGCTTGCATCCCATACAAAGCATTCTCAGCAAAAGTGAGAGGAAGAGAGGTAAACTTTTTCCAGTAGCTTCAGGCAAGAAAAAAATGCTACTGTCTCTCCACACTTGAGTGTTCATCCTTATTCAAAACCTTTGAACATTTTTGTATCCTGAAAAGGTAGCAAACAATTTACTTTCTTGTCATTGTATTTTTTTTAACTTCTATGAATGAGATGGCACTATTTGGTGACAACAACTTGATTGCCTTTCTACTGGCATTGGGAGCTATGCACTCCAATTGGGAAGAGTGCTGTTTATTGTTCTTCAGGCAGCACAAAATGTTAAGATGGCCTTCTGGTCATCTGTTTCTGAAGGCAGCCATCACTGTGCTTAATCATGAAATATTCTGGAAATGTTATCTAACTTTGGGAACTGCAATCAAACATTTAGAAAGCTGCATATTTACCACCCCGGATTTAAATGCAACTCTTATTGGAACATATTTTCCCATTTTTGAAATGCTTTTTTTTTACCAGAGAGAACATCTCTCTACAAATCTCTAAGTCCTTCAGTTCAACTCTGGTCAACTTCTGCTAGAAGATGACCATAAACTTACACTGGAAAACCTAGAGATGTCTAGAGATAATGTTTACATCAAATCACATCTGGCAAAGTCTAACCCACAAATATAAAGGGCTGCCTGCACATTAAAACAGCACAATTACAACTATTTTAATCTAGAAGGAACATCAAAATTCACCATGATCCTGAGATCCATTAGAACGGCTTCAATCATGACCTCTCGAATGTCTTTGAATTGCTCACCTCTTTTATAAACGAGATACTCAAGAAGTGGAGGTGCATTTCAGACTTATTTAAGGAAACAGCAACAAAAGAAAATAACTAAAAGGAATCTAATCCATGGTCCAGCAAGGTTTCAAGGCCAGAGTTCAAATCCCATAGGAAGCAATCATGTGCCCAGTGGTGAGCCTCCATTTCCAAGGTTCAGTTGCCCATCTGTAAAAGGAGACATTCCCTTCCAAGAGTTCTTGCAATTGTAATGACCATAGTATTTAACTATCAGAATGCAACATACATAGATAGATATATACATACAAATATTTATTTGTTCATTTAAGAGATTTATAGTTCACTCTTCAGACAGCAAACTTAGGAAACTTTTAACTACCTGACATAACTTACAAGACTAGAAACATTATTAGCAGTGGAGACTGGTGAATCTGCATTATGAATTCATCCAATTTTCAACAGAGCTATCCAAGGTGCTGAACTCATTTTAGGATTAGTTTCAGAAAAGTTCACATTGGAGATGGAGTGGAAGCTACCAACTACTACTGCCTATTAGTACATAAAAATAGCCTATAGAACAGAACAGTGGAGCCTAGGGAAAACAAACAGATTGAGTCATCAGATCAATACAGTGCATAGAATCTCTCTACCAAAGTCATGGGAAAATAAAAAGAAAGTTTGACCCCCCCCCCTCTGCTCCCACAATAATGATAGAATATTACAACCCAGGAAAAGGGGTAGCTCCATGTTAGAGAGAGCACCTGACAAGGGGACCTCCTATAACCCCCTTTTTCAGATTAATCTGATAGAAGTAGAAGGACTTAATTATAGGCTATTATAGGCTTCCACTTTTCCCAGAACTTGGAAGTAACACATTATGTAGAAACACAGATAGCTGCCTGACACTGAATCACATCTTTTTGTCAATATAGCCTAATATTGTCAACAGAAGCTCTTAGGCAGCCCACATTGGGTAGTAACTTGAAGTACTACCCTGGCAAACCCAACTATAGCTATGCCATTGCAAGAATGCCAGGTTATCCAGAAAGGACACCAGCAGATAACTATTCTCCAACCTAGAATTGCAACAGACCAAAGAAATGGCACTGAGTATCCAAATAAATGGGTATCTAGCAACATTCCTGTGCCTATATTGAGGTTGTAGTCTATGTAGTCAGCAGTGGACTCTACTCCAGAATTGAGGGCTCCACCACTATCCTTGGAGCTGTACTGGTGCTACTGGGGTTTGCTAAAGGCTGCTGATTTTGCAGACCTGACTATTGCTTGATAAACCCCACAGCACCAATGGAAGCGCTCCCTGTTATAGGAACAGCCCCCTCTAGCACCATAAAGCCCTGCCAGGATGAAGGGAAGGCTGTCTTCTCCCCACATTGTGGAAAGGAAATGTCTTTGTTTTTCTTTTCTTTTTTTCTCACCCGTGACACTGCTGTCAACTTCCAACAGCTTGGTTGACAGAGCTGCACAGCTAAACTACGGAACATTCCTGCACGAAGATAATTAGATAATGGCACCAACTTAGATGACTTTAAAAGATTATTAGACGAAGTCACAGAAGGTCTCTTTCCATGACCAGCAATGATGACTCACTCACATAATTACTACATATTCGTGGTAAGAAAAAATATTGAAATATATTGGGGGGAAAATAATTTTGGGGAAATAAACAAGGAGAATCTTATCCAATCAAGAATCTTTTCAGGTCCAGATATATTATTTGCAGGGAGAAAATTTAATTTTTGTGCAAAATTTTTTTTCTGTGCCAAAAACACTATTTTTCCACTGAAGCAAGCTCCCCTACACAGAAAAGAGCATTTTCCACACAGAAATATTACTTTTGCAAATATTTTTTCTTTTCTGTGGAGAAAATTCTGTTTTCCATGTAAGTATCTTATTTTCTGTACAAAAAAATATTTACTGTAGAAAAAATTTACATGCATTTTAAAATCTTATTTGATTTCAGTTTTGGAACAGAAAAAAAACCCGACTTGTAAACAGTCTTTAAAAACTGCAGGTTTTGATAAAGAGAAAAGATTTGAAAAAATTGTTTATGCCTTTAAAAATGTTTAGGAAGTTTCATTCATACCACACACTATGTCCAAGATAGAGGCAACCTTCCTCTGCTAAATGCTAGGTATTGGGAAACAATCAGAAAAGGAACTTTTTGCTCTCCTCTTAGTTTGCTATTGGATCTATGGAGGACATCGGCTCAACCTACTGTTTGACTGGATGCTGAACCAGTTGGCTCTTTGGCCTGATCCAGCAAAGGTCATTTTATATTCATTCATCCATCCTACTACATCTTTCATTCTGAGAGAGTGACAGTGGCTGGCCAGACTAGTCCCCTTTCTTCTGATCTTGTTTCTTTAATTTCTTCTTCAGTAGCAGAAGGTCTATGTAAACAATGCGTCGAAGTATAGCTGAGGCACAAATCAGGCCTCCGTGTAAGGCCCCTGCGAGGCCACAGCAGAAGACATCTTGACCTAGATGGCAGAGATGAAAAAGTAGATCTCAGAGCAAGCTCCAGAAGGTGTTCAGATACAGATACTGTTTTAGTGACCTTTGGAAGTCTTCCATATATTTGACTTTACTATTCACAATGAGTGTTGAACTTCATGTTACAAGGAATATTTCTAATCAATTTACTTCACCTCTCTTTTTTCCCCCAATAACCAACCATAAAGCAAAGAGGAGAAACACATGCTATGGCACACAAGATGTCTTTTACCAATTGAGGGACTGTTACTTCTAAAATCAGGCTAAGCATATTGTCGAGCTTGATAGTGAGGGATTGTCAGTGAGCAAAGGACCAGATGAATGGCTTCTCCTTACCTACTTGCCTCCATCTTTTTAAAAACATGTGGGTGTGTCAAAAGCAACCACTGACCTGTCAAGTAGAGATTTGGAATGGGAGTTTGTGCTCTCATTGCAGCCACAACCTGTGGTTCGAACCGATCTATATTGTGCTCTGCACCATACATTTCACCCACAGGAGCAGCTAGATAGTATTGGTTGCTGAGAGGGGAAGCAGCTTCGATAAAGTCTACCTATAAAGGAACACAGAAGTATGAAGTCCAGTGACAAGATTGCCTTTTGTTTCTGAGGACAATACAATTGGTAAGGTGGTTGACTTTAGAGGGGGCAGAATTCCTTTATTCAGTATATCAGGAGCTAACCAAACAGTTGTATTGTATTTTTTAAAAAGAAAAAAACCCCCAAAGTTTGAAAACTTGGCATTCTATTAAATGTCCTTTGACCAATAGCTGGCCACTTGGAGTGCCTCTGGTGTTGCTGTAACCACAGACCACCTTTTACAATGCAGTCTGAGCCCTACCACATGCACAATGAAGGACCTTCTTATAGAATTCCTTTAAAAGCTATCCTCTCTTACAAGTGCTTTCATAATGTCATTTTCAGAAGGACTTCAAACAGAAGTGGACAATTTCTTCTATAAAATAGTACCACCCAAACTTTTCTGCCCAGAAGCAGAGCCTTTAGAGATCTGTGGCCCCCCGACTCTGGAATTCCTTGCCTGGAGAGATTAGGAAAGCCCCCACTCTGGAGACCTTAAAAAAAAACACCTGAAAACTTGGCTCTTCCGCTGTGCTTTCGGAGAGTAGTTATTTAATTTCTATCATTGCTCTTCTCAATGACCCCATTCTCGGAGTCCATCCACCCTCCCCCCATAAAGGATGGTTTCCCTGTAAAGGATGCCATTTTGAGTATCCCACCCTGAGTTTTAACATTTTAACATGTTATATATGTGCTTGCAGCCCGCCCTGTCTTTGTGATTTTAGATATCTAGTTGTATATTGTTTTTATTTATATGTATGTATCTTTTTTATTGTGTTCACTGCTGGTGTTTAGATTTTATTTTATTGTAATTTGTTGTTTGGGCTTGGCCTCGTGTGAGCCGCCCCAAGTCCCCAATGGGGAGATGGGGCAGGGTATAAATAAAGTTTATTATTTATTATTAGATACTGTGTCTGTTCAAGCTCTGCTATTTTTTTAAAGGACATTACCTTGTCTCTGAGCTGAGGAAACTTTGCCAAAGCCAAGTCTAGGAGGTTCTGGGCAATCTCCATCTTCAGGGCTTCATAATCGGCTCCCCTGTTCTTCACGCGACATTCAGACCACTCCTGAAACCACTCATAGTGGGCCATGGTGAGAATGGTCATGCAAGAGTGTCCTATAAGTGGTGGAAAATGTGTGTGATTAATACTAAAAGCTTACATGTAGTAGGAGTTAGAAATGTTTAAACTAAAAACAGCAAGAGTTGTCTCCTTGTTCCATTGTATGTGTATCTATGAGCCTTCAAGTGGCTGGTCAATTTATGGTGACCTGATACATTTGATAGGGTTTTGTTTTTTAGGAAAGGTATACTCAGAGCTGTTTTTTTTCTCCATTTCTTCCTTTGAAATATAACCTAGAACACCTGGTATTCATTGGTGGCCTCCCATCCAAATCCTAACGCTGCTTAGCATCCAGGACATGATGACATCTTATTATTATTATCTTTATTTATACCCCATCTTTCATCCAGTGGTGATTTAAGGCGGCTAACAATTCCACATTAGATAATTTTTAAAAAAACAATAAATAGTAACAGTGTGGTAAAAACAGAATTAACATAAATACTTAAAATGGTCTTTAGAACTTATACACCTCCAATGCTACCCACCCTCACCGCCCCTTCCCCTTCTCCAAAAGCCTGTTGGCAGAGGAAGGTCTTGACCTGCTTGTGGAAGCCCAGCAGGGATGGGGACATTCTGGTTTCTCTTGGAAGGAAGTTCCACAGTCTGACAGCAGCCACCGAAAAGACCCTCTCCAGTGTTTCTATCAAGCTCGCTTGAGCAGGTGGTGGGAACAAGAAAAGGCCCTCCCCAGTAGATTGTAAATGCTTTCCATGTTTGTAGAAAGAGATACGGTCCTTCAGATAACCTGGACCAAAGCCATATAGGGCTTTGTAGGTCAAAACCTGCACTTTGAATTGTGCCCGGAGATGTGTTGGTAGTCAGTGGAGCTATCACAACAGAAGAGTTGTATGCTCCCTCTAGTTAGCAGTCTGGCTGCTGCTCCTTAGAGCACTTGTCAAAGTTAGCCCAATGTAGATTGCATTACAGTAGTCCAAACAGGATGTAACCAAGGCACGTACCACCGTGGCCAGATCTGACTTCTCCAGGAATGAGCTCAGTTGGTGCACTAGCTTTAACTGTGCAAAAGCACACCTGGTCACTACTGATAACTAGGCCTCCATGTTCAGAGCTGAATCCAGAAGGGCCCCCAAACTGTGAACCTGTGTTTTCAGGCAGAATCCCTATTCCCAAATCTGACATAAGACTGACCAGGAGCACCTCTGTCTCATATGGAGTAAGCTTTAATTTGTTTGCCCTAATCCAGTCCATTGCAGCTGCCAGGCACCATTTCAACACAGGAACCACTTCCTTAGCATTAGTTGGAAAGGTGTGATAGAGTTGGGTGTCATCTGTATATAGATGGCACCACACTCCAAAACTCTGGATGACCTCTCACAGTGGTTTCATGTCAAACAGTATGGAGGAAAGTATGGAGGACAGCACAGAACCCTGAGGGACCTCACAGGTCAGTGGTCAAGATGTCGAACAAAAAATGATACTGGAACATGGCTATACAACCTGAAAAATTCACAGCAAACCAGTGATTCTGGCCATGAAAACCTTTGACAACAAGTGAACTAAAGTTTCCCAGGATCACCTTCTGAGAACGTCCCTCCCGGAAGGAACAGAAGCACCGAAGAACAGTACCTACAAACCCCATTTCAGAAAGGCAACTCAGAGGGATATCATGATCGATGATACCAAAAGCTGCTGAAAGGTCCAGAAGAACCAACAGAGACACACTCCTCCCTGTGTAGTTCTCTGTGTGGGCCATTCACCAAGGTGACCATAGCTGTCTCTGTCCCATAACCAGGCCTGCAGCCAGACTGAAATGGATCTAGATAATCTGCTTCATCCAGGAACTCTTGGAGTTAAAAAGCCACCACATGGTCCAGTACGTTGCCTAAAAATGGGAGATTGGAGACTGGTCTATAGTTGTCCTGTACAGAGGAATCTAGAGATGAGTGGTCTTACTACAGCCTCCTTGAGGCTGCCACTTTTACTATTATCATTTAATATTTGAAGGAGAGGAAGATGATCTTGATTTTCTGCTTTTTGCTACCAGTGGTGCAACTGGCATGCTCTCTGCATATGTGTGTGCCTTCAAGTTGCCTTTAGACTTATGGTAACCCCATGAATTTCATAGGGTTTCCCTAGGCAAGAAATACTTCAGAGGTGGTTTTCCACTTTCTTCGTCTGAAACATAGCATACCACACTTGCTATGTGTTTGTGGTCTGCAAATCAAGTACTAACAAGGGCTCGTCTAAAATCAGATGTGATCTGATTTCAATTCCCTATGAAGAACAGGCAGATACACATAAAAAAATGCATAATTTTGGTATGCATTTTGGAAAGTAAATACTATTTTGGCATGTTTACATCTATAAGGAACATTCCCTCAAGGAGAGATATTCAAGGTTCATAGACGAATATCACAAAGTTCACGCAAGAACATATATCTCAAAAAAGCACAGAGAGGGTTAAGATTTCTTTTGACATAGGCCCATGACCTCATCGCATTATCTCTGAAGGGTGAAAGAAGCTTGTAGGGCCAGGCAACGGTAAGAATATAAGCACATGAGATCATTGGCTCTCCTGTGGGGACTTGATGGGAAGAACTAACCTCCTTTTCTGATATTTCATGAAGGTGGTGGTGAGGTCTGCATGGAAGCTTCCATTTGCATAGAAGAGAGTCCTGTCTCCATAAAACCTTCTCTTTTAAGGACTGTCCCTAAGCAGGGAATAGTGCTAGCACTGGAAATTATGAGGGGCAGTAGGACAAATCCTGCATGTTCCAGAGACCCAAACATATAATCTCCAATTGTCCTGATGGGGTAGGGGCTGTCTATGTTGTTCTTCTGTTCCCTCACCTTTTCAGCTGCTTTTTAAATGTCCTAGTTTTCTCTTCTCCTCCCCTTTGTTCTCAGTTTACTTTCATTGCTGCAGACTGAGTTCAAAGGCAGGAATAGTTAGCTGGATGGAAAGGAGACTTAGAGTAGGCAAAAGCAAAATGCTGCTACCTTTACTCACCTGTATATTACAGTGGTCTCTCGCTCCTTCACGGTCCGCTTATCACAGATTCGCTGTTTCACGGGTTTTTAAATATATATATTTTTGCCCTCATAACCTTCCTCCTCCTTCTCCTCCTCTTTGCCACCTGGGGCCTCCTGCTGCCATTCGGGCCCCATGCAGTGTCACAGCAAGAGGCCCAAGGCGGCAAAGAGGAGGAGGATGAGGAAGGTAAGGAGGGCAAAGGAGGAAGAAGAGCCACCCCCTCTCCCTCCTTACCTTCCTCTTCTTCCTCCTCCTCATCGCCGCATGAGGCCTCTTGCTACCGCTTGGGCTCCGCAGCTGAGCAGGCATGCGGTGACGTGGAGGTGGAAGAGGAGGGTAAGGAGGGCAGGGAGGGAAAGTGAAGGGGCATCCTTACATCACGAAATTTCACTTATCACGGATAGTCCGGGAATATAACACCCGCGATATGTGAGGGACCAATGTATTTCTCATTACAGTGTTCCCTCACTTATTGCTGGGGTTAAGTTCCAGGACCTCCAACAATAAGTGAAAAACCACGATGTAGGGATACTCTATTTATTTAATATTTATACATTATTTTAGTAGTTAGACACTATTTTAAGTATTTATAAACTTTAAAGTGAAGGAAAGGAAGGAAAGGCCCATCGAGGCTGGAGGGAGGGAGGATTGAAGAGGGGAAGTGCCTTGGAGAGTGGCGGCGGCGGCAAACCCCCACAACACAGTCAAAATACCATGATATATATTTTAAATTAATATTTTTTGAAATCTGCAAAACAGCAAGTCCACAATAAGTGAACTGCAAAGGAGCGAGGGAACACTGTAAACGTTTGCCATCTTGACCACACATTGATGTCCCTTTGCCACAGGTTTCCCTGTTTTCATCTGTGAATTGTTGGAGGGTGTGCAAACTTAAAATCAACAGGAGAAAATGGACTTGGATAAGCTGACGGACTGAGTATGTTTTTCTGTACTATGAAACTCCCGCTACTGGGGTTTAAGTCACAAAGTGGCCTAAATACCCAGAAGAACAGATGGGAACAAATCCAATCTGTTCTTGGAAGCTAAGCAAGGTCTGCTCTGATTACTATTTGCATGGGAGACTGGCAACAAATATCAAGTACTGTTGACTATATTTCATAGAAAGGAACCATCAAAGTATTCATTGACTAAGAAAAGCTTATGAAATGTATGGGGTTCCCATAAGTTAACAGGGGACTTGAAAGCACATACCAAAAGTATTATTTAATAGCAGCGGCTTACATCTCATAGTATAGGAGCATATAACAATTTTTCCCAAAGTATGCTTTTTATATGATTTGGGCATAATTTCTGATCAATGGACTTTAATCACAAAACTGTATCATAAAATATTTGAGAAGAGAAAGATGCCTCTGTTACTCTGAACTGCATATTAGTCTGGGAACTGTGAATCATATTGGTTTGCTCTAAAATGGTGACTGGATAAATTCCTTGAACAGCCCTTGTTTATAATCAGGGTGCAGCTACACTGTAGAATTAGTGCAGCTTGACACCACTTTAACTGCCATGGCTCAATGCTATGGAACTGTGTGATTTGTAGTTTGGTGAGGAGCCAGTACTCTTTGGCAGAGAAGGCTAAAAATCTTGTAAAACTACATATGATTTCATACTATTGAGTCAAATGTGTCAGTTTTTTTTTTGACACAAAGTTCTGTCAAACTACATTAATTGTACAATTGTACCAACTACCGCCTGGTCTCTAACCTCGTGTTTCTTAGTAAGATGATTGAACGTGCGGCAGCAATCCAACTTCAGAAATTCTTAGACGACACGGATGGCCTGGATCCATTTCAATCTGGCTTCTGTCCTGGACATGGGTCCGAGACTGTTCTGGTGGCCATTTCTGATGACATCCGTCGCCAGCTAGACAAGGGAGGATCGGTGTTGCTCGACCTCACCGCAGCTTTCGATACAGTAGACCATGATCTACTGATCCAACAATTAGCTGCTATTGGAATTCAAGGATCAGCAATAACGTGGTTGAACTCATTCTTGAGAGGGCATAGCCAATGAGTGGAGTGGCTGGGCCAAGTATCTGAGAAATCCCCTCTCGACTATGGAGTACCCCAAGGCACTATTCTATTGCCAATGCTGTTTAACATCTATGTTTGACCTCTCGCCAAGCTAGTCTGGAGATTTGGATTAGAATGTTTCCAATATGCTGATGACACCCAGCTTCTCCTAAAACTAGAACCTGGAACAACTTCAGTACCAGATAACTTCACCCGGTGTCTTGGAGCAGTGACAAGTTGGCTACGTGCCCATGAATTGAAAGTAAATCCAGCAAAAACTGAAATCTTGTGGCCTGGCTGCCCATCAGAATTGGTTGGTCTATCACCATGTTTTGAAGGGGCATCATTAGTTCCATCCCCCACTGTGAAGAGTCTCGGTGTTATCCTGGATTCCAAAATGACGATGGAAACCCAGATTGCCTCCACTAGTAAAAGGGCCTTCTTTCATCTACGCCAAGCGAGGCAGTTGGTGCCTTATTTACCAACAGAGGCGCTGTCTACGGTAATCCACGCCATGGTTACATCAAGGCTGGATTACTGCAATGCTTTGTATGTGGGCTTACCTCGAGCAGCAATTCGCAAGATCCAAATTGTGCAAAATGCAGCTGCTAGACTCCTCACAAAAACATCAATGAGGTGCCATATAACGCCGTCTCTGCAGCACTTACATTGGCTGCCGGTTGAACACAGAGTCCTCTACAAGACCCTGGTCCTAGCATTCAAGGCCCTCCGAGGTCAGGGTCCCCCATATCTAAGAGACCGTTTAATGCCACTCCACCACCAGAGACTGCCACGGTCAGCTCATGAGAATCTTCTCTATGTCCCTGGCCCTAGAGAGGTTCGTTTGGAGTCCACAAGACAGAGATCCTTCTCCATTGTAGCCCCAATCTTGTGGAACTCCCTACCGCCAGACCAAAGAGCCACTCCTGATCTACATACATTTTTAGGGGCACTTAAGACATGGCTCTTCAGAAGAGCCTATGATTGAGTAACAAGCAGTGACTATGTAACCTGTTTATTTTAATTGTGTAAGTCGCCCAGAGCACCTTTCGTGGAGGGTGACTCATAAGAAATAAAGTTAGTTAGTTAGTTAGTTAGTTAGTTAGTTAGTAGATGAACATTGAGTGAAAGTATAACTTGGTATGAACATTCATACTTTATACATTTTCTGTTTGAAAACAGATGGAAACACATTTTCCCAAATACAATCCTAAATCATGGAGAATTTTATAGCTGTTGTGTTGTCCTTTATTGTGAGTGTTAGGACATCCTTTTGATAATATTGTTGAGTTGAGTGTGGCTTCTGGGCTGTATGGCTTCTAGCAGCATTATCTTTAAATGTTTTCACCTGCATATGTGGCTCACATCTTCAGAGCGCAGAAACCACACAGCATCCTAGTGATTTCAGCCAGGAAAGCCTTCTACTGCATTTAACAAGTGTTCTTCTTGCTCCCCAGCAACAGCCTAAACTTACGTTAAAATGATATCACATTTCAAAAGCAAGAGAAAGAGTAGGAATGAAATCTTGTTAGCGGTAAAACAATAATGTTTTGTAGTAATTTTTGCAAATTCACCTTTAAAGCATTTAAAGTCATTTTTTGATAGTTTTATGCCATTTTAATAATAATAATAATGGCTTGCAAAGAGTTCCCTTTTCAAATACTCTAATCAGTAACAGTGGCAAATGACTTTCTAAACATGATGATAAATAATGGGAACTTTCCAAGAAATAATTTTTCAACCACTGACACGCACGCACTGACAGACACACACAAGTCTAAATCCTTTTGTTAGTTCTGATGCAAGTAGAGCCATGGGGGGGGGGGGGGATTTGCCTTGAGTTGACACATGATTCAACAAATGATTTGATGTGTCTACTGTAATATCTTTCAACAATAGTCAATCACATCCTCCTTACAATTTATTCTTTGCTAATAGGTAAAGAAAAATGATACCAGGGTGCCTGTCTTCATATGTGGGATCCTTGGCTGATGGGAACGTGATGAACATCATAGGAAGGTTGGCGCTCACTTTTTCTCTGGGTAGGGCAAAATATTTGGTCATCCTGCAAATCAAAAGTAGAAAATATGGAAGCTTCTTTACAGAGCACAAGAACAACTGTAGCAGAACCATCTAAGTTGAGGATATTCAGCGCTGATCTTTTACTTTATCCCTACTTGACCGTAAGAACCTCATAGTATTATGAGGCTTTCTCATGGGCTTTCTTGTTTTCTTTTTGTCTCATGTCCTTATAGGGTTGGAACTATCACCCTTGCGGTGGGTGGGAGAGAGAGAGAGACAGAGACAGAAAGACATGCAAACCACTCTTATAAACAGTGGTTATCAACCTGTGGATCCCCAAGTGTTTTGGACTACAACTCCCAGAAATCCCAGTCAATCCCAGCTGTTAGGATTTCTGGGAGGTGAAAGCCAAAACATCTGGGAACCCACAGGTTGAGAACCACTGGTATAGAATGAACAGAGGAGGAGAGGAAAGAAAGAAAGAAAGAAAGAAAAAATACTTGTTCTTGCAGAAATATTTGAGGGTGCTTCCAGATAGTGCCAGAATTAGTGGGATTATTAATTTATAATAATCCCATTAATATTAATTAATAGTGCGATTGAAACTGATTTCAACATGACACTGAGACTGTAATTGTATGTTTTTAATTGTTAATTTGTTATTATATTGTTTTTTTGGGGGGGTTGCCTTGTTGCTTGTGTTGTAGTGGGGGCAGAGACTGCCTGTGTAAACCGTCCCAAGTCGCCTTCGGGCTAAGAGGGGCGGTATAGAAACGTGATAAATAAATAAATAAATAGTGGGATTAATATGTGGGATAAACAAACCTCAGAGCAGGTCCCCACACAGACCTGCCAGTCCTGGGCTTTCTTCCCCTGCTGTCCTTACAGCTCTTCTGTGTCTCAGGATAAAATGGAGAGCAGATGGGAACATCCTCCAGAAGTTTGGGTTTTTAATCACTCAATTATGCACTGATGCTTATATGCGCACATGTGAATATCCTAATACAAATATGGAGATATTCCTATGTGTACATATAAGCATCAACACATAATGGCAGGAATGTGTTCTTTTTTTAAAAAAAAAATGCTGCTGAATTTCTCTCTTCCCCAATTGCTTATTTATGATCTATTTAATATCATAAAGTCTCAAATAAACACTTCAGGGACCTCTAATGGCTCTCTGATTCTCCTCTCTTGAAATCAACTGTGTCTCCATGGGATCCTGAACAACTGATCAGCTGTATTGGGTTTTTTAAAACCAGCATGGGAAGGGAGCAGTCTCCACAGGGGATAAAGAGGGAAATCCCAAACTTTACATGATTGCAGGGCCACACAGTCATGGGAAAATTTGCTTTTTCTGCCCAGTACCGGGAAAAAGGGGAACCTTTTTGAATTGGGTTTTCTCTCCATTGTTGTGATTGAGCGATCATTTAAACATCTATTTATTCACTTTTTGGCCAGTTAATATCAGTTTATATAGATATATTTGTTTACTGTTTCAATTTGGTTTGGTTTGTTTCTATTGTTTAATATGGCATTGAATGTTTGCCATCTTTTGTTGGAAACTGCCACGCAGGTTATAACTGCAGGTTATAAATAAAGATGATGATGGTGGTGGTGGTTATTATTGCAAGTCTCTCCTGACACAAAAAATAGCCCAAACATCACCTGGCCACCTCATTTTTAACCCATTCTCTCTTGAATTATAGATACTATATGGAAGCGCCCTGAAGTGAATGTGGAGGATTATGATTGACAACCCATAATGCATGGTTGTGGTGAAATAGGAGAAGAAAACTCTGTACTTATTGTAAAAGATCCCTTCATGTAAAAGACAGTTCTGTCAGATATCTTGGCTTTTCTTCGCGAACGAAGATTTAGGAAGGACTCATCCCACACTTTCTACAAGCGCGTTGATGATTTGGCGTTTGGATGTGTCCTTCGAACCTGTGCAATGGACCTTTCTGGTGGAGCGCAGCATGCACAGAACTGGCCTCACCCTTTTAAACCAAAGGTTTGTCTGCCGGGACCTAGCAAGCTTAGGATGGTGGCAGTGAGGTCCTCAAGTTGTAGGTTTGGTTTGAGTTTCCTTCTCTAGATGGTTGACCTTAGAGAGTTAAATGAGCACCATCTGCCCGGGTTTGAAATTAGAGTTTTCCTTCTCTTACGATGGTTGCCAAAAGGCTAGAGAGCCCATCCTGCCCTTTGACGCTCTTCGTCAGACCCTTCAGTTGTGACCTGTCTGGCATGGGAGGCCCTACCGGTGGCTATTATGCCACCCCCAGCATAGCTCACAACTTCATTAGGGTACGCAAGCCTCTCCCCCCAACAAGGGGGCGCCAACGGAGAGGTGTCAGATATACATGACATGATATAGAAATCTTGTAAACATCCCACCCTAAATGAGGAGGAGCTTAAAAAAACACAACTACAACTTGGAGGGTCAAATGAGTTGTCCTTTTTAGAAGGAACTAGTTATCTGAGTCATTACCCTGAATACCCAGATTGCTACATGTCACCATTACTGCAACAAGTTATTGTTATTCTTCTACCACTGAAAAATACAGGAAAATGTTCTGTGGTTGATTCAGGTAGCCAATTCAGATATTGCACCTTTGCATTTTGATAAAAAGGCTTCCCATCCATTCACCCAGACTCCCTTTCTCTTTCTGATCGTGGCAGTAGATCTAATTGGGCAGTATAGAGATAGAAAAGTACTTCTATAAATTCCTAGCTAATCTGAATCTCTGTAGTAGTTTCTGTTTTCAATACAGTAGAGTCTTGCTTATTCAACATAAACAGGTTGGCAGAATGTTAGATAAGAAAAAATGTTGGATAATAAGGTGGGATTAAGGAAAAGCATATTAAACATCAAATTATGTTATGATTTTACAAATTAAGCACCAAAACATCATGTTTCACAACAAATCGACAGAAAAAGCAGTTCAATACATGGTAACGTCATGGAGTAATTACTGTATTTACAAATTTAGCACCAAAGCATCGTAATGTATTGAAAGAGCTGTGGATCTGGGTGGGAGACAGACTGCGTTGGATAATACAGAATGTTGGATGAGTGAAGGTTGGATAAGCAAGACTCTACCGTATGTCCTCTCTTTTTCCTCTTCTTATTCTCTCTTGTCATTGCTGCTCTTGCCTTACTCTGATTCTTACTATCTGCACAACACCCCCCAAAGTGTCACAAAGCATAACAGCATGGAAAATCAACCTTTGGACCTAGGTTTAGAGAAACACCTCACTTACAGACTGTCTAGATTACTGTGTTTGTAAATCCAGTAGTTGGTTGACTTGAGACCAAGCTCTTCTTTGCTCCCTCGAAGACCCACAAAGACAAGGAAGGAGCCCATCCCAGGCCTGATCATGCTAAGTTGGGATTCAATCTCTGTGTGAATGACAGAAACATAGTGCTCAGATGAACTGGAAACCCATCTCATCACAAATTACACACACACACACACAACTCCACATCATACCCATAATCACACCATGGTTTCTGACAAACAAGCCACAATGTCCAACACCTGGGTTTGTTAGCTTGGTGAAGCAAAAGCATTTTCTGACAAAGAAAGCTGAAGACTACAACTTCCATGATTCCATATAACTGAGCCATGACAGTTAAAGTGGTGTCAAATGGCATTAATTCAACTGTGTGAATGCACACAAAGAAGTCATTCTCCATCACAAAGAAAAAGGAAATACTTCCCAGAGGCCTGAACTCAACCTGGGGGTTTTTTTGGCAAGAAAAGAAACATGGAGAGAACAGGACTTGCGACACAGAGTAAATCCCAACGGAGTACAAGGCACTGTTCCTGGTACTGACCAGATCCAGTCCTATTTAGCTTCAGGGGTGGAAAGTCCAACAATCCTTTTTGCCTCTGTGATTTAAAAGCAAATAAGCAAGACACTAGGTCCTGCATAAACTCAGGCTTACTGAGCAAGGCACAGACACAATGACATCTCAAAATCATGTGGTGAGCAGCTCACATGGGGCTAAAAGTACAGAATTTATTGCCTCTGTTCCAATGTATCAACAGCTCATTTTTCTGACTTGCTGGGTGGGGTAGTTTGACTACTTCAAAGTCTGCTCTAGGTCTGAGAGGTTTTCAGCCTAACTTCAGTACTAAAATGTGAATAACTGTCTGGAAAATTCCTCTTTCCCAGATTGAATAGCATCTTATTATCTTTATGCAACTCAGCAGAAGAGGACTTGCGCTATATATTAGAAATCTCAGCTCTCACAGCTTACAGCAGCAATTTCCTTTACAGAAGAAAAACGTCATGTGTGACTTACCTGGTTTGCTTCTGATCTGAGGAGGTAGCATTTTCTCCAAGGTATTGTAAATCCCAGCATCTGAGATCACCAAAGGAGCATAAACTTTCACCTCTCCATTCTGTCCTTTCTGAACACTCACTCCTGAAAAAGGTTAACTCTTAGCAACAACATTTAGCACCAAAGAGTCAAGAATATCTTATAGCAGGCAGCAGTAATAGGGGTAGATAATTTGAATGCTCAAAGTGTCTTCTAGCTAGGTCTATCTTAGCTGATCCCTCTGTGATATAAACTCCTAGGCATGTTTTTCCACCACTCCACACTAATGTGGTCTAAACCTCTCTCAGCATTTCCTTAGAATGATGCTTGCTTACATTATCACCCTGAGTAACTTTCCTATTTTAGGATGCATCTATACTGTAATGATGTTTGGCACCACTTTAGCTTCCATGACTCAATTCTATGGAATCCTGGAATGTGTAGCTTGGTGATGCACCAGTCCTCTTTGGGAGAGAACACTAAAGACTTTGTAAACAACCGCTCCCATAATTCCATAGCATTGAAACTTGGTAGAAGAAATGGTGTCAAGTTGCATTGATTCTACACTGTAGATGCATCCTTAGAAAGGTGTCCCTACCATAAAGATTTTAGTTTGTTTCTCAAAGCCATTGGTGTCTTTCCTCTTTAATCAGAATTTCGAACCACTGCACACGCTCTATCAAGAAGTACCAATTTCATAAACTTCTATATAAATCACTCCAATCAGGGATGTGCTGCTCATCAAGAGACATATGTGTCAACCAATTCTGTGCTTAAGAAGGCCTGGGACATGATAAAGCCTTTTTCTCCATTCCCTCATTGGCTAACATCCTAGTCCAACCTTCTATATGGGGCCCCATATACAATTGATACAGTGAGTGAACTTGAGACTCCGTGGCCTCTTGCCAGGCCCACCTTCGACCGGTTTCGGCCACTGGACACAGAAGCTGTCGATAGGATAGTTGCTGCAGCTAGACCGACCACATGCTCCCTCGATCCGTGCCCCTCCTGGCTAGTGAAAGCTTGCGTGGAGGGGTTGCGTGACCCTCTGTTGAGACTAATTAAAACCTCCCTTGAGCAAGGAGTGTTTCCAGATGGTTTTAAAGAGGCTGTGGCCACTCCATTGCTGAAGAAGCCAGGTTTAGATCGTATGGTCTCTTCCAACTACCATCCAGTGTAGAATTTATCGTTCCTGGGCAAAGTGGTTGAGAAAGCAGCAATGGAGCAGCTGCAGTCCTACCAAGATGACGCAACTTGGCTAGACCCCTTCCAGTCCGGCTTCCGTTCAGGGCATGGGATGGAGACGGTTCTGGTAGCCATCACAGATAAGCTACGTTGCCAGCTCGATCAGGGAGGATCGGCGCTGCTTGTGTTATTGGACCTCAGAGCAGTGTTTGATACTGTCGATTATGATCTTTTGACCCACCGCCTTGCCGGGGCTGGGGTGAGGGGGACAGTCCTTAAATGGCTGTGATGTGAATGTTTATGATGTATTTTAATGCTAGCTGTATTTTAATGTATTTTAATCTTGACTGTTTTTGGTTTTCTATTTTGGTATACTGTGTTTTTGGCATCGAATTGTTGCCGTTGTTAGGTTGCTTTGATTCCCCCCTCGGGGGTTGAGAAGAAGCGGGGTAGAAATGGTGGAAATAATAAACAAATAAATAAATAAACCCCAGACTCCACAAGAGACAGTAGAAAAATAGCCCGATAACAGTGTAGTGTAATAGGGCTTTTGTTCTAGAGCTCCAACTCTTCTAAATCTCACTTCTAAATTTCTCTTGAGACTCACCGATTGCAGTACCACTTTCAGAGAGTAAGATCTGAAGCACGCGGGCCCTGGTTAGCACAGCACCTCCTGATTGCTCAATGATAGGTATCATGTGGAAAGGAATTTCACTAGATCCTCCTCTTGGATACCATGCTCCTCGTTTGTAGTGATGGATCATGAGGAGATTAATCAAGAAGCTTGAGTCTTTGGGCGGAACTCCTGTGAATATATTTGGAGGAAGGCAGGGAGATAAATGGTGAAAAAAACCTGTTGATGGCTGAAGCAAACAATATTAGAGATAGTCTTCTTGTAGGCTGATTCCATTGCCTTAAAGAAAGGTTAGAATTGCAGTCCAGTTGGAATTACAGTCCACTTGGAATTGTAGTCCAGTTGGAATTGCAGTCCAGTAACAGTTGGAGGCTGTTCGGACAAGATCCTGAGGTGTAAAAATATATCACTGATAAATTGGGGATTGTTAGGGCTGATACGTTTCTCATGTCTATAATGGTTATGAAAGCTAGACAATGAACAAAGCTATCTTTCAAAGATGTCTTCTGGTGATAATCTTCCTAATGGGCAGAGAGGGCAAAAATGTGTTTTATAGAATCATAGAATTTTCATAAAGAAAGGCCGTAAAATGGCTGCGAAACATTTTATATATTTTTTTAGTAGATTACATGGAAGACAATCCTCTCTCCCCCATGACAAGGGGGAGAGGCTTGCGTACCCTAATGAAGTTGTGAGCTATGCTGGCAGTGGCATAGCAACCAGTAGGGCCTCCCATGCCAGCCAGGTCACAACTGAAGGGTCTGACAAAGAGTGTCAACAGGTAGGATGGGCTCTCTAGCCTTTTGGCAACCATCCTAAGAGAAGGAAAATTCTAATTTCAAACCCGAGCAGATGGTGCTCGTCTAACCCTGTGAGGTCAACCATCTAGAGAAGGAAACTCAAATCAAACCTACGACCTGAGGACCTCGCTGCCACCACCCAAGCTTGCTAGGCCCCAACAGACGAACCTTTGGTTTAAAGGTTCTGCGCTCCACCAGAAAAATCCATTGCACAGGCTCAAAGGACACATCCAACCTCCTTAGTCATCAACGCACTTGTAAAAAGTGTGGGATGAGTCCTTCCTAAGAATCTTCGTTCGTGAAGTAATGGCGAGATATAATTGCACTTTGGCTCATAAAGAACGGGTGTAAAATGGCTGCGAAACATTTTATATCTTTTTAGTAGATTACATGGAAGAAGCCCTACTATTATCCCCCTCCTACAGACCAGTCACACATTTATGACAATATCTTCCCACTCTAGATGCCTCATGGCCTCCTGGATCCCTGTCTAAGGATAACTCTTCAAGAACCATGGCATTTAAGCTGGAAGGTTTCTTGAATCCCATTCTTCAGGTTTATTTTCCAGAAAAGGGTCAGATAGGGAGACACCCAACTATTGGAGTGCCCTTGGAAGTCAGATGTTTTTCAGAGATAGGCTGAGGAGCAAGACAAGGACTTATGCCTAGTTGAGCTGAATCCACGCTAGGTTGCTTCCTCTTCCGGCAACTAAATAAATTAAATGCAGTTAAATAGAATTTGGGTAAATAAAGCAACCCTTTCACGATCCAACTATTTGTATCTGATCTCATTGTTCCATGGTTGGCCAGCAAAAGGTGATTTTAGAGGGCAAATCCTCCATGGAGAATAATTATGAAAAATCAGTCAGAGAAGAAATAGTGACACTATTAAAAACTGGGTCACCTTGGGAGAAAATAACTATCAAGTGAGACCCATTCCCCTTTCCTCACCATAGAAGAAGTAGCTGAAGATAGCTAGCAGATCCTGATTGGAGGTCAACTGAGTCGCCATTTTGCTGTGGCTGGAACATGCCAGTCTGAAAACAGGAGAGATCCAGTGAATGAGGCCACATCGGATCAGGAACGTAGACAACCATGAGGGTATCATTTTCAGAACAGCCAGCAGAGCCACATGCTTCGATACTACCTTTGAGGAGAGAAATGAATGAGAAGACTTGGTAAAAGTGTTTCCATGCTTAGGTGAGCAGAAATAGTGAACCTAGCTCCCCATGTTTCTGTTGGTAATTTTATTACAATGTGAAGGTCTATAGAGATAGTGGGGTTAATAATTCACTTCCCCATGCTTACCCATATTTAATTACTTTTTTTAAAAAAATCTCAAGTACGTTATTGTACTGTTTATGAATAAATTTGCTATTTTGGTAAGTTTTTTTAAAAAATAAGCATAGAAATCAACAGCATACAGTACATAAAACACATCTATGCGACTATGCTGGAAGTTACCTAATTTGACTCTTTTCCCTAAGGGATAATGATCTATTGTAATCTTGGTCTTTTGAATCCGAAATGCTGATGTGCACCACTTAAAAGTGGCTTTAAAATTTACCTTTTTGGCCTACAACTCCTAGAATCTCTGCAAGGGTTGTAGACACTGTAGTCTAAAAACAACTCTTCCCCAGCTCTGTGCATAAGTAAGACCTCTTAGTGCTCTCTCTCACCTTTGCTAACCTTATGAACTCTTGGATGCCCTCTTTCTCTTCTGGGAACTGCCTTTCCAACTCCTCACCAAAGGCCTTCTTGCCACAGCAAAGCGTATAATCCTTGTCCCCAATGGTTATGATATCATAGGGATCCTCCAACTGAACCCAGTCGAGTTGCCCATTGGTGAGCTGGTCCATGATTACACGCAGCATGCTATTCTTGTGCATTTGCCCCACGTAGTGGATGCCTAAAAAGAGTGAAAAGACCTTCCATAAAGCACAGAGATGTTTGGACTACAATTTAAGCAGATATTTAAATGTGGCGGGAATGTGGCGCAGCTGGCTGGGAATCAGCTGCATCAGATCTCTACTGACCAGAAGGTCATGAGTTCAAGGCCTGCACGGGTCGGGGTGAGCTCTCGACCAATTTTGAAGTGTAGCTCATTGTCTGTCTATATATGTTGTGTGTCTATGGCATTGAATGTTTGCCTGTATATGTGCATTGTGATCCGCCCTGAGTCCCCTGCGGGGTGAGAAGGGCGGAATATAAATGATGTAAATAAATAAATAAATAAATAATATAGAAACCTTCCCTTTTTAATTTTTTGGCTTGGTACATTCATCAAGTCTTTCACCAATAAAAATGAAAGAAAAAAAGACATCTTGGGCAACATGCAGTGGTTAAAACCACTTCTCTCGCTTAAGACTGACGTGGTAGGCAGAGGGAAAGGAATCCATCCACAGTGGTTTAAACTGCCATAGGCGGGAAAGGAAAGGAACCAATCCACACTGGTTTCAACTGATGTGGATCCATCCCGTCCACACTGGTTTAAACTGACGCAAGAGGGAAAGGAATCCTTCCATACTGGTTAAAACCGCTTCTCTCGCTGACGCGGGAGGGAAAGGAAAGAAAGGGAATCCATCCACACTGGTTTAGAAGGCTTCTCTCGCTTGAACTGAGGCCAAGGAACTGTGGTGTTTCAGCCTGGTGTTCATGTGCATGCTAGTGATGATGGGGTTGTCAATGTAAATGCTGATGATGAAAATGCTGTTAATGTAAATGCTGATGATGAGAGCTCTAAACTGCAAAGTGAACTTTCAGAGGAGGTTTGCTTTCCTGAGATTAGGTCAATTCCCAGGGCTGTATTAGATGAGAATTCTTGTGTTCAGGAGTCTGAAGGCCTTCAGACTGATAACGGAACACCTGGGAATTTTAAAGAGCTTACATTCAATCGTAGGGATAACATTCTAGAATCTAGACAGGCGGCCAGTCTACGATGTAGTGGCTGTTTGGGAAACCAAAACTAATTTGTCTTGTCCTTATTAGAGCTTGCTTGGGAAATTGTATTTAGATTCCAGGCTTCGTTCAGAATACCATGCCATGTTATTCTTGTCTTCAAGCTCATAATTTTTGCCTAGGCCTCTGGGCACGTTTTGCTTTCAAAGCTGCCTTGTATCATTTATGGGATTTGCATCAAGCTTTCTACCTTTGTCTTTTGGATTTTGGGACTAATGGAACTGTGTGATTTTACCTTGGATATATTTTACAATTGATCTTCTTTTAATCCTTTTGTTGGACACTATATTTGATTCAATAAAAGCCTATTATTCAGACTGTCTGTTGTGTGTGTGAACTAGGGGGATGCTCCTTGTCTAAAGTGCAATGGGAACAGAAGCGGGGGGGAGGGGAAGCCGAATCATTTCCGACTCATTTACTGATTCGTAAGAGAAATGGCGGAAAAAGCTTCAGAAGGACAAAGGGACTTCTGGTGTCCTTAAAAACTTCAAAATTGCTTTAAAAAGGAAATCTTTCTGAATTTATTCTGAATTACGAAGATTCCAAATGAACCTAACCATGTCTAGTTATTATGGATACTGTTATTGTTGTTGTTGTTGTTGTTGTTATGTTTATTTATACCCCAAATTTACTCCCCACAAACAAGACTCAATGCAGTTTACTAGGCATGGTTTCGAACCCAAAAATGGCGATTCTAAAATCAGATGGGGGGTTGATTAGTAAAGAAAGACTTACAAAAAAATTTCCAAAAATTTCTAAAATGTAACTTAATTACTAACGAAATTCGTTAGTAGTTCGTACGCCAGCGCATGCGCATTCCAGATGGTTTTGGCCTACAACTCCCAGAAATCCTAACAGCTGGTAAATTGGCTGGGATTTCTGGGAGTTGTAGGCCAAAACTTGAATAAATCACACTGAATTCTAGATGGGACTCTCCAAATAGGAAGGAGGGAGGGAAGGAGGGAGGGAGCGGGTATTCTATTCTTGGAAGCAGCAAAAGAAAAGGAGGAGCCCCCCCTCGCTCCTCGCTGCCTCTCTCTCACCCCGATCCCGAGGGAGCGAGGGCCCAAGTTTGCCCAGGCTGGTCATATACCTACATTCCATGCACATGCAATAATACAGCAGTAATAACAATGGGTATAAGAAGAGGTAAAATTCAAACCGAAGTATTCTGACTGGTCCCTCCTCATGCGGTGCAAACGGGCTGTCTTCTGCACACACATACATATTCTTTGGGGGGGATTTGCTGCAGAATCTTCTCTATGAGCCCGAGATTCTGCAGCAAATCCCCCAAGAATATGTATGTGTGTGCACCCAAGCAGAAAACGCTGGCTTTCCAGGCTAATAGAGAAGAACCCGTTTGCACCGCATGAGGCAGGGACCAGTCAGAATACTTCGGTTTTGAATTTTACCTCTTGTTATTGTTATTACTGCTGTATTATTGCATGTGCATGGAATGTAGGTATGACCAGTTGGATTACTTATAATATTAGGCACTTACAGTAGCATTCATTCTATTATACATTAGGTTGGTTTCTCACCCCAATACTCTTTGATGCTTTAGATCCTGGCAGGGCAGGAGAGGCAGGGAAGCCTGGAAAAATGTAAACAGAGAGATTTATCAGAAGTAAATCCACAAGGAGCAAAAGTAGCATTTTTTACGAATTTCTTACGAATCATTTCATTTTCATAACTTTTTTCTCATGCCTACAGTTTACATATATCTGTATCTGTTCCCTCACTCCTCTCCTCTCTCCAGGCAGAGTTTTCCAAACATTTTGTCGCAATACATTAATGTGCCAGCTGCAACGTGTAGATGTGTTACACAAATAGAACAAGAAATGGCAAAAATCTTGGCAATGTATACAGTTATCTCACAAATAATATATATTTAAAAATAAAAATGAAAGGTTTTCATGAGATATGTTGTGTCTCTATTCAGTTTGATATTACCGTTTATGTATGTGTCCATATCTCTTATATAGGGCTGGTTTAATCTCCAGTTCGCTAGTAAAACTGAATCACTGTGTCACAAAATGATGCATGGCTTAAAAGTATATCACAAACATGAAATGTTTGGAAAACCCTGCTCTAGAGAGACATAAATTGCACAATCAGGCATTCTCTAAAAATATTTTTGGACAGCAACAACATATTCAGACATTCTGCAGTTAGAGTAAATGTGGGAGGAGACGAGCTGTGGTGGTACTTATATGGACAGCGACAATCTGGAGAAAACCATCTTTTTGTGTAGAGTTTTCCCATGTGATGGGAAACCCTGGAGACAGGAGGCTTTCTCCTTCGGAAAGTAGCTGTCCCTATTAGGAGAGCAATTATAGACAGCAGAGTTTGTTTGCATCCCCTAGTCCTTGCGTGTTTACTTTAACAGGATTACCAGATCTCTGAACAGGGTCAGAGAGAACAAGCTTCAGTTATTTCTATCTTCAGCAAGAGTTAATTTTTGTCAATCTAATGGGGCACGATGTTCCTGTGAGTTTTCTGGGCTGTATAGTGATGTTCCACATCTAAGACAGGTGTCCTCAGAGGTTGTGACGTTTGTTGGAGATTAGGCAAGTGGGGTTTATATATCTGTGGAATGTCCAGGGTGGGAGAAAGAACTCTTCTCTGTTTGAGGAAAGTGTGAATGTTGCTATTGATCACATTGATCAGCATTGAATAGCCTTACAGCTTCAATGCGTAGCTGCTTTCTGCCTGAGGGGAATCCTTTGTTGGGAGGTGATTAGCTAGCCCTGACTATTTCTTGTCTAGAATTCCCTGTTTTTGAGTATTGTTCTTTATTTAATGGGACACAGTTCTACATGCAAAATCAAAGCTGTCCTGATCACAATATTTGGGTTTACAGTAAAACCTCAATCTCCATGAGGGATAGGTTCCCAGCTCAGCCATGATTACCTGAACCCACAAATGTGACCAAATACTATTAAATAATATGGGCTCAGTCCCAGCATATCATAGATTTGTGTTGGAGGACTTAGATACCCAAAAGATATCCTTTCTAGGAATTTGCTAGGTTCTCCAAAACAACATAGAGTATATTGGGAGACCTGGTAAATTCTGACTCTTTTTCTCTAGGTGCAGGTGTATGAAATTGCAGATAGGGGTTCTCTGGTTACAGGGTCTTATTGTACAACTAGTATCATCATTCATACAAACATAACCATGCTAGAAAAATCCACCTTTCCCCTTCAGCTACTGTGAATATTGTAGCTACTCTCAGACAAGATACTTGAAAATTAAGACATCATTCGTCTTAAAAAAAATAATAATGCCCTAACCCTTCATCCCTATGAGCCCTGCTTCTATTAAATCTTCCTAGACATGGCAGGTGGAGGTCTCTAGTTCTACTCCATTTGCAATGTGGCAGACTTCAAATCCCATACAAAGGAGGCTTTCATCTCAGCTGGCCTTTAGTACTTTGCATTTGCTTCAACAGTGCCGTGTATCAAGGACTGTTCACATTATTTGATCCCAGTCTGAACACACAGAGAGTAAGGTATCTGATGGAAAACTAGATTCTGGTACAAGCCAGTGGTAGCTGAATAATAGTTCACTTTGTGTTTTACTCTATCTTTTAAACAGCCCCCCAGAGTGTGAAACCCTTTCACCAAAATAGATTCAGCACCTTGGATGTCTTAAAGCAGTGGTTCTCAACCTGTGGGTCCCCAGGTGTTTTGATCTACAATCCCCAGAAATCCCAGCCAGATTTCTGGAAGTTGAAGGCCAAAACATCTGAGGACCCACAGGTTGAGAATCGCTGTCTTAAAGCCTGGAGAAGGTTTACTACCCAACTGTCATGGGAGCTACTGGTCACACTTTGCTCTTCAACTGTGGGCATGTCAGATGATATCCGCATAGTTAAAGCAATGGTATTCCTCATAGTAACCTACAGATGTGAGAGCTGGACCATAGGGAAGGCTGAGCGAAGGAAGATAGATGCTTTTGAACTGTGGTGTTGGAGGAAAGTTCTGAGAGTGCCTTGGATCACAAGAAGATCCAACTAGTCCATACTTCAGGAAATAAAGCTCATTGGAGGGAAGGATATTAGAGGCAAAGATGAAGTACTTGGCCACATAATGAGAAGACAGGAAAGCTTAGAGAAGACAATTATAGTGGGGAAAATGGAAGGAAGAGGGGCCAACCAAGGGCAAGATGGATGGATGGTATCCTTGAAGTGACTGGCTTGACTCTGAAGGAGCTGGGGTGGTGACGGCTGACAGGGAGCTCTGGCGTGGGCTGGTTCATGAGGTCACGAAGAGTCAGAAGTGACTGAACGAATAAACAACAACAAGTAAAGGAATCTATTTGGGCTGCCATGGTTCTTGATATGCAGCAATACACCAAAATAGCTGGATAGGCTTTCTCTTAAACTGAATCATTTCACAATAATATTAATCCTTACCAACATCAAACTCAAAGCCTCTCTCCTGAAAGGTATGGCAACATCCTCCAGCCTTGCTGTGCTGCTCCAGCACCAAAACCCGTTTTCCTGCCTTGGCCAAGACAGCTGCCACAGACAGACCTCCGATGCCGCTTCCAATAACAATTGCATCTAAGTTGGAGGGCACTTTATCTGCGGTGAAACCTAAGAAAAAGGAGAAGGAAGTTGAGAATCCAAAGCACAATTCAGAAAGGATGAAATTCGTTTCAGTCTGGCCTGATTGGTTCATCTCGAATACCTGTAAGACACCTATGGATAGCATGGTCCTCTACATGTCTAAAATAGATTTATCTATCTATTCAATCTGGCCAATACAAAAGGGGAGAAATAGCATTTCAGTTCATTTGTTGAGAATATACCAAAATGCGTTAATATCTTCATGTTTGGGATGGAAATAGTTTAAAGTCAATTAACTTGTTTGTTTGTTTCATTTCTATACCACTTTTCTCACCCCCTGAGGGGAACTCAAAGCAGTTCACAACAGAGTAATGGCAAAATTCAATGCCTCACATAATCTAAAATAAAATACAACTGTGGATTAAAACCATTAAAACATCGGACATAGATATAAACATAAAACAGTAGGTATTGCAGTAGGTGATCCCAAGGTTGTCATTTTACCACTTCATTTCACTCCCCGAATGAGTCCTATCTCTCATTCCCACCAATTGTACCTGCAAAGATGGGGGGACCAAGAGCAGGACTTCCCCAGCCAATCTTAGTGCTCTAACTGGCTCATAAAGGGAGATGTGTTCAGATAGGTAAGCTGGACCAGAACTGTTTAGGGCTTCACCAACCCCCAAGAGTCAGATACAACTGGACTTAATGTCAGAGGAAAACATTTACCTTTTACCTAGGCTAAAATCAGCCCTTTGAATTGTGCTCGGTAGCAAACTGGCAGCCAGTGGAGCTGACACAAGGGGGGGGGGGTTGTATGCTCCCCTAACCCACTCCAGTTAGAAACCTGGCTGCCGTCCACTGGACTACTTGAAGCTTCTGAACAGTCTTCAATGGCAACCCCATATAGATCACATCGCAGTAGTCTATTTGGAATGTAACAAGAGTGTGGACCACCATAGCCAAATATGACTTCTCAAGGTATGGGTGCAGCTTGTGCACAAGTTTCAATTGTGTGAATGCTCCTCTGGGCACCGCAGAAACCTGAGTTTCCAGGTTCACTGATGAGTCCAGGAGAACTCCCCAGCTGTGAACCTGTGTCTTCAGGGGGAGTATAACCCCATACAACATAGGCTGTAATCCAATACCCTGTTCAGCATTACGACTGACCAGAAGTACCTCTATCTTGTCTGGATTAAATTTCAATTCGTTTCCCCTCATCCAGACAGTCACAGCTGCCAAGCACCACTGAATAATATGGAACTGATATATTTTCCATTCCCTATGTACAACTAAGTTTTTAAAATGAAAAAAATCAGTTCCATTTGGAGTTCAATGGGAATGCAGCCCCTAATGAAAAGCTTCGTTTCTGGTGTCCATGGATTGAATTGATCTCACCAGTAAGGCCGACAAGCTGGACCTTTGAAGCTGGTAAGCATTTATGATTTTTTCTGTTCTGCTTTCAAGGGGCTGCAAGTGGCATGATATTCCTTTAGCTACCTTGGGGTAGGTTATATTTAGAGAACTAGACTATACAAAGATCACAGAGAAGATTTCATGCCTGTGTATAACCTAATCAAATTATTGGTTCTGGTTCAATCATTTGACCATGCTGGTTTTATCTGGAGCTGGCCTGTCAAGTTGGGTACTGCAAAGAATGGAGCAATGATGGGATGTGAAATAAAAGGAAGATATTCCTTCTACTTTTTCTCCTTTTTCTCAAAATACCTTGTTCTTGCTGTTGAACTTAGGGAAAGATTTTGAAGGCTCTTTTGAAGGATGTTTATCAGAAAGTGAACTCAGTTGTCTCTAATCCAGACCTGGGCAAACTTTGGCCCTCCAGGTGTTTTGGACTCCAACTCCCACAATTCCTAACAGCCGATAGGCTGTTAGGAATTGTGGGAGTTGAGGTCCAAAACACCTGAGGGCCAAAGTTTGCCCAGGTCCGCTCTAATCCCTAGTTGTAACTTTCAGCTTCATCCTTGAATCGGATTGTTTTGATAGCATACCTGGCTGCATACATTGCAAGAGATCTGGGCAAAGTACCCTTTATTGCTAGGTATTTCAAAGATAATCCTGTCCTAAAAGTGACATATACTAGTGCCATAAATCAGTTAGTGATTTGGCTTACAGGATCACTAAACCAATTAGTAACATAAATAAATCAGTGACTTGTCTTGCAGGATCACTGAATGATTGTTGTTGTTGTTTTTCTTTTTTTAAATGGAACTGGAATAGAGTGGACTTGGAGGTATGGAAAAAGGAAGTTCATGGTAGCGATCAAGATGCCTCCATTCCTCACAAACCTTTATGGAAGTCTCCTTTGTATTATTTACTACTTACTCTCACCCAGGAAAACAATTATAGATTTAGCTCCTATGGTACTTGCCAGAAATACAAGAAATCGTTCCTGATCTAAAGTGTTCCGGGTATAAAGTTTGGTATAGGGAAACAACAGAGAAAAATACCCAGGAAAAACTGGCAGCTTTAATGATAAGCAGCAAAGAATTCTGCAGCACTTTAAAGAAAAGCATGTTAACATAAACGTATTACAACCACAGAGTGGAATGGCTGCCTCTCTGGAAACTGTAATAAATAGGAATGTTGTTTTTGCTCATTTAGTTCTCCAAGGAAATAATTAGTAATGCTAACAATTTTTTGCACTGTGACGAAGTCCCCAAAAACTACTTTTTGAAAGCTATTCACTTCAGGACTTGTGCTGCAAAAGAAAGAAAATGGGTTTTTTGTGCAGAAAGAAGCATTTCTTTTGTACAGAAATAAGTATTTTCTACATAGAAAATACTATTTTCTGTGCAAAAATGCTTCTTTTTTTCACAAGAGAAAATGTGCAAATTTTGCAAAGTGAGCCTCCAGCTATAGCAATGCTATGCAGAAAAAAGTTTTTCTGCACAGAAAATAATATTTTCTCTGCAAAATAACCATGTGCAAATTTTGTATAGTATACATTCTGAGCTATAAAGATTCTTCTCAGTCCATGATTCTCTTTGTCAGGATTTCCTGACACTAAATACATGTTTTTAAAAATCATTTTCTAAACATTGTCAAATATTCTTTCCATCCCTAGTTATAAGTATGTTGTTTCTCTTAGAGAAGTGGTTCTCTACCTCAACCTCTAGGTGTTTTGGCCTACAACTCCCAGAAATCCCAGTCAGTTAACCAGCTGTTAAGACGATCAACGAGACTGGTCTACGGTTTTAATTGATGGTTTTTAATTTGATATGTTTTTATTTGTGATTTTATTATTGTATCATGTGTAATAGCCTCTTGATGGGGCTTATTGTAAGCCGTCCTGAGTCCCCCTTCGGGGTTGAAAAGTTGATGGGGTATAAATATGGTAAATAATAATAATAAATACATTTCTGGGAGCTGAAGACCAAAACACCTTGGGACCCACAGGTTGAGAACCACTGTGAGGAATGAGTGTTGTATGGCAAAGTTCAATTACACACTTTGTTGCAACAAGACATTTTTTTGCAACTCCTCGTGCTGAACCCCACTATATCCTCTCCCATTGCTTCAAAGTGAAACAAAAAGCACCCAGTTGATTTAATTGTACAATATTTGTGTGGGGACAAGTAAAAATGTACAATAAAGTGACAACTATACTGCTGCTTGTCAGGGTGAAAAGGGGATCTGAGGGGCTTCATGCATATGATATGGCATATGATAGAGAGTAGCAACCCAAACAATAATAGTATGCAGAGTAGCAGTTATAAACACACACAAACGGTCTGGAAGAAGAATTAGTAGTTCAAAATGATATACTGTATCAACAACATTCAAAACTGGCAATATTTCATCAGTAGAAATAATAATCTAAAACCCGCATGAAATACATTGGTGAGACCCCCAATACAAACAAAACAATCACAAGCCGAATGGCGGAGTATCCGGGAACAACAGGAAAGCAATTGCAAATCGGAGCAAGGGTGGGATGGCAAATGCGTGAAAAGTCCCATCCAGGAAATCAGCTTCAAATAAAGTAATAATAGATAGTTCACCAGAGTCCCGGGAAGCACCTCAACCCAACCAATGTCCGGGTGGGTGTGATGGGTGTGTCAATAGTCTTTATTTGGAGCTGCTTTATTTGGAGCTGATTTCCTGGATGGGACTTTTCGCGCATTTGCCATCCCACCCTTGCTCCGATTTGCAATTGCTTTCCTGTTGTTCCCGGATACTCCGCCATTCGGCTTGTGATTGTTTTGTTTGTATTGGGGGTCTCACCAATGTATTTCATGCGGGTTTTAGATTATTATTTCTACTGATGAAATATTGCCAGTTTTGAATGCTGTTGATACATTATATCATTTGGAACTACTCATTCTTGTTCCAGACCGTTTGTGTGTGTTTATGGCATATGATAGGGCACTGATTTTCAGGGCAACTGAGCAAGATATCAGAAGAAAAGGAGCATACCCCTTAACTGTCTCAATTTAAGCAGATTAGCCACACTCAGTTGTTCACCCTGCCAACTTCACAGCTGTTTTGGAAAAAGGTCCCACTTTCCCCCTGCTTTATCTAGTTACACAACTTGATTCAGCTCTAACTTCAAAGTTCAAAGGACAGATTGATCCATTATCTAAAATGCTTGGGCCCAGAAATGCTTTGGCTTTCAGAATCATTATGTGCATAATATAGGTATTCAAAAATCCTCCTGATTTTTGAATACCTATATCACACACGTAATGATATTTTCTTGGAGATGGGACCCAAGTCTAAGCATCAAATTCATGTGTGCTTGAAATACACCTTTCAAACATAACCTGAAAACAATTTTATACAATAACTTCAATTGTTTTGTGCATGAAACAAATGTGTGTGCATTGAATCACCAGAAAGCAAATTAGTCTTTCTCTCAACAATTCATGTGAACAGTTTGGGATTTTGGAATATTTTGACTTGTGGAATTGCAGAGGGATGCTCAGCATGAACTCAATTAAAGTATAATTTGATATGATGATGCGACGGAAAATGATTTTAACAATGAGACGCCGAGAATTGTCTTTTATGATTTTAACTGTTAATTGTATATTGTTTTTATATAGTTGTATTAATTGTTGTTTTTTTTTAAATACTTTTTATTAAGAATTTCCATTTTATAAAACATACAAGATCACAATAGGAAAAAGGGAAAGGGAAAGGGAAAAAGGAGTATTTTGACTTCCATTCTAGTTCCACACTGTTAGATATATTCTTCAATTTCATTTTAAACACAGAACATCCCCAGTGCTCTTATTCTTACTAATAAATATCTGACAGTGGTATATTACTAATTTAATATTCTCTAGATATTCATTAATCATAATCCGATCTGTCTTTATAATACCTTTACCATATTTCTATCACAACCCATATTTTAATTCATACATTTCTTTTTTCTTTTTTTACTCCGTAATTCTCTCTATTGTTTCTACTTTTCCTTTTTTTCTTTTTTCTTTTTTTTTTTGGATAGGAGGTTCTTATGGCGCAACTTCACAAATACAATCCTAGCCTCTGATATGAGGGGCACAAAGGTTACTCTATATTATCATTCTATATATTTTAATTGCCAATCATCACAAGGTTACAGTTCTCATTCATTGTTTAATCTTCTATCTCAGATTCAGATATTCTCCTCATCCTCTCCTTCCTTTTCTTTCCCCTCTGGTGGGCTCTCGAGGGCAGCTTCCAAGACAACCGCCTCTCAGGACTTGGGAAGTGTTGAAGCCTCTCTTTCCCTGATGGGCTGGGCAAGTTTCATACCTTTTCCCTATTCTAATCTCCTTCCTTCTTTGGACTAGGTTTCCTCATCCTTATAAATCATCATATCTCTGCCATTTCTACCCCCTCTGGGCTAGTATTCAGTTACTTGAGTTCATTAGTGAGAGAGAGATACTTTTATCTTCTCTTTTACATTCTAGTAGGGAGTTTTCGAAGGGTCAGTTCTCTCACTTCTCTAAGTTTTGTAGGGTAGGTGTTAGTTTTCCTCCAGACCACCTCACATATTCTTTTTCATATAAATTCATTTTGGTGTCCCTAGGGACATTATTCTTTTTGTGTGGTTAGTCTGGGTTCTGAAAAATTTTTCCACTTCCCTGTAAACTTCTGCCTATGACTTTCCCCTTACTTTTAAGATCGGTAGCTTTACCGTTTCTTTAATGTTTCTTTAATATTTACTCCTTCTTGTCCCCCAGCATTTCTTAATGTGGATTAGTACTCCATCTCACTGAAATCAAGACTTCCCTACCTTCTTTCCGTGGCTATGTTCCTCGTTTCTATGGTTTCTACCTTTTCCCAAGCTTGCTTCTGAATTTTTATACTTAGAGTCTAATTTAACAGACTTTGTATTAATTGTTTTGATTGTGTTTTTTTATCTTGTGGGCATTTGTTGCCATGTGTAAATCGCCTCGGGTCACCTTCGGGCTGAGAGGGGCAGTATAGAAATATAGTAAATAAATAAATAATCATTCCATGTTGATTACTATAGTGAGATACTATGGAATCCTGGATTTTGTATTTTCATGAGGAAGCACAGCAATAATGCTAAACATTAGGTTGGGACTTCTTGGAGATAAATTCGTCCCAGGTAGTCCCAGCCAATATGACCATCAGGAACACTCAGAAGTCAGGAATTCTGAGTATTGGAGTACCAAACATCTGATGGACCAAATATTGAGTGCCATGCACTAAAGCTTACTGGAGAAGAATTATAACAACTCCTACCTAAACTACAAATCCCAAAAGTCCATAGGCTGTTGCCTTAGCAATTAAAGTGGAACCATAGTATTACAAATGTGGAAGGTGAAAGGTCTCTAGGGAACCTGAGCACCTCCTCTGACTTTTGATGAGTAACTTCAGATCATCCCCTGCTCCATTGTCAATGGGTTATTTGCCTTCGAGGCATATTTTTGACCTATTTGCAAGTCAAGACTTTTGGAATATAGGTTGAGCATCCTTTATCCAGCACTCTGGAATCTGAAATATTCCAAATGCAAAAACAGTCTATGTGGGTTGCTAAGACTCTTTCTGATGTTTCAATGTACACAAACAGTTTTTCATGCACAAAATTATTTAAAATATTGTGTACAGAATATCCCTCTGTCTATATGTTTAAGGTGAGTAGGATATATATAAGATCTTTTTTTTGTTTTGACTTGGGTTCAATATCTAAGATATTTGATTATGTCTATTTATGCAAATGCAAGCATCCCAAAATCTGAAAAAATAGAAACCACAAACACTTCTGTTTCCCAGTATTTTGGATAAGGGATACTCAAAGTATGTCAGTGACTAGGAAACCAGGATGACAACCTTGTGTATGTTTTCAATAAGAATAATAGAATCACAAAGTTGGGAGAGACCACAAGGGCCATCCAGTCCAACTCCCTATTTATGTTTTAACTTTTGTGAGTGACCTTGAGTCCCAGTATAGGGAACAGATGGGATACAAATGCTACAACAACAATAGTTTCTAATGCTCTGCATAAGTTGAGCAGGCCATGACAGACACTATACCTGTAGTTAGTTGTTGCATCCTAGTTCTCATAGTTCTTTTTTTCCTCTTCCACAAATGAGTTTAGGTTATGAAAGCTTCAGATTGGCTTTGTTTATTTTGCCAAGGCAAGAGTGGAGAAGTGAGGCCCTCGGGCTGCATTCCTACGTTGTTTTTGTGGCCTTCAAATTATCCAAACTTCCATACACCCCCCAGTAGCTTGTATTTCCTGGAAGCCTTTCATAGTTTGCAACCACTCCAGACAATACCTCCTAACATTTGAAATGAATACTGGGATACATGTAGCCAAGTTACTTCTGAATGTGATCAAGATGAGAAAAGGAAAAACATAGAAGTGAGAGAGGCAGCAGTCTGCTTTTGCTTGAGTCTACTGGGAAGGATTTCCACCCACTCCTCTCTGATCTGTATAGTAGTTTTACACTTTGAACTCAGTTTGCAGCAACTGAAGAATGATGATAAGAGTGAGAGCAGGAGAGAGAACCCGGGGCATTTTAAAAAAACAGCTGAAAAAATGGGATGACAAAGGATTATTTGAGACTGTCCCTGCCAAATTGGGGAAATTGGAGAGCATGCCACACTCTTTAACATAATTTTCCTAATTTTTTTAAAAGCCGAAGTAGACTTCTAATCACTTCTGGTCTTTTTTTGGTTTGATTTGAGTTTTATCACCCCACATGGTCCCTAGAATGTCCCTACACAGAATTTCGTGAGGTCAGAAAAATGACTCAGTACAGGGTACAAAAAGTTAAAATCGATTTTATGCAGGGTTTGCAAACTAAAATCTGACATGATAAAACACCAGGGGAGGGAAAGAAGGTGGAGGTAAATTGGGAAACTGGAACCAACTTACATGTAATAAGATTATACAATTGTTTCCATTAATATATGCTAGGAAAAACTCAGAAAATATCCTTTTGTGGACTACAAATCCTGGAATCCCTCAACTAAACTTGGCTGTTCTGGCTGGAGAATTCAGAGAGTAAAATTTTCCTTTCATCTTCTGTATTTATAGGAACAGAAGAATCAAACCCCAAATGAAAAACTCTTTCTGCCATACTCCTACAATTCAGCACATTATTGAGCCGCGGTGGCACAATGGGTTTATTTATTTATTTGTTTGTTTGTTTGTTTGTTTATGACATATATATGCCACCCTTCTCACCCCAAAGAGGACTCAGAATGGCTTACAAGTTATATGTAAATACAATATATTATATTATTAGCATAGCACAATATTAGTAACATACATTCTCATATTGTACTACACCACTATACTGTAATATTATTAGTAATATTACATGTAATATGAAATATATAATTATTATATTGTATTATTATTATCAATATTATATGTGCATACGATATATTATATTATTAGCATAAAGCATAAATTAAACCCTTGTACTGACTGGACTGCTGACCTGAAGGTTGGGTTACTGACCTGAAGGTTGCAGGTTTGAATCCGTAAGACGGGGTGAGCTCCTGTCTGTCAGCAATAGCATGTGGGGACATGAAAGAAGCCTCCCAGCAGGATGGCAACACAGCCGGGCAGCCCCTGGGCAACGTCTCTGTGGATGGCCAGTTCTCTCATATTAGAAGCAACTTGCGGTATGTTCTCAAGTCGCTTCTGACATGATTTTTAAAAAGCACATCACTGTCTTGCGAATAAAAACCAAAAAGGACAAACTTCCCTCTCCCTGGGTTCTTTTCCAACAAGATTGCAGGACATGACTGGGGTGGTCCAATCAAACTGCCAATCCACTTCCTGGCCGGTTCACTTACCTTTCTTGAGGATCTTTTTGCGAGCTTCCTGGTCCACCACTACTGGCTTGGGAGAATGCACAGACCCCTGGCTGAAAGGGTTCCTCCCCATTCCATGGAGACGATAGAAGAAAACCAATCCAGGGATCAGAAGAACCAACAAGAGCAGGAGCATATACTGCCACATGACTGCCTGAATCTGGTATGTTTGTGTTCGTTTGTGAAAGAGAGAGAGAAAGAGCGAGAGACAGATGGAGGAGAGTTTAGTATCCGGCACACTGCACAAATGGGCAAACTTATCCAATTACCATTCTTCATGTGATCACCATTGGCATATGGCCAACTAGGAGTAAAGATACGTACGTAACCCTTTGCTCCCCAATAGTGATGTCAGAGGTCTAGGGTCAATCCAAAGTATCTCTACTGCCTGTAGTAAAGCAGAAAATAGCACATGCTTCTCTCTTCCACAACCAATGAGGGAGAAGCAGGGGGAAATGATGAAGTACAGTCAGTCCTTTATATCTATATATTCTGCAGCTTCAGATTCAATGATCCACAGCATGAAAACATTAAAAAATGGGGAAATAACAAACTTTGATTTTGCCTTTTATGTAAGGGACACAATTTTACTATTTAATGGAACTTCAGTATCCACAAAAAACAAAACAAAACAAAACAGTACGGTTCAAATCCAGTAATCAGAAAAAAACAGTAAATTTACCCCAAAGTATATGCAGCTTATTCTGAGAACATCCAAATCCTCTTTCGATAGCATGCAATAGCAGCAATGATGTTGATAGTAATCCATCCACCACTCAAAAATGTCAATTTACTGGTATATTCCCCTCTTTCAGTCAATATCAACAGGAGGAAAGTGAATCAAATGACTGAGAGAATGAGTGAAAAATTGGGGAACAGAAAATGCTGGTTGAAAAAGCATGTTTCCTGTTTGGGAAACCCTCCATACTTCATACAGAAGGGAAACATACAGCCTGGAAAACGCACAGCAACCCAGGGTTTTCAGTCTGGAAAGCCTTCAACAACACAAATTTACAAACAATTTGCCCGCTTTTCCTTACACTCAGAATCTGCTTCCTGAGGCTGTTGTATCACTCTGCCCAACAATAGGGCTGGCTTCGCTCAGGTTGGAAACTTGCCCATATGATTTGGGTAACAGGAACGTTTGGAGGGATATTTTCTGTATATTAACCAGGGAGGAGTTACAGGCTGGGTCAACCCATTGTTTAAGGAGTGAGCCTCTCCCTTTCTCGCTCAGCATGTAGTGCAGTAAACTCAAGATTAAGGATAAACTAATCCGTCTCGTTCACTTGAGTCACATTAAACCACTTACGGTAGCTAAATCCCTCTTAGTTGGAATACTGTCTCTTGCAATTGCGATCTCTTCTATGGGATGGACCAGGACATCAGATCACAGAGCCTGAGAGAGATGGTGGAGCTGAGTTGGAAATAGTATTCAAGGGAGTGGAGAGCAATTTAGTTCCAGAGCTAGCGTGACTCAAAAAAAGCCATTTCTTAAACCCTACTGTCAAGCCAAATCAAGAGACTGTTTCTCTGCCATCATAAGACAGTTGTTTAAACAGATGAATCAAAAGAGAAAAGGATGTGGGGGAGTACTCAATTTCAAATCTATTTTGAAGAGCTTGACGTCGAAGATGGAACGTCAACTAATCAACTGGATTTATGGCAGATTTGATACTGATATATTACAGATATATTAATGTATTATATAATAAATTACAGAAAACAAAAGTTATTTCTCTTTAATTATAGGTGATTCGCTATTACAGTTGACCGTCCAAATTTGCAAATTAAGCATCCATGAATTTAATTATTATATTTATATGCACTATCACCTCCACTACTGCCCTATATGTGACTGGATAGGTATCTTACTGAAATTCTATATTCAACCCCCTAGTAGAAAGTAAGAAAATGTTTCTTTTCACAAGGATCCTGCAACTCTAATCCCTGAAAATATGAAGAGACTTTGGTATTTGTATGTAACTGTGGTTGTTGTAATTATCATGATAATATTGGGAGACTGTGTAGCATGTAATCATCATATATATGGGATAGAAAATGGTAGGTGGAGAAATCCACTTCACTAACTTGGGAGATATTTTGGACTGTCACTGTGAATCACAATACCTCAGGAAGACTTAAACCTCAACAGATGGGCAAAATTGCCTGTCCTGCGATACTCAGACCTCTCTTCAGACATGGAACCTGCTGGATCCCTTCACATGTCATTGTTGATTCTACAGAATCTATTAATGCAGAGGTTCAACTGTGTATGTGTGAGAGACTGTCAATGAATACCAGGTGCTGTAGGTTCTATTTCAAAGGAAGGGGCTGGCAAAACCATCTCTGAATATTCCTTGCCTAACATCCTATGTTAGAATCATAGAGTTGGAAGAGACCTCATGGGCCATCCAGTCCAACCCCCTGACAAGAAGCAGGAAAATCGCATTCAAAGCAACCCCGAGAGATGGCCATCGAGCCTCTGTTTGAAAGCCCTCAAAGGAGGAGCCTCCACACAGCTCTCACAGTTAGGAAGTTCTTCCTCATGTTCAGGTGGAATCTCAGTTTTTGTAGTTTAAAGCTCTTTTTCTGAATCCTAGTCTCAATATGATTGCCATATACCAACTGATGATTTGAAGGTGCGCGCACGCACGCACGCACACACACACACACACCTGAGATCTTATGGTTGGGTCATCCGGAAAGTGGGGCAATTCAGCTGCCTACCCTGGATGGGAAGGCATTACACCCGTCATCGTTAGTTAAGAGCCTAGGAGTCCTCTTGGACACTTTGCTGGCAATGGAGGCCCAGGCCTCTATGGCCAGCAAATCAGCATTTTTCCATCTGCGGCAGGCTAGGCGGCTGGTGCCCTATCTGACCAGAGATGACCTGGCCACAGTGATCCAAGCCACAGTCATCTCAAGACTAGACTACTGTACCGCTCTTTACATTGGCCTACCCTTGTCCGTGATCCGGAAACTTAAGCTCGTCCAGAATGCTGCTGCTAGACTTCTCACAGGGGCTCCTGTCTTGCAGCAGCTTCACTGGTTACCAATAGAGCACCAGGTCACCTTCAAGGTGATGGTATTAACCTTCAAGGCCTTACATGGTCTAGGGCCAGTGTATCTGAGGGTCCGTCTTAGCCCTACCAACCCTGGAGATCACTTCGTTCTGAGGACCTGAACCCGCCTAGCATCGACTAGACACAGAGCCTTTTCCGCTGTGGCCCCATTGTTATGGAATACTTTGCCAGTCGAAGTTTGGGCCCTGCGGGATCTCTTGCCCTTCTGAAGGGCTTGCAAAACCTATTTGTTCCATCTGGCATTTGAATGTGGTTTTTAACTTTAACATTGTTGATGGTTTAATTGTATTTGGGAGTTTTATGATTATGCTGTTATATTGTTTTGCTTTGTTGTAAGCCACTCCGAGCCCTCGGGGAGTGGCAGCATATAAAATTGATAAATAAATAAATAAATAAATATGGTCAATTTTGGGGCAGTGATAGGGAGAAATGTATGTAATGTAGAATCATCCTCTTCCACCAATCCAGATAACTTATAATTTGCCCAATACTCTCTTCAGTCCATGCAGTATGAGAACATGGTAAAGGATGATGGGAGTTGTTTTCAAATCTTGAGGACCACAGATTTCCCACCCTGACCTAGATGGTACTCGAAGTGAATAAAATATTCAGGAAGGCTGCTATACTCATCTTCTGGCAAATCTGTTTAACCATAGCCAGGGTTATCAAAGCAAGTTTTGAGTATCTTGGTCCAAATGCTTCAACATATAAAAATATGAATTGAAAATCCAGTTGGCAAAATAAATACAGGCAATCCCAGAATGAGGGCCATGTAGGGGAGTAGATGATGTGGAAATAGCCTTTTAAAACCTATTCCCAACCGCAGGGGTGAAAGCAAACCATTTGTCGTAACCTTCGAGGAAACTCAGAAAATCCACTCCAGAAAGAATTCAATCCGTATAATAAAAGTACATCCTGTTTCCTGTCACAAGTATTCACCATCTATGACATTTCACCATCTCCCATCCTCATGCAGTTTTCAAACTTGTCAAAGATCAAGCAAGAGAGTGAGAAATATGGTTTATTTCTTCAAAAATGTATGCAGTTTACCAAGATGTAGGGATGGTGACCAACTCAGGCTATGACACTAGACTAAGCCATAGCTGATCAGTCCAGTCTGCCTGTATGACGCAGTAAGTTGAACTCAATGGCTTTTGGGGATACTTTCCAGTTCTGGGATTCCATTGTATTTTGATAAAACAAATCAGGGACAGAGTTGGGTTCCACAGAAAGTAAGTGTCTTCTGGAGCATTCCATGGCTGAAAAATCTTGGGAACCACTGTCCTAGAGGCACTCAAGTGAAAGCTGGATCAAAAGGACATTCAATGTGATCCTGCAAGGCTAACGAAACATTTTTACAACCAGGCACTTTTTTCTCTGCAAGACTGTTTGTGTCGGACAAGACTAGTTCTTTTTCTTGTGATTCAGCCTGTTCAGTTTCTTCTTCAATCGCACTAGGTCGAGGAAAACATTGCGTCCGAGCACAGCAGAAGAACAAAGCAAGCCCCCGCTCAGAGCCCCAAACAGGCCACAGCAGAAGACATCTTGACCTACACAGTGGAGAGTAAAAAAAACACATTTTAGAAAAGACTGTATTTAAAATCTGCAGGACATATGGAACTTTTGAGTAGATTTAGTGTGGCTCTTGGATTTCTCGTGGCCATAGCTCAAAACACCCCCAACTGTGAGAACCAACCCTTTCCTATGTCTTCTGCCTGAAAAAAGAGTTTGAAATACTCCAGATTGCTTAGAGATAGCTGTTTTGAGAAGTCCCCTACTCTGAAACAGAAAGAACCTCTTAATAACCCCAAAAGGCAACCATTAGTGAAGGAATGTCACTACCAGTCACCAACAAGCTGTGGTCTTCTGGCACTCCTAAGGATTGAAAAATTGGGTTGCTATAGCCATGTTCCAGTAGCGTCCTCTCCTGACATTTTGCCTGCATCTGCTGAAGACCTCTGAAGATGCCAGCCACAGGTGCAGGTGAAATGACAGGAGAGAATGCTACTGGGACATGGCCAAACAGCCTGAAAAACTCACCGCAACCTAGTGATTCCTGCCATGAAAGCCTTCAATAACAGGTTTAACATGTTTAAAAATTGGCAGATACTACCCTCTGGGCAAATTCTTGGTGGTATGGACATACCAAATCACCTTGTCTTTCTTCTGAGGAATCTGTATAATGACCAGGTAGCAACAGTAAGAAATGACCATGGAACAACGGACTGGTTCAAGATTGGGAAAGGCGTACAACAGGGTTGTATAATCTCACCCAACCTATTCAACTTGTATGCAGAACACATCATGCAATGTGCGGGACTTGATGAATGCAAGGCTGGGGTTAAAATTGTTGGAAGAAACATTAACAAGCCTAGATATGCACATGATATCACTTTGATGGCTGAAATCATAAGTAATTATTCATGCTCCCAATTAGACAAAAACAAAGTTACTTTTTTTACATATATAGTTTAACGGTGAGTTTTAATATAAATGTTATGTTAAAACTGAAGTTATTGTATTAATGATGTTTAATTTTTAGGCTTTATGTCTAAATGTTATTTTATGTTTATGTTTTAATTTGGGTAGCATTACGTCCCTACGGGGCTTATTTGGTACTGCATCATGGACTTGGTTAACCTTACCTGCATTCCTTTGTCCTCAACCATGTGAACTTGGTAAGAGGGACTGTGTCTTGGTGCCAAGGTGATGTCACCACCCTAACTCCTCCCCTTTCTGAGGTCATCTGAGGGGCAGGACTTCCTCTCTTTGGCCATTGCAAGAAAGAAGCCGCATGGACGTGGATGGAAATCCATTCATGCTGAGACAAAGCACCTTTGTCCACCTACAAAGCCAGCCCTGCGCTCTCAACCAAGCCTGCAATGCAAAGGAGGACCTGTCCTCAACATAGACTGAGGATTTTGGGATTTTTACAGGACTTTGTGGGCCTACAAAACCAGAGAGCAACAGGAAACCTGGATTCAAAGAAAGCACCATCACTCTGTAAACAAAGAGGCAAGTGATCGATCCCTTTTCTCAAAGGACCCTTTCTTAGCAACCAACTAAGCGTTTTTGGGCCACCAGTTGTTTTTTCACTGGTTGTTATTCAATAAACCTGTTTGAGTTCACCATTTTAAGTCTAGAAGTCATTACTCAAAGACTTTCAGGTTTCTGTGTATAGGAAGGCTTTTCTCTGCCTTCAGGGCCCAAAGCTTTCGCGTCCATCTCTCAAAAGTCATTTTTACGGGCCCTAGGGGCAGAAGAGGTAGCTTAATTTATAGTTATTTGTTATTGTCTTGCTATTATCTTTTTGTTTTCACATGTATGTATGGCATTGAATTTTGCCTTTATAATGTTGGCTTTGAGTTCCCTTAGTGGGAGAAAAGTAAGTAAATAAATAAATAGATATACTGTATAACTATACAAACCTCTTGAATGCTTCAAGTACATGCCTGTAAGGAAAGGGCGACTGCCATATTTTGGGCAGTTGCAAAGTATTTTTAATGTATCTGTTATGATTTGTTGCTATTTAAATATAACAAGAGTTCTTTAACTGTATTATAATACAGATATAACTTTGCCTCACACAATTGTATTAATTGAGAGTAACTTGTGGGTTGTAATTCATGTCTTGCTTAATTGAGAGCTTATGGGAGAAGTGAGAAGCTGCCACTGACCTGTCAAATAGAGATTGGGAATGGGAGTCTTGGCTCTCATGGTCGCCATGACTTGTGGACTGAAGCGGACTAGGTCATGCTCCGCACCATACATTTCACCCAGAGGAGCAGCTAGATAGTACTGGTTGCTGAGAGGGGAAGAAGCTTCCATAAATTCGACCTAGAAGGAACAACCAAATAAAAATTATGATAAATGAAGGAAATGATGACAGAGCGAGCTCGTTTCTGAGTTTCAAAAATTAAAGGAAACTGATCCCAGTAATTGTACTAAGATGCATTGTCTACTATTGTCAGTTCTGACAGTGAGTGAATATGTGACATAGAGCCATGGCCTCACAAGGGAAAGAGATATATTATTAACATTGAGATGACTGAATTAGCTCCAAACCAACATTTGAGCTTTTTCTTTATATAACTCCTTCTCATTTTCCTAGAGAAAAGTGCCCACCTTAAATAATACTATCTGAACATTCTCTAATTTCACATATGCCAAGGTCTCTATAACCCACTTTATGTTGCATTTCATAACAGTGCGAAGTGCGAAGGTTGTGAAAGATCAAAAACTGTTGCTGTGCTGGCAATACAATTGCAGCTTCTGCTGTCATTGCTTGTAGTGGCAACTAAGAAACAATTACTTTATTTATTTTATTATTTCGATTTATATACCACCCTTCCCAAAGAGGCTCAGGGTGGTTCACACCAGTGAACAACATAATCACAGCATAGTTAAAAACATAATAAAACAGATTGAGGCAAGAGTGGAATTTAACAGCCTTAAAGGTTAAACGCCTGTCTGAAGAGATTGGTCTTGCAGGCCCTCTGGAAGGCCTGTAGATCCGTTATTGCTCGAGCCTCCTCTGGGAGGGCATTCTAAAGGGTAGGTGCTACTACAGAGAAAGTATGCTGCCGCGTCGAGGACAAACGGCAGATCTTAAGTGATGGAACCTCCAATAGGTTTTGATCCATGGACCATAGTGGTCTCTGGGGAATGTGCAGGGATAGGCGGTCCTTCAAGTACACTGGCCCCAGGCCATGCAAGGCCTTAAAAGTTAACACCAGCACTTTGAAGGCAATCCGGTACTCGATGGGGAGCCAGGGCAATCGCTGTAGGACTGGAGTGATGTGGCGTGATAATGCCGCACCAACCAGTAGTCGAGCCGCAGCGTTTTGCACCAGCTTAAGTTTCTGGATTACCAACAGAGGAAGGCCAATGTAAAGGGTGTTACAGTAGTCCAGTCTCGAGATGACCGTGGCCTGGATTACCGTGGCTAGGTCGCCACCAGAAAGGTAGGGTGCCAGCTGCCTTGCCTGGCGCAAATGGAAAAACGCCGCTCTGCTCATGGTGGAGACCTGAGCCTCCATCGTCAGCAGAGGGTCTAGTTGGACCCCCAGGCTTTTAACCAGGGCTGACAGGCTAACCACCTCGCCGTCCATTATTGGCAGCTGGAGCTCCCCCCCCCAGGGCGACCCAGCCACAGGACCTCCGTCTTCAACGGGTTCACCTTCAACCTGCTGGCCCGTAGCCACCAATTATCTTGGGAGAGGGGAAATTTAAGTGACCACCCCTGGAAATAGTGTGACCTACCCACACATTTTGGAGGTTTAATGAAAGACGTCCCTTCTCTTTCCTCCCAATGTGTGTATGTATGTGTCTTCAACTAACCTCTCAACATATGGCAACCCTGTTAATTTCATAGGGTTTTCTTAAGAAAGGAATACTCAAAGGTGGTTTTGCAAGTTACTTGCTTTGAAATATATCCTATAGCGCTTGGTAGTCATTGGTAGTTCCCATCTAAGTACTAACCAGGGCTGATCCTTCTTAGCTTTTGAGATCAGGCAGGTTCTGGTCCCCTTTAGGGTATTTAGCAAGGTTTCTTTCTGCCCATAAGGAACACAGATGCCCTTAGAAAGGCAATTCTACATGGCTATACTCAAACGGGCATTACCTTATCACGGAGTTGAGGAAATTTCTCCAAGGTCTTGTCTAGCATTTGCTGAGCAATCTCCATTTTAAAGGCATCATAGTCAGGCCCTCTGTTCCTCACGCGGCCTCCAGACCACTCCTCAAACCACTTGTAATGAATCATAGTGATGATCGTCATACAAGAACAACCTATAAGAATTGTACAAATTTGAAAGTAGGAGTAAATAGATAAAATGTAGTGTGTATGTTTATATGCTTTCATGTTGCCTGCTGAATTATGGAAATCTTATATGTTTTATAAGGTTTTCTTAGGGAAGGGATACACCTGGGATTTTTTTTTAATCAGTTGTTTACTCTAAAATATAGCTTACAGCACCTGGTGTTCCTTGATGGTCTCCCATTCAAGTGCTTACCAGAGCTAACTCTGCTTAGGTTCCAAGATTGGACATAATCTGGTACCTTTAGTATATGTAAAGGTAAAGGTTTCCCCCTGACGTTAAGTCCAGTCATGTCCAACTCTGGGGGTTGGTGCTCCATTTCTAAGTTGAAGAGCCAGGGTTCTCCATAGACACCTCCAATGTGGGATTGTGGGAATACAGCATGACTGTATGGAGCACCATTACCTTCCCGCTGGAGCAGTACCTATTGATCTACTCACATTTGCATGTTTTCGAACTGCTAGGTTGGCAGAAGGTGGGGCTAACAGCAGGAGCTCACCCCACTCCCTGGATTTGAACTGCTGACTGCTCAGCCGCTCAGCGCTTGAACCCACTGCACCACCGGGGGCTCCAGTGGATATGTAAGCAGAGTGAAATAGAGAAAATATATTCTAAAAATGAACAACTTTTTCCAATTAGATAGGAGTCATATGAATTTCTTGTCCATGGCAGCTTTGCTTGTGTTCCATCCTATTTCCATGTTCATTTGATCTTAATCAAATACGCAAGGTATTTTAAAATATTTTTTTCCTACAAAAGTATCTATTTTTATGCATTTTACCATAAATTGCATGCTTTAGCATTTTTAAAAATCAGTGTTGGCATATGTAATAGCATTTGGAGAATTTGTGATATGTAAAACACAAAAAATACTCCTTTTAGCATAGAAGAGTTCTAATCCGGCCAATTTGCTTGAAGATAAAAACTGCACAAAATTCTTGATCATCAGTCACCAAAACTAACTGAAAAGATGGTTTGGTTTATTACTTCCCCCTACCTTTTGTTGTTACTTTTTCCAGTTCTTAGTTGGCCCTTGCCAAATCCATGTCTAACAAAGGATAACACAAATGGTACTATATAAATATATGTATGCATGTATTTATGAATTATTCCCCATTTTATATTGCTATTTATTTAAGGAACTGTAAAAATTTTCAACAAGGATAAAATAAAACAAACAGCTTAAAGAAGTAATAATAAAATCAATATTTAAAACAATTGTAACAGAAAATATGATAAAAATAATAATTTTTAAAAAACCAAGTGTGAGTACTAGCAGTGGATAACATTGTATTCCTTTCCTATAGAGCAGGCAAGGGCAAGCTTTGGCCCTCCAGGTGTTTTGGACTTCAATTCCCACAATTCCTAACAGCCTCAGGCCCCTTCCTTTTCCCCTGCCTGAGGTTGTTGGAAATTGTGGGAATTGAAGTCCAAAACACCTGGAGGGCCAAAGTTTGCCCATGCCTGCTAAAGAGAAACCAAATATGATACCTGGGTGTCTCTCTTCATATGTGGGATCCTTTGCTGATGGGAAGGTGATATACATCATCCGGATGTTGTTGCTCACCTCTTCTTTGGGTAAATCAGAGTATGTGGTCATCCTGCAAACAAAGAGAGGAGAAATTGGAAGGTTCTCCAGAGAAGACATTGATGGCCAAAAGTGAGGAGGAACTGAGGAGCCTTCTAACCAAGGTGAAAGAAGAAAGCGCAAAGGCTTGGTTGCAGTTAAACATAAAAAAAAACCAAGATTATGGCAAAAATCAATTTTTGATAACTAGCATTTGGAGAATTTGTGATATGGAAAACACGGAGGCAGTGACAGACTTTGTATTCTAGGTACAAAGAATACTGCAGATGCAGATTGCAGCCAGGAAATCAGAAGACATTTACTTCTTGGGAGGAGAGCAAAGACCAATCTCGATAAAATGGTGAAGAGTAGAGACATCACGCTGGCAATGAAGATCCACATAGTCAAAGCAATGGTATTCCCCATTGTCACCTATGGATGTGAGAGCTGGACCATAAGGAAGGCTCAGCGAAGGAAGATAGACGCTTTTGAACTGTGGTGTTGGAGGAAAATTCTGAGAGTGCCTTGGACCGCGAGAAGATCCAACTAGTCCATACTTCAGGAAATAAAGCCCAACTGCTCATTGGAGGGAAGGATAGTAGAGGCAAAGATGAAGTACTTTGGCCACATCATGAGAAGACAGGAAAGGTTGGAGAAGACAGTGATGTTGGGGAAAATGGAAGAAAATAGAAAGAGGGGCCAACCAAGGGCAAGATGGATATCCTTGAAGTGACTGGCTTGACTCTGAAGGAGCTGGGGGAGGTGACCGCCGACAGAGGGCTGGTCCTTGAGGTCACAAAGAGTCGGAAGTGGCTGAACGAATAAAAAACAACAGGAGAAGACACCAACAAATACAAAACAATTTGCATCAGGGATAGACACCTTTCTATTGTGAGCCAACACCTCATTCAAGTTATCCCCCAAAACGTGGGTTTCCTTTCCCATGACAACAATTCTCTATGATGCTAAGAGTCTCCACATATGCCTCCTGTAACAATAGAGGACATCTCTTCCTGTAGAAAGGAAAATAGAAAGGTTGGATCTGTTGCACTGCACACATTAATGGTGTGCTTTCAGTAGCAGCAGATGGGGATGTTTACTAGGCATGGTTTAGAACCCAAAAATAGGGAATCGAAAATCTAATGAGGTGGGGTTTTTTTTTATTAGTAATAGAAAGACTTGCAAAAAATTTTCCAAAAATTTCTAAACTGACACGTAATTACTAACGAAATTCGTTAGTAGTTCGTATGCCAGCGCATGCGCATTCCAGATGGTTTTGGCCTACAACTCCCAGAAATCCTAACAGCTGGTAAATTGGCTGGGATTTCTGGGAGTTGTAGGCCAAAACTGGGATAAATCACACTGAATTCTACATGGGACTCTCCAAATAGGAAGGAGGGAGGGAAGGAGGGAGGGGGGTATTCTATTCCTGGAAGCAGCAAAAAGGAGGAGGAGCCCCCCCCCTCGCTCCTCGCTGCCTCTCTCTCACCCCGATCCTGAGGGAGCGAGGGCCCAAGTTTGCCCAGGCTGAGAGGAAAAGGAAGAGGCCTGAGGCTGTGAGGAATGGTGGAAGTTGAAGTCCAAAACACCTGGAGGGCTGAAGTTGGCCCGTCATGAAGCCTCTTCAAGGCTTTAGATCCTGGCAGGCAGAAGGGGCAGGGAGGGCCATGCACTCCTCCTCCCCTGCCAGGATCTAAAGCACATCAAGGCTTGGCATGCTTTAGATCCTGTGAGAAACCAACTAATGTATAATAGAATGAATGCTAACTTATAGAGTAAGTGCCTAAATATTATAAGTAATCCAACTGGTCATATACCTACATTCCATGCACATGCAATAATACAGCAGTAATAACAATGGGTATAAGAAGAGGTAAAATTCAAAAGTATTCTGACTCTGGTCCCTCCTCAAGCGGTGCAAATGGGCTCTTCTCTATGAGCTGGGGATTCTGCAGCAAATCCTCCCCAAAGAATATGTATGTGCACGCAGGCAGCAAACGCTGTGCCCGGGCTTTTGGCTTTTCCCGGGAGAGGCTGCCTCCCGGGCTCATAGAGAAGAGCCGTTTGCAGTTTGCACCGCTTGAGGAGGGACCAGAGTCACGGCTTCGAGGCATTGCTGGAAACAATTGGGTATGGAGTCCGGCCTGCCATCCATTCTCAACACCAGCTGGGTGTCATCTGCGTACTGATAACACTCCAGACCAAAGTCGTGCACCAGCTGGGCCAGTGGTCGCATATAGATGTTGAACAATAAAGGGGAGAGGATGGCTCCCTGGGGGATCCCACATGTTAATGGGAGTCTCCCAGAGACCTCCCCCCCTCCACACATTGTCCCCAGTCTTGGAGGAAGGAGGTTACCCATTTAAGGGCAATCCCCCCAACTCCCGTCGTGGCTAAACGGTGGGTCAATAGCGCATAGTCTACCATGTCAAACGCTGCCGTCAGATCTAGCATCACGAACAGGGCTGACCCGCCATGGTCCAGCTGGCGCGGTTGGTCTGTAATGGCGACAAGCACGGTCTCCGTCCCATGCCCAATACGGAAGCCGGACTGGAAGGGATCTAGTCCAGCTGTGTATTTAGGAACCACTGCAGCTGATTCGCTGCTGCCCTCTCAATCACCTTGCCTAAAAATGGCAAGTTGGAAACCGGGCGGTAATTGGAGGTAATTGGATTCTGAAAGAATCAATCAATGCAAAAGCAAATCATGCCACAATTGCATAACACTCACAAATACTTGCTTAGCTTGTCCTTTCTCAGTTGTTACCAATCTCAGTGAGTTTATAGGTACTAAATCTACTAATTCAATATGGGGAAAGCAACTAGCTTTGTTGAAGCTGGGGAAGGGAAGTGAATAGGAAGGCTTTACTTACATGGTATCCAGATCATTGCTTGGATAAATCCAATAGTTGCTTGATTTGAGACCAAGCTCTTCTTTGGTCCCTCGGAGGCCCACAAAGACAAGGAAGGAACCCATACTGTGTTGGACCATATCAGTTTGGGACTTGATTTCTGAATGGATAGAATCACAGAGTTGACAGGGGACATAAATTCACTGAAACAAAAATAGATATTATGCACACATCCTTTGAATACCATAGTTTGTCACAAACAGGATATTGGGTTCAATACACCAATTAGAAGTATATATCACTATGTGAAAGCATAGTTGTTATTGTTGCTGCTGCTGTTACTATTACTTCTATCTAGCTTTTCTTCCAACACTGGGAGTCAAGGTGGTTTAACAACTTAAAAATATAATACCGCTAAAAACATACAGAAAAGTGAACCTTAAAATGGGATTAAACTTTTCACAATATAAAATGATTTAAAAACTACATTTAAAATTTAAAAATATTATTACCGTGTAAAATTATTAGACATATAATATCCATAAGGGCTCTCAAGATGACGCAGAACAATAAAAACAAGATTCTGCTACAACAAAACAAAAATGGGAAACAACAAATCTATTAACCGAGAATGTAAAGAAAATTATTCAGATGCCCACTCATGATATCATCACATGAGGAAATTTCAGTGTCCTAGGACTCTTCTTCCCTAGTTGAGCCATAGAGCCCCACATTGCCCATCACACGGTGTAGCCTCACTTGTGGTGGGGCTCCGTGGCTCAACTGGGGTGGCAGCATCTTACAAAGCTGTGCCACCAAAACAGGAGCCTCCCTGTGTTCCATTAGGAACAATGGGGCTACCATGGGGGAAGCACCATGGCGATGCTTCCTTGCATGTTATTATTTATTTATTTATTATTTATTTATTTATTATTCAGATTTCTATGCCGCCACTCCCCAAAGGCTCGGAGTGGTTTACAAGCAGAATAATAATACAGTTTGCAATAAAATAGTAAAATCAAAGTTAAGAATATTTTATATCATCTTAGCCTAGCTCAAAGGCCTATGGGAATAGATCGCCTGCCAGCTGGAAGCATCACCTGTCAGCTGGGACTGACCCCCAATTTGCCACGGAGGCTGGCACATCGATCTAGATGACCTCAACAATGTGATGAGGTCCTTAGTATCCTCCCCAAAACAAAGTTCAGCCATATATGATATACTACGGGCCTACATACACCCCTTTATTCTCCTCTCTCCGCACTAATTCCTACATGCCTTTTTGGACTAATTTAAATGGCATGAACTGTGTAATGTTTGCTTGCTGTAACTTCCAAGACCTTGTTTCGATGCTGTTCTTTTAAAGTGAAGTCACTAGGTGGCACTGGTTACAATGGAATCACGAGTCTCCTCTTGTCATATTTCATAGTAGAAAAGACACAATAAAAGTTTGTGTCCGGCTTCTGAATACTATGGCTCTCAAACATGAGTGTTCAATGTTTTTGGATCTCAAATCCAAAAAGCCCCCACAAGCTTGGCCAACAGTCAGGCCCAGAGACAGGAGTTCATGGATATGAATTCAAAGCATCTGAAGGACCAAAGCTTGGGAACCACCATCCTAATGTGTGATTTCTAGGGCTGAGGAAGGACAATTATGTCTCACAAGCTTAATTTAGCCTGTGGACAGACTTAGTCCACAGAGCATTATATCCCTCAGGAGGCTCCTTCTTTGGAGGCTTTTAAGCAGAGGCTGGATGGCCATCTGTCGGGGATGCTTTGATTGCGATTTTTCTGCTTCTTGGCAGGTGGTTGGACCAGACAGTCCACGAGGTCTCTTCCAACAATATGATTATCAGCAAAAAGGTCCCATTCCATCCTAGGTTCAGACCTACTTAGTTTCTTCCAATAATACTTTGACGCTTGAGGTATAATGAACTTTTTATAACATGGGTCATAATGAACGTCACTGCGAACATCCAACAGTGTTTGATTTACCTGGTTTGCTTCGGATCTGAGGAGGCAGAAGGCTCGTCATAGTGTTGTGAATGCCAGCATCCGAGATCACAAGAGGAGCATAAATTTTCACCTCTTCGTTCTGACCTTTCTGTACACTCACCCCTGCAAGATATAACTGCTCAGTAAGGGCAACACCGGAGTGGCAATTTCACGAACTTATTGGCAGGTTGCTCCAGTTAGGACCTCACTGTTAATGAAGGCTTAGAGGTATGAACCATGTTGAAAACACTTGGGAAATGACAAAGCCTCTTTTTTGCCCCTTCCCTAGTCTAGCTTTCTATTTGCCCTGATGACCCATCCATGATTTGAGTAGAGCAGTCTTGGATGACAAGGCATTATTACTGGTATATGTGTGGGTGAGTTTAATGCTATGTTTTAATCTGGTTTTAATTTTTGAATGTTTGGTCTTATTTAAACTTTTTGGATATTGTGGATTCGTAATGATATTTTTCCAGAGTTTTGTTGTTGTTGTTGTTGTTGTTGTTGTTGTTGTTGTGTGCCTTCAAGTCATTTCCAACTTATCACACAGTTTTCTGGTAGGGAAATAAATGGGGTAAGAACGGGGAGGAATTCCATTTTAGGTCATTTTAATAAGTATTTTGCAACATTTCCACATTTCTTCCAATTTGGCAGGATGTTGTAATGTAAAAATGTAGCAGAACCTGAAACTGGCAGATTTGGCCATCTAGGTCCAGAAATTTGTTAACACTTGAAGGCTGCATTTGAATCCCTTTATATTGAATCATACTGGTACTGAATTAGAGTTGACATGTATTTTTTGCAAAGGCTCCTTATCTTTAACATTTGGTACATCCTGCCCCACCAGCGGGTTTGCCCTCCATGGAGGCACGAGTCCAGACTCTTACACTAAACTTCTGGCTAAAGTTAAAACACTTACCTAAAGGATTGGCCCCTTTAACCCTGACAGACTCTTTTAGGTCTACATGGAAAAATACGATTCTCAGAAATCTCAAACTATCAGGGTTACAGGAAGATGAACTGGACCACCTGGGATATATGAATGCTAGAGTAGCAGTAAGGCGCAGAATAATGGATATAGATTACCAAAAACATCTGGCCTGTGCCAGATACCATCCACTACTAAAATGCAGTACTAACGTAGCCTTTGCTACACAAAATTATTTAACAAATCTAATAAATCCGAAACATAGGAAAGTGTTTACTCTGGCCCGAGTTAATGCTCTGCCAACAGCTGTGCTACTGGGAAGGTACACAAAAACACCCTATCATGAACGTATATGCCCCTGCGACGCAGGGGTGGTTGAATCTATAGAGCATGTGTTCTTTGGATGCCCGTCTCTCCTTAATCTCACCAATTCTGTCCCGCTTACCTGGTAGACCTGAGGAATTCTACCTATACTGGCTGCTTGACGACAAACACAAGGAGATAACCAACCTGGTGGCCAAATATCTCATGGCCGTTCTGGCTACGAGGAACCAGCATAACAAATTGCACGCGGAAACACAATAGGCCAGATACTTCTGGTGTGAATTTTAGAGTTGAATGGAGTTTTAACATTTATATTGTTTTATTTTCTGTATAATATGATGTTGGTCTTTGACCGTAAATAAATATCTATCTATCTATCTATCCTGCCCCACCAATCCAGGAAAGTGATATATGCAGCTCTACCACAGTTTCATCTATTCAGTTAGGGCAGTGGTTCTCAACCTGTAGATCCCCAGGTGTTTTGGCCTACAACTCCCAGAAATCTCACCCTGTTTACCAGCTGTTAGGATTTCTGGGAGTTAAAGGCTAAAATATCTGGGGACCCTCAGGTTGAGAACCACTGAGTAAGGGCCTCCTGAGCATTACCTGTGTAGGTTGCTGGGAGTTTTCAGGGCTGTATGGCCATGTTCCAGAAGCATTCTTTCCTGACATTTCTCCCATATCTATGGCAGGCATCCTCAGAGGCTGAGGGGTCTGTTGGAAACTATGTGAGGTTTATATATCTGTGGGATGTCCAGGGTGGGAGATATAACTATTGTCTGCTTGAGGCCTTTGACAACACATTAGTACCTATGTGTTAATCCCATTGGAAATAATAGGGTTCACTGTGATCTTTGGTTTCACATATTCATGCAAAGTCCAGGAACATATCTCCTGTGGATATGGGATTGTATTTCATACATAGCAAGAAGAGACAAGCATGGTCCTGCTAGGAACATCTGTGCCAGGTGAATTTGGGAGAGAAGTTCCTTTCAATGTAAGTTTGAAAACTTTTCCCAAGTTCATACTTTTTAATATTCAAATAAAAACTGGGACAGGTCCCCCCTTCCTTGGAATGGAGTCATTGTCGAATTCCATGTGCAACTCACCTATTGCTTTACCAGACTCTGAGATCAAGATCTGATTTACACGGGCCCTCATGAGCACGGTACCTCCCGCTCTCTCGATGACTGGGATGATGTGGAAAGGGATCTCACTAGGTCCCCCTAATGGATACCATGAACCATGTTGGTAGTGACGAACCAGTATGCTAGTCATGAGGAAACTGGAGTCTTTTGGAGGGACTCCTAAAATTATTGAGAGGGATTGAAAGAGAAAAGGGATGATTAGGATACTTCAAACATTAGATAATCTTTTCTGATAAGATGCTCTAATGATTTGGAGAATTTCAATGTGTCAGCCAGCATATCCTCCAGCATATCCTTTCACTTTTTCACAAGTGAAAAACAGGAGCAAACATCATCACAGTGGGGTCGAGTTATTAATGAGCAATTGCATCATTAAGGGATGCAAACTGGGTGACACCATCAGAGCAGGTGACACAAACATTTTTGTGCAGTGTTTAGGCAGAGATGGATTTGTTTTAAAATATATATTCTTTTAGTTAAATATAAGCATAAAAACTCCAACTTAAATGTAATGCATCAATAAACCTTCAGTTAATTTACTTTTTGAATCTGCCAGTGTGTGTGCTTTATTACATGGAGCAGGCTTGGCCCCATGTAAACCCCATGGGGAGATGGAGGCAGGGTATAAAAATAAAGTTATTATTATTATTACCAAGGATGCTGTAAATCACATGGTTTTATCTGCACATACAATGTGGGAAGGTGTCAGAAGTTTGCTTTTACCTGAGCCTAAAAGGAAAGATAAGTCCTCAGCCATTCCATTCTCTCCCTCCCAGTGAGTTTACTACTGGTAAGTGCAAACTATTTTAGTATGTTGCAGCAGTTTGCAGCAACTGAAGCAAACAAAAGATGAAAGGGGGGCATGGGAGGAGAAGAGGGAAACTGGGACATTTTAAAAGCAGGTTGTAAAAACAGGACAACAGAGGACTAATCTGGACTGCCAAAATGTGACAAAGGAATGAGCCAGATGTTTATGAAGTTCTGAATAAAATGGGCAATTTAAAGTGTTTGCTTTGGTTCACAAAAATGAATTACCAGTATATGAGCACCATGATAATCAATAATAACTAATACAGAAATATACTGAGCTCAATGAGGACTGAACATATTCAGTGGCCATGGAATTATGGCTGTTCTTTGGGGAAATATGTGATATGTCTAAAATGTGTTTCATTGAAATATAGGTACAAAGTTTAATCTGTGGGGAGAAGTTACTTAAATCCGGCAAACTGTATAAACAAATATCCAAATGAGGGAAAATATATTTAGAATACATATATTTCAGAGGAGAAAAAAAACACAATTTCACAAACTGATATGAAACACAAATGCAGGTAGGATTCAGACAAACTCAATGAAATAAACATTCAAAGTTTTCACATCTTTAACATCAGTCATGCTCTTTGAGTGATTCTCCAAAATCAAGGCAGACGTCTTCCCGGCCATACCTGGAAATGCTAAGGATTGAACCTGAAAACGTCTGCTTGTATGTGCCCCACAATCTCACTTTCATGAATGGGACAAATATGTCATGGAAAGATGAGATTAAAAGCCAGGTCCAAAAAACAAACCATCCCAAAGAAAAAATAATCAGTATTTCCTCACCATAGAAGAAGTAACTAAAGATGGCTTGCAGGTCTTTATTGGTGGTCAACTGTTCTACAATCTTGGTCTGACTGGAACATGTCAATCTGAAAATGGGTGAGATCCAGTGAATGAGGCCCCATTGGATCAGGAATGTAGACAGCCATAAGGGAAGGATCTTCAGCATGGCAAGCAAGGGAGTATGTTTTGTTGTAATCTATGGGTGAGAAAATGGGGAAAAGTAGTAAAAATATTTTAGCTAAAATAAGTTGTGAATAGTTGTTATTTATTTCTTACCCACCTCTCCCTATGGATTGCGGTGGAGAACAACATCAAAGTTAAAAGAACATAGAAAACCAATACAAATTAAAAACTGCCAATACATACTTTAAGATACTTTAAAAATAATGTAGAGACACCATTTGGAAGAATGTGTACGCCTCTAGCCAAGTACATTAAGTTGAACAACCACCATAAAGCTGCCTTATGTTTGGCACATTGTTCATACATGTTGCAGGAGGGAAAACTCTCACAGCATGACATCCTTAACATGCAATTTTCCAATGAGTAAAATAACAAAAATAACATTTTAAAGCCATTATTTTAAAACCTCAATCTTCTTGAATCCATTGGCAGAAAAGCAACATTATAAATGTGGTAAATAAAATACAAAATGTTATCAGTTTCCAGAAATGCAAAGCCAAGCAGTGGAAAGACATACAGTATGATTTTTTTATCTGCAGAATGAGTACCCTCTAGGCATGGACAATCTATGGTTCTAAATAGTTCTAAAGTACTTACAAAACTAGGGCAGTGTGTGTGTGTGTGTGTGTGTGTGTGTGTGTGCTGGTGCTTTTTTCTACAGTGTTGCTAAAGTTGTGGTGGTGAAAATTTCAGAACTCTAAGAAAACTTTCAAAATGTCATTATTATTTCGTTATTGACGATTTTTATGACATAACCAATTAGGAACTGCCATTTATAATGAAATTTTGAAAGTTTTGCTAGAGTTCTGAAATTTTCACCACCAAAACTTTAGCAACACTGTAGAAAAAAACACCAGCACCCCCTAGTTTTGGAAGTACTTTAAAACCATTTATAACCACGGATTGCCCATGCCTAGTACCCACCATCAGACAAAATATGTCCTCAATAGGAATTTTCTAAGTCTTCCAGTTGACACCTTGGTCACTTCCTGAAAAGCTTGTTTATTTCACTACTATCCAATGTTTTCTGTTTCCACAGTAAGTTGAGGAATGTATCCCTCATGGATACAGGAGTTGGACTGTATACAATAAAAAATCCCTCTATCAAGGCCTGATACGGTTTTCAGAAGTGAAGTGTCCTAGTTAATTAAAATTCTTCAGCATTCTCTCTCACCTCTGATAGCCTCATAAACTCTTTGATGGCTTTTCTCTCCCCTGGGAACTGCCTCTCCAACTCCTTCACAAAGGTTTCCTTCCCAGAGTAGAGTTCATATTCCTTGTCCCCCAAGGTGATAATATCATATGGATCCTCCAATCGAACCCAATCTAGGTGACCATCAGTCAGTTGGTCTATGATCATCCGTGAGATGCTGTTCTCATGAACTTCTCCAACATAGTGGATGCCTAAGAGCGGTGAGAACACAGAGACAGAAAAAGATGGTAGATTTTATGAATTGAATCAACATTTCAAGTGGACTTATAGATGAAATACCCTGATGAAAAAAATCTGTTTGTCACCACAATTTTTGCACAAGTCTAGCCTTTCTAATAAGGGAGTTTTCGAGCTTAAGAAAGCCAACTCCTCCTTGGTCCACCACCACACATTCTCCATGAAGCTTGCAATGTTTTCGTTCACTATGGGAATGAACCCCTAAAAATAGCAGAGCATATTCATTGGAAAAATAATCTTTAAAATTCTCCTCTTTGATGGGGAGGAAAGAAAAACAAATAGGAAAGAAAAGAAGTTTTCTGCAACATTCCAACTGAAATCTAGATTTTAAAATATTTACTCTTCCATTTCTTCCTATATCTTGGCTCATATCATGCTTTTTGACATCTATTAATATCAGTAATGTCATTTGGACTAACCAATGTGCCAGAACACTAGAGAAGTACATAGGCTAATGGGTAACTAAGCTTGCTTCCAAATCCTTGTAGGTTCAGACTGTACATAACTATAGCACTATGATTTTACTTCAGTAGCTGGTGGCAACAGACTTTATTGCATCAACCTCTTGTCTTGCAACAATTTTGTTGCTGAAGGAAATGGAAAGATATTGGTATTGAAACAATCACCATTATTCAATGCTTCTGCTGTGGGAGAACCTAGTGAAGCAGTCGGGTAGTTCTCCTCTATCTGGGATGTACTTCATACCAAATTTTATCTCTTACCAACATCAAATTCAAAGCCCTTCTTAGTGTAGGTGTGACAACATCCTCCGGCCTTGCTGTGCTGCTCCAATACCAAAACCCGTTTTCCTATCTTGGCCAAAACAGCTGCCACAGATAGACCTCCGATGCCACTTCCAATAACAATCGCATCTAAGTTGGGAGGCACTTTATCCACAGAAAAAGCTGAGGAGAAGAAGGAAAGACTTTCAGACATAATGTATTTTTGTATAGAAGGAAAACCAGTGTCACATCAAACACAAGGCATTCAAAACAGGGAAAAGGAAACAGCCGAGAATCCCAAGGATTAGTGTTAAAATGCCTACGGAAAAATACAATCCATTTGAGCCCATGTATGCATTATATATTGCTCATGAGGACATTATCTATTTTGTTGTAGCTCTGAAGTCCTATAAAATAATGATGCTTGAAATAAAGTGGAATTATCTCAGCCAGTGCTATTGATACTGTGTCTCGTAGCTCCTTCAGCCAAAGCTATTGTTGGTTACTATGAATTTTTCGGGGTGTATGGCCTTGTTCCAGAAGCATTCTCTCCTGACATTTCGCCCACATCTATGGCAGGTATCCTCAGAGGTTGTGAGGATGTGGATGCCTGCCATAGATGTGGATGAAATGTTAGGAAAGAATGTTTTTCTGGAACATGGCCATACAGCCTGGAAAACTCACAGCGACCCAGTGATTCCAGCCATGAAACCTTCAACAACACAAAGTTATTGTTTGTTGTCTTTTTGCTTTCCTACTCAGTTCCTGGGCTCATCTGGGAAGATATCGTAGAGCTGATATTTCAGTCCTACCTTATACACAAATATAGCTTCTTGTGTAATTTTGAAATGAAGCAGGTCTTTCATCAAAGCCCTACATAAACCGCAAAGGAAAACAGTTGTAAACACTGAACTTTATCAGTGCTGCTAATTGTTTTTGTGGAGCATCTATTGCTAAGCACATTTATACAGCCATATACTTCAAAGGTCGCTGTGTCTTTCAAAACAAGCATGCTTATCAAAGAACAGGTCAGTCCCATAAATTATAACAGTGCATTTTCTCACATGACTACATTAGGGAAGAAAGGCTCAAAAGAAGAAATAACCACAAGTGTTTGTGGTGTATATGGTATCTTGTGCAGACTGGAAATCAATAATGTCTAGATGGTGACACTCTCACCAGTCTTTGACACTGGATATATAATGATTAGGAATACTTCTGGAGAGCCACAAATTGCCCCCCTTTTCTAACAACAACTGAGATTTTAGTGAGGCAACAGCACTTTTTGGCAGCAAATGTTAAAAGCCATGCAAAATTGCAGCTCTCATGATTCCATAGCACTGAGCTATGGCCGTTAAAGTGGTGTCCCGCTGCATTCATTCAATTGTGTAAATATACCTTGGTAAGTAAAAAGCTGATAGGAGTACTTGAAACTAATAGCTTGCTAAAGATGCATGTTGAGTGTGTGTCCAAGAGTGTTTCCAATGTGCCTCAAACCGGCATTAAAAATGCTGGTTCCAAGCCAAACCATGGGTCTGCATCACCAAAATGAGACAGGAGTTTTAAAACAGGAAGCAACCTCCCCTATTGCAAAGCTCTGCCACATCTCCAATGCAAGGGAAATGGAGAGCAGGGAGCATGAGATAGCTGTGGTTGTCTCGACTGCTACTGCACATGCAAAGATTCAGATTTTCCTGAAAGATACAGATCTTTGCAGGTATTTTTGACCCAGGATAGACCTGGATTAAGAGGCTCACCCAGGATTGAAATGCATTAGCCTAGGTGCTTTATTTGGATACCCCTAGGCTAATGCGAGTGCTACACTGCATTATCTGACAGTGTAGATGGGGCTCAAATTCAGAATTGAACCTGAGACTTTTACATTCATTTACACTGAAATCTCACTTGTTATTAAGTGCCAATGAACAAGTGAGCAGTGTGGTTTGAGTGTTGGACTATGATCACTGCACAAATGAGGAGAATTAAACCCTTGTGCTGGCACAATTGCTGACCGACAGGTCTGCGGTTCAAATCCGGGAAGTGTGGGTGGATCTCCCTCTGTCAGCTCCAGCTCCCCATGTGGGGACATGAGAGAAGCCTCCCACAAGGATGGTAAAACATCAAACATCTGGCCGCCCCCTGGGCAATGTTCTTGCAGACAGCAAATTCTCTCACACCAGAAGCAACTTGCAGTCGCTCCTGACATTTAAAAAAAATTCTGTTTAGCCATGGAAATCCTCTAGGTGACCTTAGGCAAATCACATCCTCTGAGCCACAGAGGAAAGGAAAAGGCAACAACAATAATCTTCTGTCTATAAAACTCCATCCCAGTTTCTTGTTTCCTGACACTAAAAGTTAAAGTGTGGGAGGGAACACATAGCTACTACAAGCGTTTTGTCTGTCCAAGAAAGACAGCACAGGGACCAAACCACATGGCACACATCTAGTTATATTTACCATGTTTTGGACAGACCACACTTGGAATACTGTGTCCAATCTGAGAACCAAAGTTCAGGAAAAAATATTGATAAGCTGAGATGTGTCAGGAAGAGGACAACCAAAATGATAAAAAGGTCTGAAAGCCAAGACCTATCAGAAGCAGCTTGGGAAACTGGGTGAGTTTATGTTGGAGAAGAGGAGACATGATAGCTATGCTTAAATGTTTGGAAAGATGTCATACTGAGGAGGGAGAGGACTTGTTTTATGTTGTTCTACAGACTAGGACGTGGAGCCATGGATTCAAACAGCCGGAAAAGAGATTCCACCTGAATATTAGGAACAACTTCCTGGAATATGCTGTCTTGGAGTCTGGTGGAGTCTCCTTCTCTTGAGGCTGGATCTGTTGGGAGTGCTTTGATTGTGTGTTCCTGCATGGCACACAGTTGGACTAATAGCCCTTGTGGTCCCTTCCGACTTCATGATTCTATGTCAAGGGGAAATGCCACATTCCAGTCCAATCCAAAACACTTATGTTCCACTGAAGTTCACTTACCTTTCTTGAGGACCTTTTTCCGAGCTTCCACATCAGTGACTATCGGCTTTGGAGAGTGCAAAATCAGTTGGCGAAAGGGGTTCTCCCCTGTGCCATGAATAAAATAGAAGTAAACAAAACTGGAGATCACAAGCAGCAGGAACAAGAGCAGGAGCAGTAAAAACAACAGCATGACTGTCAGTAGCTCTGTATGCCAGGGAGAGAAAGAAGAACCGATGAGAAGTTCAACGTTGGCCAGACTGTGAGGAATGAGCAAACATGTTAAGATTATATACCACGTAATACCAGTAGGGCATCATGCCAACTAGGAGAAAAGAGGCTTGCATAATTCCTTAACTTCTAAAATGTATATCTTTGTGCCAAAACAACTTCAAAGGGCAGAGATCTTTGTTTAGGCGGGGAGAGGAAGTTGCAGAAGATAGTGGTAAGTAGCATGACCAAGGGCAGAGCCTCAAAGGTGGTGTCCCCAACTCAGCATGCCACCTTCAAGTTTCCTTTGCTCTGTAGCCAGAGAATATGACTGGGAGGGAAGGGAAATGCTGCCAAATGCTGAAGTAGGAGTGAAGTGGGCAGTTGGGAATAGATTTATCCTCTCCTCCTCAGAAGCATTACCTTTCTGGAATTTGAAATTCAGTAGATTGCTTAGGAATTATCAGCAAGAGAACACTAATGCTGCAGTTTGAAGCATCAGACCAGATCTCTTTAATTTGCAGTACCTTCTCAAACTATAAATCCCAAGATTCTGTAGGATGGAGCTGCTATAAGAAGGTCCTCCACTGTGCATGTGGCAGGGCTTAGACTGCATTTTAATAGGTGGTCTGTGGTTTGCTCTTCTTCACACTTGCATGTCATGGGCTCCACTTTGTGGCCCCATTTCTTAAGATGAGTTCTGCATCTCATGGTGCCAAAGCACACTCTGTTCAGTGCCTTCCATGGCACCCAGTCTTCTGTGTGCCCAGGAGGACATCTCTCATTTGGTATCAGCCATGATTTGAGGTTCTGGGTTTTAGCCTGCCACTTTTGGACTCTTGCTTGCTGAGGCATTCCTGTGAGTATCTCTGTAGATCTCAGAAAACTATTTCTTGATTTAAGGCATTGGTGTACTGGCTGATACCCAAACAGAGGATGGGCTGGAGATGTCACTGCCCTGGTCCTTTCATTATTGGCTGCTACTTCCTGGCAGATGTCAGGTGGTGCAATACTAGCTAAACAGTATAATTTCTCCAGTGGTTTGGGTCGTAAACATGCTGTGATAATGTGGCTTGTCTCATTATCACACTAAAGAAAAAAGTCCACTTAAAATCCGGTTTCTGCTTCCTGCAGAATTCTGGAGTTTGTAATTTAGTGAGGCTGTTAAAGGCGACTCCCTAAACTACAAACCCCAAAATTCTGCAGGAGGCAGAAACTGGATTTTAAGTGTATTTTCTCTCTCTAGTGTGATGAGGCCCTTAAGAGCCACATCCACTGTTTGAATGTGGTGAGATGTGTTCCACACTGGGCATGCATATTCAGCAGCAGAGTAGCGAAGCGCAAGGGGAAATATCTTTGCTGTGTGTAAAGCGACTTGCTTTGTTTTTGGTGCTGTGGTGGTATGAAGATAGAAATGCTCCTGGGCAAAATAATTCTACAGTCCTCTCTTCCCCAACTCTCTCTAAGTATTGGTAATACTTAGGACTTTTGTTAGCTATGGAATGCATGAAAATGCAAGTATGAAATGATGATGGAAGTATCTCTAAAACTGTTATAAAGTTACCCCTTCCCCCCGGCATGAGAAGATACAGGCTCTGGCATAGGATGGGCTCATCCTGAGCTGCCCACACTGCCAAACCTAATCTGGAATGCCATAAAACTGATATTATTTCATGAAGAGCACAACTTTTGGGAAACTATTGAGGACTTTTGCCACCTTTAACTGTCCTACTTGACAACAAGTACATTTCCTTGCTCTTTGTTCTATGGCCTGGCCATCATCTGAGAGCCTGACTTATGCACACCTTGAACTTTTCTCTACTTGGCTCTTGAGACAACAGATCTTATGATTAACTTGCCTTTGTCTGACTCAAGTTTTGTCTACTCTGTGATCTGGGGGAAAACAGCCCCAAAATGAATAAATTGGGAAAATTCCCAAGCTCTATTCAATTCCATCTTCCTTTGATGAAAATACTGTGTCATGAAAATACATATGTACACATTTTTTTTAAACAGGAAAGAAAATAAATGCAGAAGTGGGAGAATGGATTAGCAGTGCATCCAGTGGTTATCAACCTGTGGGTCCCCAGATGTTTTGGCCTTCAACTCCCAGAAATCCTAACTGATGGTAAACTGGCTGGGATTTCTGGGAGTTGTAGGCCTAAACACCTGGGGACCCACAGGTTGAGAACCACTGATAGACTGTAGAATTAATACCACTTTAACCATGGTGCAATGCTATGGAATCATGGGAGTTGTAGTCATTAGACTTCTCTGTGCTAATATCTCACCAAACTACGAATTCCAGGATTCCACAGCATTCACCATGGCAGTTAAAGTGTTGTCAAACTGCATTAATTCTGCACTATAGATGCACCCTAGAATGGACTCAGAAGTTGGAAAAAGTTACTCCAAGTGTATGAATTTAAAGGCCCCTCCCTAAACTACAAGCCCCAGAATTCTGCAGGGGGCAGAAACTGGATGTAAAGTGAATCCATGCTCTAGTGTGATGAGGTCATTATAGAAACAGAAAAGAGAGAGAACTAGAAGTGCATCTACACCAGGGGTGCTCATTAGGTAGCTCGGGAGCTACTAGTAGATCTTCGGCCTTCTTCCAGGTGATCTTCGGGCCTCACCAGCCGGATGGGGCTCTCCTGCCATGCGCACGCACACCCTGCGCGCACGCGCGCTCCTGCTTCTGGCTTCCGCTGTCGCAGTGCTTCTTTCGCCTGCGGGGCATTGCAGGGAGAAGGAAGCATGAGGTGGGGCCTCTGGAGGGAGTGCCCTGTCTCTCTCTTGTCCAGAAGCAGCTGTGCAGCCTCCGTTGCCGGCGAGACAGGCAGGGTGGAGCGCTCCCTCTGGATGCCCCGCCTCATGCTTTCTCCTTCTTGCAATGCCCCGCAGGCGGAAGAAGTGCTGCGCAGGTGGAAAACAGCAGCAGCACGCGCGGTGGCAAGAGCGAGCGGCGGCAGGAGCGCGCAGGAGCGCACGGTGGCAGGGGCAGGTAGATCTTTTGGACTTGGTTGCTTTAAGAGTAGCTTGCATGCTGAAAAAGTGTGAGCACCCCTGATCTACACTATAGAATCAATGTAGTTTGACAGTAGTATGGAATCATGGGAGTTGCATTAGCGCTGTAAAGTGCCTGACCAAACTACATCTACCAGGATTCTGCAGCCTTGAACCATGGCAGTTAAACTCCATTGATTCTACAGTGTATATGCACCCTAGAATATAATTCAGAAAATCAAAAAAGTACAAAAGTAAGTGGAATCAATAGAGCTTACACTCAAGTAAATGGATAAGGATCACTGCCACTATTTCTTTTTGTTCTCTGTGGTGTGTCCACACTGCAAAATCATAGCATTTTGATACCATTTTAACTGCCATGGTATTGACCCACATAATCCTATGATTTGTGGTTTGTTTTGGTACATAAAAATATCTTGCTAACTCCAGCATTAGATCTATCTGGAAAAAAAGTTTTTACTTCCTTATAAACTTTCAAATGCAACAGTTCCATTGACTAGAGCCATAGCAGTTAGACTTATATCTAAGCATTATGGTTGCATAGCGAGGATGCACACAGTGCTCTAGGGCCCCATCCACACAGCTGTATAAAATCCACATTGAAGTTGATTATATAGCAGTGTGGGCTCTGATAATCCAGTTCAAAGCAGATACTGTGGATTATCTGCCTTGATATTCTGGGTTATATGGCTGTGTGGAAGGGCCCTAATACTTTCCTGAACTACAGCAGAGAGTTCTAAATTACTAACCCAAACTACACATTCCAAGTTATCGTGGGCTAAAAGGCTATAGCCATGTAGTACTATAATTATACAATTCTCTAAATAGCAAAAAAGGAGTGGAGAAAAAGAAAGGAGAAGAAGTAATTATTTATAAAGCACAACAATTATTTCATTGGGGTTTGGCTCGTTTTAGTTCTACAGTGTAAACTGTTGAATTAATGCAGTTTGACACCACTTTAACTGCCATGGCTCAATGCTATGGAATCATGGAAGCAATAAGTTGGTAAGAAAAGGCTAAAGACCTTGTAAAACTACCATCAAGATTCCTTAGCCATGGCAGTTAAAATGGTGTCAAATTGCATTAATTCAACAGTGTAGGTGCATCCCAAAAGAGCTCCCAACCATCACCCAACTGTGAGTGCTGAGCAGAAAAGAGGGAGTCACTACTGTATCTGTGCAACAAGAATAGCAGAACACAACTAAAGAGATTGTATGGTCCAACTTCACATAACAAATGCACACACTAGCCTCCAACTTACCATCACTGTCCTATTTTTCCTGTACTCTTGATCCTTTGGATTGAGACGCGTGAGTAGAGATTGGCAACTCGTGTGTTGAATAAAACAGCCGAGGTTCATTTCCTGACTAGTTAGAGCCAATGTGGAGACAGGAGGCGGGTGTTTTGTGGCACAGCATTAACTCTTTCACTGCTTATTAGCTCTGTTTTACATAAGATACAAACCAGCTTGTTCAGATGCAGTATGTCAATGTATTTGCAGATTTATGTTGACTGTCTCCTTTAAAAAAATTCAACAGTTTGACAGCAAGGATTGTAACTGCTACATAAGCCTCCACTAGTGCATAAGCTTTTGGATTTGTAGAATGGATACAGTAGCAATTTCTAACCGGCCTAACAGTTGGCAACTTAAGCCAAATGAAGTGGTGGCTGCTTTTCCCATCCCCTCAAAACAAAACAAAATCTGGAAATCTTCTCTCTGGCAATGCCTCAATCTTCCAATGTGATTCTGTGAAAATCCTAGTTCTAGAAAATCCTAGAGATGTTTTCTCTCTGGTAAAATTGTATCAGTTTCTCTTTTTTTTAGTTTCATAGATATCTTGCGCCTCTAACCCCAGCAAATAAGGAGGGGCGGACTATTGATTGGTGGTTTCCCCAAATACATATGAATAGTTCGGCGTTGATCCTGGGAATGTAGAACAAATTACCGTACACACTCGAGTATAAGCCGACCCGAATATAAGCTAAGGCACCCACCTATCATGTTAAGTAACATAATAGGTCTTGATTTGCCAAGAAATCATTGGCTAACACACATTTTAGTGCCTCAAATGTCAGACATGTTTCTGGGGGTATATTGACCTGCTGATTTCAAAAATGAGATCTGTTTTTCCCTATCAGCTCTATATCAGCTCATACACAGAACATATGCCATATCCCTATCTTTGTCTGCTTGCCCATGGAAAATCATGATAACCATATCAAAGGAACTAAAACCAATGGAGTCTATCTAATGCAATTTTCTGAATCAGTGCCCTAAATAGCTACAGGGAACATGCCTAAAAACCAAGACACCAAGATATGTTTTTGTTTGGGCTCTTTATCTTTATTGTTATGTGCCTTCAAATGGTTTCCAATCTATGGTAACTCATCACATTAGAGAATGAATCCACTTTAAATCCGGTTTCTGCCTCCTGCAGAATTTTGGAGTTTGTAGTTTAGTGAGGCTGTTAAAGGCTCCTCTCTAAACTACAAATCCCAGAATTCAGTAGGAGGCAGAAGCCGGATTTAAAGTGGATTCATTCTCTAGTATGATGAAGTAGTTAGGCCCCTTCTACAATGCCATATAATCCAGATATCAAAATGGATATTCCACATTATCTGCTTTGAACTGGATTATATGAATCTATACTGCCATATAATCCAGATATCAAAGGAAAAAATCCACATTATCTGATTTGAACTGGATTATATGAGTCTAAAATGCCATATAATCCAGATATCAAAGCAAATATATCTGGATTTTATATGGCAATGTAGAAGGGACCCAAGGCAAACCTATCACAGGGCTTTCTTTGCATGATTTGCTCAGCGGAGGGTTGCCTTCCACTGAAGCCACATCTACACTGCCAAAAACCAGATTATCTGCTTTGATAATCTGGATTATATGGCAGCATAGAAGGGTCTGAGACAGTGTGACTTGCCCATGGTTAGACAGTTGATTTCCATGGCTGAGTGGAGATTCAAGCCCTGGTCATAATCTGATACTCAAACACTATGCAGGCTTGCCTATCAGAAAGCTGATAGGAAGTCAGTTCATTTGAAAGTTGGGACTACAGAGCAGTAAAAGACAAATGAATGATTGTTTTTCTGCAGAAATCATATCTAAACTCTAACTAGAAGCAAAGGTGACTAAACAGAGACTGGGAAACTTTGGACATATAATGAGATAGCACAAATCACTGGGGAAGACAATACTGCTTAGTTTTTAAAAAATTGGTTGGACTGTGATATGTTTGGAAATTCATTGCTAAATTGACCTTAAGCCATCATGAAATAAAACCTTGCAAAAAAAAAAGACAAAAGAAAGCAGCATTGAATTTTTTTCCTTTGAAATTTAATATAAGTTAACAGAAATATAACAAAAGGAGCACATTCCAGTAAAAGCTATAAGGGCATTAACAGGAACAACCGGGGAAGTGTACAGCAGTGTTTGGGTTTTTAAAGAAAACACTTCTTTATGCAAACACTTCCTAAAATTATAAACAATGTACTGTTCAAAGGAGGGGGGGGCAAAAATGTAAACACGGAACAGAAGAAAATGAGGCAACTATCATGTCAAACAAACAGTTAGTTGGAGAGGTAGAAACAGATGAAAAGAGACTGGAACAAAGTTTTGGTTTCTTTCATATTTATTTTTCTGTTAAGAACAATTTAAGTCTTCCCAAAAGTTCAGCAAGGTTCATCCTTTATCACAACTACTCTGATCATTGCCATCAGCAAGCTACTATCTGAAAATGGGAGCCAATATGGATTTGAGTCGAGTCTCAAATTGGGGCAAATGGGGATATGGAAATCTCTCAGCCTCAATGTCATTCTGAATCTTCTCAAATGGGACTTGTATTTGCAGAACTACAATTATTGTTGTGGGCTTTCAGATGGTGACCCTATGGCACCAGGGTTTATAGGCAAGTTTTTTCAGAGAGGGTTTTTCTTTGCCTTCTTCGGAGGTTGAGAGAGTGTGACTTAGCCAATATCACCCAGTGGATTTTTCTGGCTGAGCAGAGATTCAAATCCTGGTCTCAAGCATCACTGCCCAATGCTCAAACACATCTTGTTGGCTATTGGTACAACCCAACATTTGCTTAGAACGATGTTCCATTGATCTTAGTGGAAGGTTTATTCTGAGATGTATATAGTAGTGCACCTTTACCACCTAATCCAGTGGTTCTCAACTTGTGGTTCCCCAGATGTTTTGGCCTTCAACTCCCAGAAATCCTAACTGATGGTAAACTGGCTGGGATTTCTGGGAGATGTAGGCCAAAACACCTGGGGTCCCACAGGTTGATAACTACTGATCTAATCAAAAGGTAGGGAGCTGGTAGCTCTCTATACATAGTCAATTCCTCACATTCATGGGATCCCTGTGAAAGTGGGAAAACATAAAATAAGAACTTTTTAAAACCTCAGAAAATATCTAGAAATCTCTATGTCCTCCTTTCACAACTCTTTGTTCAACTTCCAGCAGACCTTGACCATTGAGTAATGCTGGAGGACCTAGAAATTCCAATAGAATATATTAATAAATGCCACAAAAACTAATCTGTCAAATGTGGCGGGATCGCTGTGATTGCTGTTTTTTTGAGTTTGCGATGTTCTTAGAGTGTTGTATTGGCCAGATTCAGCTATAGTGCCCTCTGGAGTAGGGACTAGTAAAGGTAAAGGTTTCCCCTTGACATTAAATCTAGTCAAGTCCGAATCTGGGGAGTGGTGCTCATTTCCATTTCTAAGATGAAGAGCTGGCATTGTTCATAGGCATCTCCTAGATCACGTGGCTGGCATGACTGCATGGAGCACCATTACCTTCCCGCAGAAGCGGTACCTATTGATCTACCCACATTTGCATGTTTTCAAACTGCTAGGTTAGCAGAAGGTGGGGCTAATAGCGAGAACTCACCCCGCCCTACAGATTTGAACCTCCGACCTTCTGATCAGCAAGTTCTGCAATTATATTATTATAAATAAATACTGGTAATAGAATAATTCTAAGGGAAAATTGTGGAAAATAAATAAATAAATAAATTTGAAACAAGAAACTTTGAGCCATGTTTTATTCTCACCAAAGTTTGGCCAGGAACAACTAAAGAGGGCTCCTCTAACAAAGGGCAGGGAAACAATCTACCAAACAAAGCCTTCACTACAGAAATAAAATGATTTTTTAAAAACTCTAAAATAAATCACTTTCTTCTAAAATGTGGCACCAGTTAAGTTAACAACACTTCCAAGACACCTTTTCTAGCACAGACAAAAAATAGGCATTGTAGGATTTACTTTTTAAATAAATATGCCAGTAAAAAAAAGATGGGGAGGTGGGTGGGAAGACCTCAAAAAAAGTCACTAGAATGCAAGCAAGCAAGCAAAATAGTCAAGAGAAGGAGACAGTAGAGCCAGGATTGGGCTTTCCTGCACCATATACGGTAAATTTTTAAAAGAAGTATAAGCAATGACATATTTTAAAAAGGTAATGGGGTTTACTTAGACACAGAGGTATACAAAAGAAGTGCCCCAGTCATAACAGAAAGACACCGAAAGATGATTCAGTCCATAGTCAACTATTCCTTTGTCTTGTGTTCTTTAGTGCTTAAATATGGCACCAAAGAAAAGGGAAGGTTTTTGTTTTTTAAAATGCAATAACAGCATTTCTAGCCCTTTCAATTTTTCAGAGGAGGCAAGAAGAACAGATACAAAACAGAGATTTTTCTTTTTAAAAAAATTCCAGGACATAAGTGATGGAAAAACCATAGTTGTGGGAATTTGAAGGAGTTCAGTATATTGAAAAAAAGGAGAAAGGAAAGGAGGAAAAGGAATGTTTAATGATAACCCACTGATCATGTGATCTGGAAGATTCAGAGAGTTGGAAGTCCAAAAAAGTAATGTGTAAACATTGATTAACCATGGCCTCGGCTTAGATTTCAACAAAGCATAGCCAAAGTCATCCTAGTATCAGTCCTGGAGAAGTTTCTTCCTGATTTGGAGCAGATACCATTAGTAAAGAAGAAAAAATAGAAAAAGTGGATGAGATCCTGTTTTTAATCTGAGTTGCTTCAACAAAGCATCCAGGCTGAACCAAAAATGGCTTCATGCACAAATGGGCAAAGCATGGGTTTGCTGTAGATGTTGAATATCACTTCCTGGTATCCTTCACCATGTACTGGCAGTCTAACAACATCTAAAGCAGTGTCATGCTATCTTATTTAGCAGGTTGGCATTTCACCCATAATGTGTCAGAAACCATTCTACACAATTATAGCATTGGGATTTAATTTTAGCTGCCATTGCTATATTCCTTGAAATGCAATGATATATACAGGGTGTCCCAAAAAATGTAAACACTACTGATTCTCAACCTGTTGGTCCCCAGATGTTTTGGCTTCAACTGCCAAGAATCCTAACAGCTGGTAAACTGGCTGGGATTTCTGGGGGTTGTAGGCCAAAACACCTAGGCACCCACTGGTTGAGAACCACTAGTATACACACTTTAAACATTGATAGCTCAAGTGATGTTTTCCCCCATGACTTACCATTAGTGGAATCAGAGATAAGTTTGATAAGATAGAAGTGTTCACAATGGCACACTTTCCAACAAAGATTATGTAGAGTGATGAGGCTACATTCAAATTAAATGGTTCAATTAACCGTGACAGTTGCACCTACTGGGGAGTTGTTAACCCGCATGTTACGGTAGAACATCATGTTGATTTACCAGAAGTTACGGTGTGGTGTGGCTTATCATCAAGATGATTAATTGGACCATTCTTTTTTGAAGCTACTGTGAGTAATGCTTAATTTAAATGTAGTCTCTTCGCTCCACACTATCTTGGTTCGAAAGTGTGCCATTCAGAACAGTTCCATCGCAATCAAACTTATCTTTAATTTAACTAATGGTAAAGTCACACTGGTGGATTTCTTTGAAACTCTTTCCTAAATTGTCTTTGCACTTCAACTATGTTTTCAATTTTTGTTGTTCAAAGCTTATTCTGACTTCTATTATTAATTCCAATGGGTTTAACCAGGAAAAAATAAACATTAATTGAGCTATCAGCTTTTAAAGTGTGTATATGGTTTCTTTAGGGCACCCTGTAGTTTGGTGAGCCACTAGAGCTCTCTGGTTGATAATTCTAAATACTACTCCCTAATCTGTAAATCCCTGTTGAATTCTAGTGCTGTAGTTGAGTATTGTGAACACCACCTAACACATCTTCTCACTCATTGGCCATTATCTGCTACCTAACACAGATATCTTTTCTTTCCTAATAGTTGGGCTGGACTGGTGGGGAAAGGAAAATGGAAACAGAGCTGTAGAACAGATACCCAGAAATAGAAAATAACAATCATGTTGGTATATAAGGGATGGCTTGGACAAAATTGCAACAGAATTTACAACAGTAGGCAGCAGCAGAAATGTAAATATGAGCCAAAAAAGCAATAAGAACAAATCCTTGGTGGTGATGGTAGAAATACATGTGAGCAATGTAGCAAACACATCCTACTCGTGTCTATTTGTAAGTAATTCCCCAGGGTAACTTTCATCAAGTTCCACAAGTGATTGACAAGAGATACAACTGAGAAACAATCGCTATCTTAAAACATAAATAGATCTCACAACAGCTGAAAAGGGTCATGGTGCCTGCTCTGACTTCTGCCCAGGTGCAAACAGGCAGCTTCAAGATCTTTCAATTGGATCGAGACTGTAATTTCTCCAGATAGTTGCAAACTGAGGGCTGTTCTTTGTGAAGTATGACACAGGCCATTCTGGGTGTCACTCCTTCCACATAAAAAAGGTGACAGGACTGGCAACTAAGTCTCAGAACAACAGTAGTGGTCAAACAGCTTTCTTCACCGCATCAGATGGACATTGAAGAGGTTGCAGGACACACTGCTGTGTCTTCCCAAGGAGGAACATGACAAGAAACAACAAGAGGAAATGGGGGGCTGCTATCCTCTTAAACTAAAAGCATTCTTCTCACTCTTTATAGTAGCCCCAGAAATTCGTGTTACATGATGAACTCCTTTAGTGAAATCCATCCAGGATTTTGACTTAGTTGCACGTGTGTCCTTAAGCCTGAAGATGACCAGTAAACAGTAGAAGTACCAGAAGAAAACTGAGATGTCTCCCCTTCCCCATCAATCTACATACACAACAACACAAGTATTTTAAAATTAGTAACCCTTAAAAAACACTATTGGTTTTTAAATATCGGTTTGCTACAACAACTGGCTCTGCGCTATTTAACATTTCTAGCTGGGATGCTACAGTAAACAAAATTCTTATATTTAACCCTTTGCACACTCAAAATGTATATAGATTCACCCTCTTCTTAAATATACACCATCATCTTATATTTTTTTTAAAAGAAAAGTAAATAAATATCCCCTCTACTATATCTAACTTTAAAAAGGTAAAATACATGCACAGGCAAATTTTGTGGGATAGAAAAAGTAGACAGAATGGAATTGGAAGTCTAGTGTAATAGGAGAGGAACTGTGTGGTGGTGATGTTAGAAAAGTGAAGGAGCAGGTTGTATGGGATTGGCAAATTGATAAAAACAAATCCATATTCTTTCATGTTACAGAGATTATTTTCCACAAGGGTCAATCGAAATCAAAAATATTCAGTGAATTCCTATAAAAGTTGACCCCAAATAGAGTTTGGCATGCAAAGCAAGTCCGTCTTTCAAGTCATGATATCAACGCTTTGTTTTATACCTTTAAGTCATTTCTGCCTATGGCAAATCTATCTTGGAGTTTGCTGACGCTGAGAGTGTACAAATCTCCAAGGCCATCCAGTGGGTTTTCATGGCCAAATAAGGAATGGAACCCTGGTCTCCAGAGACATAATCCAGTGCTCAAACCATTAAACCACACTCTCTAACCAAAGCACATTACAGGAGGGAGGAGGCTCTAGACTAGTGGTTCTCAACCTGTGGGTCCCCAGATGTTTGGACCTACAACTTCAGAAATCCCAGCCAGTTTACCAACTGTTAGGATTTCTGGGAGTTGAAGGGGACCCACAAGTTGAGAACCACTGCTCTAGACTAATTACATATTCCTCATCCCCTCCCTTTACTTGGTGGGCCCTGGTGGTACCATTCACCTCACAATGTTGGGTTGGCCATCCTATAAATTTCCTTCTGTGCCTTGGTAAAACTCAAAACCTAATATCTTAATATCCTGAATCATTAATATCTAGAAGAAAATTAGTGAGCATAGATTCTCTTGGGAGTTTAGGGGTCTTGCTGGTGATTGAGCAACACAGGACTGGCCTAAATATTTCTCTGGCAGAGCATCATTTTTCATGGAGCTCTCACAGGTTTATAACTCTGCCTTAGAAATAATGCAACTGACTGGATCGTTCCTTCAAAGTTAAGACTAAATACAGAGTCAATTCATCACTACATTGACATTGAAGCAACCAACTGCCACTGCTAAGGTGGCTGACTTGTTCTGCTTAATTGTTGGCCTAGCCTAGTTGACATTGAAGAAAATAAGGACTGTGTTTCTCCTAATCCTTCCAGTTTTTCTGGGAGGATAAAAAATGGGTTCCCTTCATTCTAAAATAAGATGAATCCTTGCAATTACTCCAGTGAACTGACAGTTGTTAAGGTGCAGTTCACTCCATGGCAGAGGACTAGTAATTTGGGGGCCCTTTGAAAACAACCAAAAAGGTCAGATTGGTAACATGGAAATACGCAGTAGCATTGCCTCTATACATAAGGCCAGTGGTTCTCAACCTGTGGTTCCCCAGATGTTTTGGCCTAAAACTCCCAGGAATCCCAACCATATTATCAGCAGTTAGGATTCTGAAAATTAAAGGCCAAAACATCTGGACACCCACAGGTTGAGAACCATTTAGGCCAAGAGAACCAGAACTAGCTTTTGAAAATATCTTTCCCCAACAGCAACCATTCACAGCTCACAAAATATAGTAGTTCAAAATATATAAAAATAAACATTAGCCTGCTAGGGACTAACCAATACTTTCACTCTTTTTTTTGGGGGGGGGGAGCCTGCTTAGTTCCTATGCTAGGCAGTGGCACAAAGGGAAGATGGGATGTTATGGGATATTATCCCTCCTCCTCACCTCTTACTCCATGTTTTGTGCAATACCATATGCATTTTAGTACAGGAAGAACCCCTTATTTGTGGGAAGACATGTACCTAGCTGGACTACGGTTACATAAAACTACAGATGTGACCAACACCATTATGTCATTTGGGGTACTAGCGTACCCTAACATTGCATTGGAGAACATAGCCAAATCCTAACCATTAGTCCATGCAACTGTATGGTATCTTCCAGGGGAATCTGCTGGACGAACAAGCAAATTCCTAAGATATCATTTTTCCCGAGGTCCAAATAAGTGAAAGCACATATATGGTTTCTGTGGCTATAGGGGTCCTGGTGTTTTACTTAAATGGCACTGAAGGATCCCTATACACTTCTTTAGTAGATGATCAGCAGGTGGAGTTATTGCTATAGAAACCTGTACTAAATATTCAAAAAATTCAGAAACCCAGAGGACGAGTTGGGAACAGTGAACAAATACTGAGATGAGCATGAAGCAAATCTGCATCATAAGGAAATATAGTATTTCATAAAAGGAAGTGCAGGGAAAAACAAAACAGAGCTGGCACGCTTCTGGGAATCATGTCAGGAATAGTGTGCAGGTGTGACTTTTAGAACCAAGAAATAGATATGTGTGTCTGTGAGACAGAGAGAGAGAGAACCCTGGAAAACAGCTTGAGTGTGTTCATCTGGCAGTAAAAGCTAAGCCCAAAAGTTTTGCGCTCTCTCTGCAGTGGCTTGTGCCACTATATTAACAGCTGCCATAGAGTGTGAGGTAGTCATTGCTGGTTCTGGCATGAGGAAGGAGAATCCCAGTGAAATCTAGAAACATTGCAGGTAGTCTTGTGGTGAAAGCAAAGACAGAAAGGAACGTAAGGTCTGGATACCTGGTCCCATCAAACCTGCATTGTAAGCAGTATTCGTCCAATAGGAAAACATTGGGTTGACTAGGAATCAGGAGGGTCTGGGGTTCACATAAGTTGAAATGACCAACAACAAGGATTTGAATCTGAAATCTACAGTATTTTACTGCTTTCACTGTCAGCTATGGAGTTTACCCAGTAATCGGTTGGCTTTTGGGGAAAAGATGGGTTGTGGAAGACACTAGGGATTAAGTCTTTGACTAAGTTTAGTTTGTTGTGTCCTGTGACTGGCAGTAATTCTCTGAATGAACTAGGAAGGCAGAGGCTTTTGGGAGGTTAAGGGAATCCAGGTGGCATGTGGATGATACTCAGGATCTGCCACTGGATATACTTTGGACCAAGGTCCCACCCAAAAGCAATGCCTTTCAATGAATTATCTCAACTTAGCAAACATTCTCATAGGTGTAAACATCACTACTAATAATACTTAATATTTAGCCCCATTTTATAGAGCACAGTATATGTGTGTGTGCTTATGTTTGTGTGAAGTTATCAAAGACGGAACCCAAGGCCGTAGGTTCCAGACCAAAGTTCCTACCACAAGGTCATTCAGTTGCATTTTTCCTGCTCACAAACCTTTCAGGGAAGTGTCCATGGTTTCCCTTTAATATCCCACAAAATCATGCAATGCTATTGCAACAACCAAATTTGAAGGAAGGTAAGGTATATATTTCACCCTCCATCCCTCCACTTCCTCCAGCATTCCCTGTGGGAAGAACCTCCCCCTCTGGCAGTTCTTTTGGCAATAACAACACTGTGGTCCATCTACGAAGCAGGGTTTTTGGCAGTGAGTTAGCTGTGATCAGTGGAAATGCTGTCTTCCTGCCCCTTTTGACAGTAGAGGAGTCAGTAACTGAGGTGCTCAGGAGGACCAGACATAGCAAGGCATTATGGGTATTTGGTAACCCCACTGAGCCCTACCCCATAAACACTGTATTCGCTAGACTTAATTCTTCATCAAAGGGCTTCTTATTGTCAATGGCTGGGAAGAGAATTAGGAGAGAGATCATCCACCCATCTGTGGGAGTAGAAAAAGAGTTCTTGGTTGTCTGGAGGTGTTTTGGAATGGAGAGAGGAAACACCTTCCCTTTAGAATTGGAGACAGACAGCTTAGTTCCACCTGTATTTCATGGGCTACCTAGGTGGGTTTAGTGGCAAGAAGGGGCAGTTGACAAGGAGGAGACCTGCCAGAAGGAGCAGGAAAGAAATCTGGATTCCTTGGCCAAGTGGGGATGACAGGAATGCCAAGACTCTTTAGCTGAAAGTAGAAGAGGGATCATGCCTCTCTAGTAAACCCAGCTAACAGGAACCCACTGTGGTTCACCACGCAGCTTCTCCAAGGCCTCCTGCAGTTGCTGGAATGTCCGCTCCATGTTGTCATTGATTAGGCAGAGGTCAAAGTAATGCCCGTAGCCTCGCTGGATTCGGCAGCTCTCATCGACAGTCCGCTTCAAGTCAGCATCCTGGTTCGCATGTGAGGGAGAAACAGAGTGAGTTGTAAGTGAGTTGGTTTTAACCTTGCTTGTACTAATGGTTTTAGATTATCTATTGTTTTCCAGCATCTAATTGCTGCCTTGTTAGCCGCTCTGAGTCCCGTCCCCCGCTCGGGGGTTGAGGAGGGTGGGGTAAAAATACTTTAAATAAATAAATAAGCCGCTTAAAACAGATTCCCCTCCAGATTTCCCACATACAAACTGTAAAGGATGAATTATAGGGATAGCTATGGCAGGTTTAACTCTGCCCCAAGCCACCCTATACATACTCCCCTATATCAAACCATCGGGAACTCTAGCCCCCAGGACTATCTGTGTCTCCTTAAAGATAAAACCTTTTACCCCTGTTCTAGAAGCCCTAGACCAGGGGTGGGCAATTACCAGTCCTCCAGGTGTTTTGTACTTCAACTCCCAGAAATCCTAGCCAGTTTACCAGCTGTTAGGATTTCAGGGAGTTGAAGTCCAAAACACCTGGAGGACCGGTAATTGCCCACCCCTGCCCTAGACCTTCCTATCTGTCTTTCCTAACACCTGTAAATGTGCTCTTCTTCTGTGTGAAAGGGCCTTTTACTCCTCTTCTCGAAGCCCTAGTCCTTCCTCTCTGTCTTTCCTAACATGTGTAAATTTGCTCTTCTTCTGAATGCAAGGGCCTTTTGACACATTGAGACACACAAACAAAAAACAACAACAATCCTTCAACTGTAGCCAAATTGTATGCTTCTGAATAAAGACCCAAAACCGGGGTCCTATTCACACAACGCAGTTTTAGCACTATGATTGCACTTTAACTGCCATGGCAACATCCTATAGAATACTTGGGTTTGTTTGCTAAGGAAGGGAATTTCGAATTCTCAGGTAGAGAGCTCTAGTGCCTCAACAAACTACAAGCTCCTAGGATGTGACCATGGCAATTGAAGTGAAATCATGAAGTTAACTATGTGGTTAGGCTGGGTGTGTTTTTTCATTAGAGGCAGAAATAGTTTGTAATGCAGTATACAAATATGTAAAATAAAATATTCTGCAGAAAATACATTTTGCAGAGAAAATGTATTGTGCATAAAACAGACACGCAGAAGTCATGAAAAAAATCAAACAAGATGACTTGAATAAAAACTCTTACACTGGCACTGGGAGCAGACAAAATATTTCTGAGTGAAGGAGTATTGTGTCTTATAGCAGACAAACTATTTCTGAGTGAAGGAGTATTGTGTCTTACTCATTGGGGCGTTTTTTTCTTACTCATCTTTCAAAAGATTTTCATTTGGCTTAACTGTGCCTTTCCTCCTCCCATTCTTTCCCAAAGCTTTGTTGTCCACATAGAGAACTCACTGTGAGTTGCTTTGTAGCCACACCACTCTCCAGAGCAGCCTTGTTCATTGCTTTCAGAGTCTCAAAATCTGGTGCTTCAATGAACACCACGTAGGGAACAAACTCGGCTGTCCTCAAAACCTTCACCGCCTGTGCATAATCCAAGAGAAAGACAGAGAAATACTGAATGCCATCACTGCTATATACTCATATCCTCAGTTATGTAGTAGGTGCTATGTAGTTAAAGAGATGTTAGGCAGAGATGGGAACCATGCAATCCATGAAACACATGTCACCTCTTGTAGAGGCCCAACATAGGCCTTGCAATGACCAGTAACTGCCCAAAAGCAACAGTACAGTATACTGGAAAAAATGTCCAGAAAGATTGGGGATGCTAAAACAAACAACATACAAGTTGAGGATCCCTTGTCCAAAATGCTTGGGGCCAGAAGCATTTTTGATTACAATACGTTTCAAAATAGCATTGCATCTAGTTAGTTTGCTCTTCTCCACACTTGCATGTCAAAGAGAAAAGCAAACCACAGACCACCTATCACAGTGCAACTTGAGCCCTGACACATGCACAATGGAGGACCTTCTTATAGCAACACCAGAGGCACTTTTAGTGGCCAGCTTTTTTTTAAAAAATACAATACAACTGTTTAGTTCACTTCTGATATGATAAATGCATTGCCTGACTTACTGGGCAAGGCCTGTTGCGGTGGGGGATGCCCTCGCGCAGGTTAAGATGGTGGCAGGGGGGTTCTCCTTCCCAGAAGTCCCCTGCGTGATGGGAAGTTTCCCGCTACAAGGTCCGTGGGGCCCATCAGCAGCCAGCCCCATTCAGGGCAGTGGGCTGGCAAGGGGCTGGCTGCTTCCCCTGTCCAGCAGCCTTAAATAAGCTGCGCAGGGCCTGGTGGGCACCAGGCGTGCATTTGTTTGCCCATCCACACTACAAAATTTATGTTGTTGTTTGGTGTTGCTGTTGTTGGGTTTTTTATTGTTCGACACAACTTCGGTGGGCTCTGGATCTGGTTTCTGCCTCTCCCCTATTGGCCGGGGAGGGAGCAACTGGCGGTTTCCGGGGATGCCGTGTTGGTTGCCCGTTATTGTGCCGGTGGGGCCCCTGTTGGACTCTCTTGGTATCGGTGAGCATCGGGCTGATCGATCTTGATCCAGAACCCATGCATGGCAGCCAACCCTTTGTTCCTGTAATCAATAAATTAAGTTGTGGCTGATTTTTTACTCCACTCATGTGTCTGTGTCATCTCTGGTTTTGCGGGCAGCAGGAGTGTCGCCCATCCACTAGCAAATAAATCTTGTTAGTTTGCTACTTGTGTTCTAAATAAGAGAGAAACCGAGGATCTGTAAAATGATAGTAACACAAGCATAATGCTCTGCATGTATCCACAACTCCTGCCATTTCCCAGATGTTCAACATCTCTATTTTTACTACCAGCTGCCTGTTTCTGCCTTCAAGGAGGCAGTCATGGTGCTTGTGGTCATTCATCCCCAGTCAAACAATGAGCCACAGCTACCACTTCAAAGGTGCAAGAGGTAGCTGGTGGCCAAAAAAAAGAGAGACTGGGGATTTGAGAGATGAATTAGCACAACCACTACTCCAAGGTGAAAAGAGAACATCATGGCAAAAGGCTTTGGGTTTTGGATTTCAGATTTCTAGATAAGGGAGGATCACATTCTGCTGTGTAGACCTCCTGATCTCCAAGATGCTGAAACTATGGAATGAGAGAACTGATTTGAGAACCTTGATAGCTTATGTAAGTCTTGACCCAATGTGAATTCAATGCCCTCTTGATGCAGAAGCCATTAGCTGACATAGTTATGATAAAAAACATCCTGCCTCCGAATGAGGCCAGGCAATCCCGGGCAGCACAAGATACCTGCCCGGGCGGAAATCTGAGCCAGCCAGAAACAGGGAGGGGGCAGGGCGAAGCCAGTCCCCTCATTGGCCGGCTGGCCTGTATGGCGGGAGACCTTCCCGCCATCCGGGGGGCTTCTGGGAGGAAGAAGCTCCCCCGGGCAACAAGATGGCGGGAGGGCAATGCTGCTCCGCAACCCGTCGTGGCTGGTAAGTCAGCCACGCCCATTTCTGCCTTCAAGGAGGCAGTCATGGTGCTTGTGGTCATTCATCCCCAGTCAAACAATGAGCCACAGCTACCACTTCAAAGGTGCAAGAGGTAGCTGGTGGCCAAAAAAAAGAGAGACTGGGGATTTGAGAGATGAATTAGCACAACCACTACTCCAAGGTGAAAAGAGAACATCATGGCAAAAGGCTTTGGGTTTTGGATTTCAGATTTCTAGATAAGGGAGGATCACATTCTGCTGTGTAGACCTCCTGATCTCCAAGATGCTGAAACTATGGAATAAGAGAACTGATTTGAGAACCTTGATAGCTTATGTAAGTCTTGACCCAATGTGAATTCAATGCCCTCTTGATGCAGAAGCCATTAGCTGACATAGTTATGATACAATGTGTAATATACGTATAGCACCGTGCTGCTGAAAGATTCAACAAGGATTTGCTGTTTTAACCTTAGACTGCTTCTGAGATGTAAAATAAAGAATCCAAAGAGGGGATTGCCGCCTTTGTCCTTTTTCTTCAAATAGACAGATATCTCAAGCACTATTCGATTTTAGAGTAATACTGAAATAATGCTGTTCAGATTCTAACATCACAACCAGGAATGATACAGGCATGATAATGAACAAATAGAATTCTCCCATAACTTTCCTTCCACTGCAGGGATGGGAAAAGCATGATCCTAGGCCTACATGTGGCCCCCAAAACTATTTTGCAGTCCCCAGGCATAAAAAAATAAAACAAACAGGAAGTAAACAAGAAATAACTTTGAAGTCAATTCCTGTTGTGAAAAAATCAATTTTTGGGAGGCCCTGGGGGAAAAGAAGGACGGCTGAGAACATGCCCACAGTCCCTTGTACAAAATGGGAGCATTTTGGAGGAGGATGCAACAGGGAATGATTGGCCCTCTGAGGCTTCCTGGAGGGGGGCACTTTGTCGCCCAGAGTTGCCCACCATGGCTCTACTGTAAACTCTGGATCAGGAGAAAGAACCACTACGTACCTGTGGGTTGACGTCCAGAATGCACATCTTGCCTGACTCAACAACTTCATGGATGGAGTCAATCTTGGTCCCATAGAGGTTTCCCTCATATTCACCATGTTCCAGATAGCGGCCTGCTTTGATATCTGCCTCCATCTCACTCCTTGTTACAAAGCAGTAGCCCAACCCAGACTTTTCTTGGTCTTTGGGTCTCCGGGAGGTGTCTGCAAGAAGAACAACCTTTCAGAAATTTGGAGTTGGTCTCTGTCTCCCTCTAGTGATGATCCAAGGTCAGAATAAGTTGGTAGCTTGCTGCTACATCTGACAAAGACAGAGGTAGCTGATGTCTCTGATCTTAATAGGACAATGAATCTGCTCAAAGTTTTAGAGCTCAGAGTTCTCCATGATGCTGAATCTGAGATCAAGTCAAGCACCTCTACACTTTACTCTTCATTCCATGAGCAGAATGACCCTACCACCAACACTATACAGGGGGTCATCAACAATTGTGTCAGTGAGATCCTGTGTTTAGCATTAATTATCTTGGTCCTAACTACAAACTATTGGTAGCAGGAATGTGGATATCAGTGATACATAGTAAATTTGGTGTGAACCGATCATTGTAAACAGAGAAGAAGCCCTGTTTATACTGGGATGCTTTTGTGTGTCTGTCTGTCAGGAGAAACTTGAGAAACTGCAAGTCACTTTTGGTGTGAGAGAATTAGCTGTCTGCAAGGATGTTGCTCGGGGTACGCCCGGATGTTTTACCATCCTGTGGGAGGCTTTTCTCATGTCCGCACATGAGAAGCTGGAGCTGACAGTCGGGAGCTCATCCCACTTCCTAGATTTGAACTGCCAACCTTTTGGTTAGCAGTCTTTCCAACACAAGGGGTTAACCCATTGCGCCACCGGGGGTGCTCAAATCAAATCAGTTTGATGAAAACTATTGTTTCATCTCATTCGCATTGAGATCAAGAGGGCTTCATTCAACTGCAAATCTTTCGTGCTGATTTCAGTGGAGACAAAGTGTTTTTCATATCCAGCCCCACATATGCAAAGTCTTCGGGCAACTAGGGATGTTGGTTGGGTTAAAGTGGACTTCCTAAATGTTCCCTCATCTATGCTCATGTATTCATTGCTAGATGACATGCGAAGTCTAACTTATATATGTGACTGGGCTATTACATATCAACCAGGCAGAATCAAAACATTGTTGCTGCCTGAGCTGAAAGGAATCAGTAACACCAAAGATTTTTTGCTTTCCTGGTAAGTCACTGAGTGCTAGAGTACACAACACCAGGGCAAATGGACAATTGGATTTTGTGCAACAATTTATGAGATGGCTTCCTAGATTTTCTTCACTAAAGAGTTTCTGTTCTTTTGCTGAAGAAGTATAAATAGTGAAAGAGAATTGAGGAGAACTTGGAGTACAGCCATATGTTCCATACTGTCTCCCAAGACTGGGTGGATTGCTTTAGAACCTCAATTCCTTTGAGACCTACACATCTGTAAAATCAATACATTTCCCATCAAAAACACCACCCAAAGCACTTAATCTCTCCCTCCTCTTCCAGAGAAAAATTTCCTACAAAGATAGCCCTGAACAGAGAAAGTAACAAGATTTGTCAAATTTTTATTTTCACACAGTAAACGCCATTCTAAACCCCGTGAGAACGGCAACAAAACATGACCCTTAACTCAGAATTCTGTATGCTTGTGCTGCTTTTCATATGTTTTGGAGGAGGGGATAATTTATTATTATTATTATTAACTTCGATGTATAAAACGATGTATAAAATTTCAAAAATCTTAAATGCTAAAAAGATACGGCAAAATTCAACAATAATACTGAAGCAGATGAAAGGCCTTCTTTACACCCCAACTGCCACTGCCCTGGTCATGGATGTAAGAAGAAGAGGCAGTTTCTGCCATACTTGATCCTCTCTCCCATTGCCATCTGTTTTTCTTATAGGTCATGTTTTATATTATAAGCCTGAGGGCAGGGAAATGTTTTTTCTTGTTCAATTTTTGTAAAGGAATGTGTACAGGGAATAACGACAACGACAACATATCCCCAGTAGACCATGCTAAAATGGTCCACCATAGACAAGATCAGAGCTTTGAAACAACAGATTAAAGGTAACCATATGATTTATTACCTTTCTAAAAACCAATGAGAAAAAATATCAGGGGTATTTTTGACACCCCCCCCCCCAGGTAAAAGGTAAAGGTTTTCCTCTGACATTAAGTCCAGTTGTGTCCGACTCTGGGGGATGGTGCTCATCTCCATTTCTAAATCAAAGAGCTGGCATTGCCCGTAGGCATCTCCAAGGTCATGTGGCCAGCATGACTGCATGGAGTGCCATTACCTTCCTGTCTGAGTGGTACCCATTGATCTACTCACATTTGCATGTTTTTGAACTGCTAGGTTGGCAGAGGCTGGGGTTAACAGCGGGAGCTCACGCCGCTCCCTGGATTCGAACTTGCGACCTTTCAGTCAGCAAGTTCAGTGCTTTAACCCACTGTACCACCAAGGCAGTGATTTAAAATAAATTAACAATGTAACATTGACTCTAATATAATAATAACATTTTACTAGTCACTCATGAATAAAGATAAATGGGTGGCTCCTGAAAAATAATGATTAATGAGTCTATGGAGTAACAATTTCAAATTGTTGGGAATAAAATGTGAAACCTGAACAATGTGATTTTTTGTGTGTGTCAGGAGTGACATGAGAAACTGCAAGTCGCTTCTGGTGTGAAAGAATTGGCTGTCTGCAAGGACATTGCTGAAGGTACGCCTGGATGTTTTACCATCCTGCGGGAGGCTTCTCTCATGTTCCCTCATGGGAAGCTGGAGCTGACAGATGGGAGCTCATCCTGCTCCCCAGATTCAAACCTCTGACCTTTCACTCAGCAGTCCTGCCAGCACAAGAGTTTAACCCACTGTGTCACCGGGGGCTCCAACAATGCTACTAAAAGTGTAGCAATGCTAGTTTCTGCGCTATTGGCTGCCAGAGTTTCCTGGAAAAGTTTCTGGTTAGAAAATGATCAGCTATTGTAAATAGACATAAATATGGTCCCACCCTGCTGGACTCCCACACCAAATAGTTAAAAAGCGTGCACACATGCGTATGCTATTCCCATGTATACTCACATGGGATGGTGGTTCCATATTGAGATTGATCAGACATGATAAGCTTGTTCTTAAGACTGCGTCGGCCCACCCCTTGGGCACCAATGAGCACCAAAGTTTTCCTCCGAAATGGAGGCATGCGGGCCACCTCTTCATAAATGAGGAGCTCATGACGGTCAAACTCTGCAGTGAAGGAGAAATAATTCATTGTTACATGAATATGGAGGAATCATAGCCATCTTACTCCCAATCTTGGACACTATTTAATCCAACCTTGGCAGAACGCACTTCTATGGTTAATCTACAGCAGAAAAACCTAGAGAAGTGTTATCTCAGATGTGGAAAAAATAGCATTTTATAAACTCATTTTTTCTACTTTTCTGCAAGTTCTGCACCCTTAACCCCTGCAAGAGGGAGGGCCTATTATAATCTGAAATAACTTGAAGGGACACAACAAACTTTCCCTAGGCCCCTTCTGTCAATTGTATTTTTTTCTGCCATTGCCTAGATAAACAAAACTCCCTAAGGAGATGTCTTGCCTGCATTTTTGGTGGTCAAGTACATCATCTTTTTCTTCTTCTTCCCACTGAGGCTTCCACACAAGGCACCTACCAAGCGAAGAAAGGACAAATGGTATCAAGTCAGGAAAGAAGGAAGAAGCTATCCCACATGTAAGGGGCTACTAGACAAAGAGGAAAGGAATTCAGCTGCTACTTATTCCCAGAATAAGGTGATTATTATTTCACTGAAATACTGCACATAGTTCAAAAACAGATCCTGAGGGACTGTGGGTTAGTGCATGCCCAGATTACCCATAAGGCCAATGAGGCCATGGCCTAGGGGCACAAGCCGAGGGGGCGCAGATAATGGACCAAAAAAAACCCTGGTCTGCGCCCCTCTTTCCCCTTTCTCATGCCCCTCCTCGCTCCTTCTCCCGGCAAAGTCTCTGCTCCGTCCCCTCCGTTTCTCTCTCTCACGCGCGCTCTCTCTCTCGCTCTCTCTCGTGCTCGCTCTCTCTCGTGCTCTCTCTCCCTCGCTCTCTCGCTCTCTCTCTTGCGCTCTCACGCTCTCTCTCTTGCGCTCGCTCTCTTGCGCGCGCGCGCGCTCTCTCGTTCTCTCTCTCGTGCGCGCTCCCTCCCTCACACGCACCCGCCCCCTCCCTCTTGCTCTTTTTCACTCTCTCTTGCTCTCTCTCTCGTGCGTGCCTTTGGAGCGAGTTTGCACCCACAGCGCTCTCCCCAAGCCTCCCAACTCCTGAGGAGACCTTCAGAGCACAGCGGAATGGGGACCTTGGAGGTGGCGAGAGGTTGTCTTAAAGGGGGCGTAATTCCAAAATGTGGCCTAGGGCACAAAAAAGTGTTAATCCGGGCCTGGGTTAGTAACATTGGATGTGTTCCTCTCGGGTCATAGCCTCACCAAAACAAAAAATCTTGTGAGCTACCTTCTATCTCAGTTGTGAGAGAAACATGGGATATGAATGCAAATAAATAAATACATATTTAATATTTTTGCAAAACATGACCTTCCACTATAAAAGAAAAATGAGGAGACGCTGCATGCATCTTTATGCATTTTACACTTTCTGGCCTTTGTTCCGTGATGACTAGTAGGGTTACCTGATGATGGCATAACTTCAATATCACGCCTCACAAATGCCTTGCGTTTCTCTTCCAGCAGCTGGCTTGGGATCAGTCCGGCACTGCCTCCTTCAACATGGCAGGCCTACAAAGACAAAGACTGAGCTCAAAGCAGGCTAGGGTCATGAAGATGGCATTTTCCCTATACAGTCCAAGGAACTTCAGTCAGATAGTTCAGCATGAAGTATACATAACTTTCACGTGGAAACAACTTCCCTGGTTGTCAGTTCATTTTTGGTCTCAATTCAAAATGCTAGTCACAGTCTAAAAAGTTCTTCATGGAAATGTGAAGGACCATATTCTCCCATATGGCCTTGCCCACATTTGGAGATCTTCTCTCTACTCCACTACCCTCACAGGTACATCTGGCTGGAATACGGAGAAAGGCCTTGTTGGTGGTTGCTTCCCAGTTCTGGAAATGCCTTTATAGAACAGATCTTTTTCCATGGTGAAGATTTTTTGTAAGCTTTTGACCTTTATTGTGTGTCAGAAGTGACTTGAGAAGCTGCAAGTTGCTTCTGGTGTGAGAGAATTGGCTGCCTGCAAGGATGTTGCCCAGGGGACACCTAGATGTTTGATGTTTTGCCATCCCACAGGAGGCTTCTCTCATATCCCTGCATGGGGAACTAGAGCTGAGGTGGGAGCTCACTCCATTCCCCAGATTTGAACCACCAACCTGTCGGTCAGCAGTCCTGCCAGCACAAGGGTTTAACCCATTGCACCACCGAGGGCTTTTGACTCACTTCTAGGAAAAAGGGGCTAGTCACATGTCCTGCGTCTGCTTAGGAGCACTTATGGGAGAAAGTGAAAACAGGGAAGGGAGGGGAGGGAGGGGCAGGAACTCCACTTACAGAAGACAACTGTAAAAAGCATATTTCCCAGTTGCTTCCTTGGTTGTGAGCACAATTTCTGCTCTTTTAACAAAATAGCAAGGAAATGAGGGGGGAAATCTCCACCCCCGCAAACTTATTTTCATTCTCTTTAGGCTGGATGCAGGTCATTCCGTGCTCACGTTCACAGCCCATTTCCAGGATGCCTGCCCTGCCCCACCATTGGCTGGGTGAGGAGCCCCCGGTGGTGCAGTGGGTTAAACCCCATGTGCCGGCAAGACTGAAGACTGACAGGTTGCAGGTTCAAATCTGGGGAGAGCACGGATGAGCTCCTTCTATCAGCTCCAGCTCCTCATGCGGGGACATGAGAGAAACCCCTCACAAGGATGATAAAACATCAAAACAACCCTGCAAGGACATTGTCCCCTGGGCAATGTCCTTGCAGACGGCCAATTATCTCACACCAGAAGCAACTTGCAGTTTCTCAAGTCACTCCTGACACCACAAAAAAAATGGCTGGGTGGAAGGGGAACAGGAAAACAACGGAAAAAGCTGCTTTTTACAGGGGCCTTACATTAACAAAGTCCTCCTTCCTTCCCCCTCTTCTCTTTCCTCCATCAGGGCTCTTTGAGGAAAAACTCAATGGGCACTGAATATGTGACTAGCCCCCTTTCTCCAAAGGCAGAAGGAGATGACAGGCAGAAAAAACTTTGGGGTTTTGGAGTATTTCACATTTCTGGATAAAGAAAACTCAATCTGTATCATCTAATCTAGGTAACAACAACAGCAACAACAACTCTCAACCAACATTTTACTAATTCAGTATGCTAAGATGTCCATTTTTATTTTGATGACACCTTTTCAAAAAGAAGACGTATTTCTCCAGTTATTAACCATGTTTTGGCTCTGACTTCCAATTGTGTATACTGTATTGTTTAAATGATTGCAAGTGGCTTGCCCAAATTTTCATCCACATTGCTTGAGCTTTCTACTGAGGCCTGATCCTGTTTAGGATTTCATTACTCGATACACAGGTCCCATACCTGTGTATCGAGGCCCTGCTCTCGCTCCCGTCAGCTTCTCAGGTGCGGCTGGTGGGGACAAGGGAGAGGGCCTTCTCGGTGGTGGCTCCTCATCTGTGGAATGCGCTGCCTAATGACATACGATCAATTCCATCCCTCCTGACATTTAGGAAAAAAGTGAAGGCTTGGATGTGGGACCAGGCGTTCGCATAGTAGCACAGGAAAGCACTTTAGACTAGTTTTTAATAGAAAGCTGGTGAATAGGGCTCAATGCTTTTACGGACAGAACACTGTTTTACGTAGGTGAATACATAGGCTGTATGAATGTAATTGTATTTTAATGTATTTTAGTGTCAATGTTTGAGGGCTTTTATACTGTTTTTATACTGTGTTGTTATGAGGGCATCGAATTGTGCCTTTTGGAAGCCGCTCTGAGTCCCCCTCCGGGGGTTGAGAAGAGCGGGGTAAACTGCCGAAAATAAATACCTGCCACCAGTTGGGATCATCCTGGTTGACAATCTGAAGGAGGTCTCCAGCCACAAACTTGAGCCCAGCCTCCTTACACGGGATGAGGTTGTCAGTGGCAGGGTCATAGTCAAAGTGGGCCTTCACAAAGACCTAGAAGGAAACAAAGCAGCATAAGAGAAACTGTAGAAGGTGATCTGAAATGCTGGAGAATCAAACAACTTGGTCAAAAGATGCCATGAACACAAACAAGCTGAAAGTGAAATGAAGAGGAGCCAAAGGCAACTACAGATATGTCATCACAAACCAAGCAATCAAGAACTTGTACTTAATAGATACACATAGACCCTGTCTTTCATTATACCTTATCTGGACAACAATCCTGTGAGGTAGGTCAGACTCGGAGAGAGGGAGGGAGGGAGGAAGAGGATGAGGATGAATAGCCAAAGGACATCTAGTGAGTTAAACCCTTGTGCTGGGAGAACTGCAGACTGACAGAACAGTGGTTCAAATCCAGGGAAAGCGGGTTGAGCTCTTTCTGTCAGCTCCAGCTCCCCATGCAGGGACATGAGAGAAGCCAACCCACAAGGATGGTAAAATATCAAACATCCAGGCATCCCTTGAGGAACATCCTTGCAGACGGCCAATTCTCTCACACCAGAAGCGACTTGAAAGTTCTCACATGGAAAAAAAATCTAGTGAGTTCCATGATACAATAGAGATGAAAAGCTGTTTTCACAAGTTCTAATCCAACCATCTAATCCAGGGGTCAGGAACCTTTTTGACTCAGAGAGTGAAAGTATTTAGAAATTTATTTCAGTGAGAGCCATATACTGTAATATATAATATATTTTAAGACTGAATTCAACTAAATGTAAGTATATACGTACATACTATGAGAAAAAGATTCCCCTGGCAGAATGACGGGACACTTCAGACCTGGCTCTGCAAAAGGCATGCTCAGGACTCTGGGAAGGAAGAGAAGATGGATGGAAGGGGGAAAGAAAGAAAGACAGACAGAGGAAATAAAGGAGGGAGGGGGAGAGGAAGAAAGAAAAGAAGAACGAACTATGGAAAAGGAAGAAAAGAAAAGCAGGAGAGAGACAAGGAGGGGAAAAGAAAGAAGGAAATGGGAAGGGAGAAAAGGAAAGGGTGGGGAAAAGAAAGGAAAGGGAGTGAGGAAAAAGTAAAATGATGAAGGGAAAAGAAGAAAAGAAAGAAGGAGAGAGAGGGAAGTGAAAAGAAAGGAAGGAGAAGGAAAGAAAGAGTTGGGGGAAAAGAATAGAAGAGGAAGGAAGGAAGAGGGAGGGAGAATGGGGGAAAGAAGGAAGGAGAGAAGGAGAAGGAAAGGGTGAAGGGGGAGAAAGGAAGGAAGGAAGAGGAAGGAAGGAAGAGGGAGAATGGAGGAAAGAAAGAAGGGGAGAGAGGGAGGGAAAGGGAAGTAGAGGAGAAGGAAAGGGTGAAGGTGGAGAAAGGAAGGAAGAGGACGAATGGAGGGAGAATGGAGGAAAGAAGGAAGGGGAGGGAGGGAAAAGGAAGGAGAGAAGAAGGGAAGGGTGAAGGGGAGAAAGGAAGGAAGAAGGAGAGCCAGATGCATCATGAAAAGAGCCACATCTGGCTCCCGAGCCGTAGGTTCCCTATCCCTGATCTAATCCAAATATGAGTAACCCTCTCCCCACTCTCTGCAAATTAACAAGTCAAAAGACATTTCGTTGAAGACACTGTCAACCACAGCAGGGTTGATTAAGTCTTCTATGAGAGCCAGCATGCTTTCTCCTAGCCAAAACAAACAGGCAAACAGACAAAACTGTGTTTGTGCTGGCCAGGCTGGCTAGGGGACTCTTGGAATTGTAATCTGAAATAATAATAATAATTTTTTTAAACCCTTCACCATGATCTGCAGCAATCAAGGGCAAAGCCAATCCAATTCATGCAGTACAGTAACCATTCTACCAGTCATCTCTTCCTCAGACAATGAATCCTGGTAGTGGAAGGCAAGAAACAGGAGGAGGTGAGGGGAGAGAAACTACTCTTGTTTCTTTCACTCCCTTGTTTCTCATCACAGACTCCTTTTATTTACATCCCCAGGAGGCCCAAACTGCTGATATCTCCTGGGAAACGGGTCGTACCAAAGCCAGTCTGTCAAAGACATTTTTCTGGCTTCCCTGCCTGTCTCTCCACTTTCCAGTCCAAATGCTTCTTTCCAGTCCAAATGCTTCTTGTGTATTCATTTCTGCTGCAAATGAATACACAAGCTCAGTGGCTTTATCTAAAGATCCCCTCCTGTTTGTTGCTGTTGTGTGCTTTCAAGTAGTTTCTGACTTATAGTGATCCTAAAGCAAACCTATTAACTGGGGTTTTCTTGGCTAGATTTGTTCCAACGGGAGTTACTTTTGTTCTTCTCTAAAGCCAAGAGAATGTGAATTGTCCAAGATCACCAACTGGGTTAACATGACTGAAAGGGCATTCAAACACTGGTCTCCAGAGTCTTGCATTGTCCCACACTCAAACCATGACATCATACAACCAGGTAACTAGCTGAAATCTCTTTTGCTCTGCATTAAAGGTACAAGGATCCTCTCCAGTTTTCATTTTTGGCAGCCCAATCGTTGGCCTGAGAGAATAGCAGGTGTTACCTCTGTCCCTCCAAGTCAAACTGCAAATTACCCAAAGAGGGTGAATTTATTCTGGCACTTTTGGCAGAAATCCAACCGCTGCTTCTCCCTGCTCCTGGAAGCATTAGTACGGTAGTAGTGGCAGCTATTGAAATAACATCACTGTTTCTTCTGCTAATAAATGTTATAATGATTGCTTTCTTCTTGTGAGGCCCCAAAGCAACAGTCTGAAAAAGCCACCCCACACTGCCTTAGGGCAGGGCTAGCCTTGGATTTGCATTTCTCCTAAGAACGATTCATCCTTGCACAGAAATCAAACTGTTAAAACATTTTAACTTTTATTTATTATTTATTTATTTATTTATTATTCGGGTTTCTATGCCGCCGACTCCCTGAGGCTCGCGGCGGCTCACAGGAACCGAAGGTACAACTACACACAGCAATGCGATAAAACATCTAAGACAATTAAACAGTTAAAACAGCAAAATACAAAACCCCCAGGTACAGTTCAGAAATTAGATAGCGTGACACCCAAGGACAGCGGCTAAAGCGGAACATGGGCAGGACCTACTCACCGAAGGCCTGCTTAAACAAATAAGTTTTGCAAGCGCGTCTAAACGGGAGCAGGTCCTTTATAGCCCGTGTTCCAGCCGGGAGGCGTTCCACAGCGTAGGAGCTATAACAGAGAACGCCCTCCGGCGAGTAGATGTCAGTTTAGCCGATTTCGCGAGGGTATCTCTAACAAATTAGCATCCTCGGAGCGTAGGGATCTCTGGGTACAGTGTGGGGTGAGTCGGTCCCTCAAGTACGCTGGCCCCAGGCCATGCAAGGCCTTAAAGGTAAGAACCAACCCCTTGAAGGAGGTCGCCGATTTAACTTCAGTGGATCAGATTATTCACAGATTTGATTAACATGTTCCCTGTAGGAATCTATAGGTTCTCCAGCACAGCTCAACAATTAACTTCCAGGAGATGCTGAAATGTGGTGGAGGCCTCAGGCCTTCTACACAGCTATATAAAATCCACATTGAACTGGATTATCTGGCAGTGTGGACTCAGATAATCCAATTGAAAGCAGATATTGTGGATTATCTGCCTTGATATTCTGGGTTATATGGCTGTGCGGAAGAGCCCGTAGAGACTCTTAAGTAGAGCACTCAATTTAGGTTTTTGTAGTTCATTCACTGAAATTTCACAGTCAACATCTAGTGGAAACTAAGTACAGAATTGAACTAAAGGATGCAGAGATAATTTTCCGGGTTTAAAAAAACAGCCTTTAAAAAAATTCAAGGCTTTTTCACTTTCATGTGGGTCCTTCACCCCTAATCACAGAAAAACAAACAAACAAAAAGTAGATGCTAGAAACACTATCATACAAATCCTGACTGGCACAACCTGGGAAAGACATCTGCCCTTGCACTTTGCTACTCTGCTGCGGAGTACGCATGCCCACTGTGGAAAACACCCCACCACATTAAAACAGTGGATGTGGCTCTTAATGAGACATGCCACATTACCACAGGATGACTACACCCTACACCACTGGCGAAATTATACAGTTTAGACAGTATTGCACCACCAGACATCCACCGGGAAGTAGCAGCCAATAAAGAAAGGACCAAGGCAGTGACATCTCCGGCCCATCTCCTGTTCAGATATCAACCAGCACGCCAATGCCTTAAATTAAGAAAGCTTTCTAAGATCGACAGAGATACTTGCAGGAACACTGACAGAAAATAGATGCAGCTCCAACTTCAGCAACAAATGCTTCTATAATCTCAGAGTTAGTGAGAATAGATTTATTTTACAGACAGACCAAACAGACATCCGACACCAATGGCACACAGCACTGGAGAGGGAGACACTGACTCAGAAGTCCCTCCTTCATCAGGTCATCAGCATCTTGCATCATGAATCCTGGCAGATGATGTATACTTTAACTCCTTCACCAGAATTACAGCACTATACACACAAGCAGTCTCAAGCAGTGAGGAAAAAAAATCAAACACATACACTGAAATGTAAGTTTACATTTCATTCAGAATATTCTTCACAAACACCTCAGCAAGCAAGAGTCCAAAAGTGGAAGGTGAAAACTACAGCTGATACTGAATGAGAGACTCCCCCCCTCAGCGCACAGAAGATTGGATGACTTGGAAGGTGCTGAATAGACTGTACTCTGGCACCACAAGATCCAGAGCCAACCTTAAGAAATGGGGCCACAAACTGGAGTCCACAACATGCGAGTGTGGAGAAGAGCAAACTACAGAGCACCTATTACAATGCAACCTGAGCCCTGCCACATGCACAACGGAGGACCTTGTTATAGCAACAGGAGGCACTCTAAGTGGCCAGCTACTGGTCAATGACATTTAGTAAACTTTGCGTTTTAAAATACATTACCCTCGGTTCACCTCTGATACGATAAACAATACAGAAAAACTGGGGCGCCTACTATATTATCAAAACCCGACTTACAAGAGAAGCTGGAGGTGGGAGATAGACATGATAAAGGTAGGAAGTGTTTTGTTAAGCTCTGCACACCAAATGCAGAAGCTCAGCCTGATGGTTTTGACAGGGGTAGCAGAGCAGTCCCAAAAAATTAGCTTGAAAGGGGGCAGCTGAGACTGAGGACAGCATAGAAGAATTGTACTCCTTTTGCTGCTAGCTTCTCTATTTTGAATTATCTCTCTCTAAATACAAGGGGGTACTTAAGCCTGTGAGAAGAGTATAGGCTTGCAAGAGTGAGAGTTAGAAAAGGCTCCTGTGCCTTAAAGGATTTGTGTAGAAGAGAGAATTTTCAAGGGTGGGGAAACAGACGCTTAATGTAAAGGGAACTTCTATAGTGCAAAAATGTAGGGCACGTTTAATGAAATAATATAGAATATGAAAATTGCCAAGAATTTTTCCAAATCCCCAGTACTGGGGTTTTTAGTTACAGTAATTTTCAATGCTTTTCTCTTCCCTCCTAGCCACTTGCTTCTGTCTGTCTGTCTGTCTCTTTCTCTCCCCCCTCCCCCGCACAAGGGTTTTCTCCCTAGTGTTTTTCCTCTGGTCTTACTGAGCTCCCATCCATTTTTTCTGCTTACTGGTGTGAAATAATCCGCTTGGCTTTCACAAAGGGGCAGGATTATGTCCAAATGAAAACAAGCATCCTTCATCTCCATTACCGATAACGTCATCATCCCTTCACTGAGGCACCATTCCCCTCCCTTTTTGGAATCAGTACTGGCAGGGGAACTAGCTGTTGCTAACTCATTATATAATCTTCTGGGTACCACCTCTCTGTTTCTTTCCAGCGTGTCCCGAAACTCCTCTGAATCCATGTTTCTGCCACCAATGAATTGGATGTTCTAGGATTTGGTGCCAACGCATGCCTTGAGATCATCCCATCTTTGAATACAGCCCTATTTTTGGCCTAAATCCACTCACTAGTCCCAACATGGGTGGACTTGCTGAATCAACTGCTAAATGGTAAGTCAATGCTTATATAAGCCCAGTTGATTTAACGGGTCTTCTCTCAATGCAAACAGTGCTTGGATATAAGCCAGTGTTTCCTGCCTTTCATGCAGAATCTGAACGTTTGGGACCTGATGCCACAGTCTACATTTTGGAAATGTACTGACAGAGAATTATGGAGACTTTGACCAGATACCGTCACACCAGGGTGGCCTTCTCTGACTGAAAGTTTTGAAGCAGGTCTGGGACCCATGGCATATGTCTCTCCAGATGTCCATAAGCCTAAATGGTTGTGACCCAGCTTATCTCTCCAAACGTATCTCCCTCTATGAACCACTGCGGAGTTTAAGATAATCAGGGGAGGCCCTGCTCTCAGTCCCACCTCCCTCGCAGGCATGATTGGCAGAGATGAGACACAGGGCCTTCTTAGTGGTGGCCCCTCAGCTGTGGAAATCCCTCCCCAGGGATATTAGATCACCCCCCCTCCTGACTTTCTGCAAAAGAGTGAAAACATGACTTTGTGATCAACCCTTTAGAGATAGATAAACTCGGAACAATGTGCAATGAGCATTGGAATGGCCAGGATTACGCTTGTGTATTACATGTTTAACTCTGAATGTATTGCTTTTAAATGTTTTAATGTACTTTTCAATTCCATTGTAATATTTTTTTAAGTGTACATTGTGTTTTAAGGGATCAAATTGCTGCCTGTATGTAATGCCGCTTTGAGTCCCCTCTGGGGTGAGAAAAGCGGGGTAGAACCGTTGTAAATAAATAAATAAATAAATAAAATAACTCCCTTCAGCTCAAGGGCATATAACTAATGACTAAGAGAGATGATGGGAGATGCAGTCAAACATCTGGAGACACATCTGTTCCCCATCCTTGATCCAAGGCAAGAATCAAGCTCCTTACAGACTATTACTATTATGATTCATGAGAATTTATTTACTATTTACTATTATGATTTATGAGAATTTATGCCTATTTATGAGAACTAACTATAGACTGGGGATGGAATGCAAATCTTATTTAATTCTCTCTTGTCAGCATGAAAATATTGAAATAATTTTCTTTGCTGGGAGAAATTATGAGACTTCGCACACTTTAGTGCCCCCCAACCCAATGACAGAATACTTTCTGCAGAAATTTGGCAATGGTGAGGTTTTCTTTGCACATCAAGTACAAAACACAAGTCCTGTACTCCGTAGTATGGTTGCTGCCAATGAGCGAAATTACATCTTTTATGTACAATGAAAAATCTTGTCGAAGTTGACAAACAGGGATGATAAAAATTGTAATCCTTCTTTATATTCCTAGCATACAGCTTGGAAAAGTTGCCTATCCAAATCTCCAGCATTTTCCATGAGACATGCCAATTGGGGATTCTGGGAGTTTAAGCACCCAAACATATATTTTCAAAGTTCTAACTACAGTAGAGTTTCACTTATCCAAGTTTCACTCATCCAACGTTCTGTATTATCCAATGTAGTCTGCCTCCTGCCCGGATCCACAGCTGGTTCAATACGTTGTGATGTTTTGGTGCTAAATTCATAAATACAATAATTACTACATAACGTTACCATGTACTGAACTGCTTTTTCTGTCAATTTGGTGTAAAACATGATGTTTTGGTGCTCAGTTTGTAAAATCATAACGTAATTTGGCATTCAATAGGCCTTTCCTTAATCCCTCCTTATTATCCAACATTTTCGTTTATCCAGTGTTCTGCCAGCCCATTTATGTTGGGAGATTCTACTGTATATGCTATTTCTAGATCAGAGGCAGCATGTTTTTCCTGAACAGTTTTTTGGGGGAATAAAACAATTTTGTTGTATTTGTGTTGGGAAGTCTGATCTGGCTTCGGTCGTCCACGCTCTGGTCACATCCCAAATAGATTACTGCAACGCACTCTACGTGGGGCTGACTTTGAAGACAGTTCAGAAATTGCAGCTAGTCCAACGGGCGGCAGCCAGATTGTTAACCAGAGCTACATTCAGGGAGCATACCACCCCCCTGTTGTGTCAGCTCCACTGGCTGCCTGTCCACTTCCGAGCTCAATTCAAAGTGCTGGTTTTGACCTTTAAAGCTCTATACGGTTCTGGCCCAGCTTACTTGTCTGAATGCATCTGCCGCTACGTCCCACCTCGTAATTTAAGATCAGCCGGGGAGGCCCTGCTCTCGCTGCCGCCAACTTCTCAAATGTGGTTGGTGGGGACGAGAGAAAGGGCCTTCTCAGTGGTGGCTCCCCGTCTGTGGAATGCGGTTCCAAGCGACATACGATCAACCCCATCCTTCCTGGCATTCAGGAAAAAAATGAAATTGTGGCTCTGGGACCAGGCTTTTGCACATTAGGACAATGCAGCACTTTGGATTGTAATTGTAACTGGTAAGTTGATGGTTATGGCTCAATGTTTATGTGGTGGACGGAACTCTGTTTTTAACTTAAGTGTATGTGTATTATGTGTTAATGCTAACTGTATTCTAATGCTGAATGTCTATGGTTTTATATTGTATTTATATTGTGTATCGGCATTGAATTGTTGCCTTTTGTTAGGCCACTCTAAGTCCCCCCTCGGGGGTTGAGAAGAGTGGGGTAGAAATGATGTAAATAAATAAATAAATTGTATTTGTGTTATTTGAGGGGTTTTCTGAAAGATCCCTAGTATGATCACAATAGAATCAGAATGATGGGCTAGATCCAGAACAGATTTCTTACAGTCAGATCCAATAAGGCAGTTCTTCTGTTCTTCCTACCAAGAACATGTGCAGCCTCAGCTGAATTGATGCTCCTATGCTAGCCTTTGAGTTATGGCTTTTAAAGTTTTGTTTCTATCAAATGCTAGCATTTTCGTCCCTTTCCCACATAAGGAGAAGGATGACTCCATCTCACTCCGAATGTGTATATAGCTAAATGAATGCACATGAACTTAATGGTGCTATGCAGTTACCATGGTATATTCTTAATTACTGGCATGATTTTAATATGTATCTTGAATTAAGAACTATGATAATATTTTGGAATGGCTTTTGAAGCCAGTGAAGGGTAGAATGTAGCAGGGCAAACAAATTAAGTGTGCATCTATTAAATCAGAGCCCTCAGCAATATATAATTATACAGTGAGAGGCCTTGGCTGATGATCATTGGCGTGAGAATACAACTAGGGATGAGCAAATGCGTCCACTTCTGGTCTGTGTCACTTTTGCACATGTCGGCGCCTATGCTGCTCCATCCTGCACTAAATTGCATGTCTCATGTTTACAAAATATCACTGAATTTTGCAAATAGAGTGAGTTGTTGTAAGTTTTTCGGGCTATATGGCCACATTCCTGAAGCATTCTCTCCTGATGATTTGCCAGCATCTATGGCGAAATGTCAGGAGAGAATGTTTCTGGAACATGGCTATACAGCCCAAAAAACTTACAACAATCCCGTGATTCCGGCCATGAAGTGCATACATTTGAGCAGATAAAGAAAACTCCACTGCCAGTCAGGGCAGTTTCCATTCCACGGAATGAGAAAGGGGTAGTCTTTTATCCATCACATCGACAAGCAAAACCATTTGCCCTGCTTAAGAAACAAGATACCTTTTTAATGGGTTGTTGTAGGTTTTTCGGGCTATATGGCCATGTTCTAGAACGGGGGTGGGCAACCTACGGCCCGCGGGCTGGATCCAGCCTGACAGCCAATTCTGTCTGGCCCGGGGAGAAGGGCGTCGAGGGCGGGGCCAAGAGGAAGGGGTGCCGCTGCCACCATCCCATCGTGGGCTCTGTGGGGCCTGTGTTGGCAGACAGGCTGGAGGAGCGGCGGCTTTGAAGTGCCTCCCATTCCTAGAGGCAATCCGGGCTTGCAGGCGGAACACTCGGCGACCTGCGCAGGCTGATTGCACAGGCAACCCGGAAGTCTTGATCGTCTTCTGGGTCGCCAGGGCGATTAGCCGCCTCAGCTCGCCGAGTGCTCCCTCTGCAGGCCCGGATCACCTCCAGGAATGGGAGGCACTCAAGCCGCCACTCCTCGGGCCTGTCTGCCGACACAGGCCCCACAGAGCCCGCGATGGAATGGCGGCAGCGGAACCCCTTCCTCTTGGCCTCCAGGGATGGCAGGCACTCCATAGCAGGGCAATCAGCTGGGGAACGGCTGGGGGCGAGAGCGGGCGGAGGCCTGCGCCTCCGATCGCCTGCTGCTCTGCTCTGCTGCGGCGGCTGGGTCCGCTTTGCCATCCTCTGGGCTGGGTCCATTGGGCCATTCCATCTTGGGATCCTTCCTCTTATGAGGATGTCAGCTTTCATCTTGGTTCGCACCTTGTCTTCTTGAATTTTATTTTATTTTATTTTAGTGGTTTTTATTACTATTTTATAAAAATTTATAATAATAATATAATAAATAATATAATAATGTTATATTATAATTTCAATATATTATAATGTCTATATATATATATGAGGCCATGCTATTGAGAACACAGCTGCGCTGGGAAGGGCACGTCTCTAGGATGGAGGACCACCGCCTCCCAAAGATACTACTCTATGGTGAACTCGCCACGGGTCAGCGCAAGAGAGGTGCCCCCAAAAAGAGATATAAGGACTCCCAGAAACAACATCTCAGGCTCGGCCAGATTGATCACCAACAATGGTCCACCCTGGCCTCACATCGGGAGGCATGGAGATGCACTATCCACAATGCTGCGGCCTCTTTCGAGAAGACACACCGAATGAGTCTCGAAGAGAAACGACAACGCAGAAAGAACTGCAACTTGGAAACAACATCACCCAAGGAGACTTTCTGCTGTGCTTTCTGCAACCAAACTTGCCTATCTCAGATTGGCCTTTTTAGTCATCAGCGCGCTTGTAAAAAGCGTGGGATGAGTCCTCCCTGAATCTTCATTCGCGAAGTAATGCCGAGAGAGAGAGAGAGATATATACTATAATAATTATGATATTAATACTAATAATATATGAATATTTCTTGATATATTATAAGTTAATATTAATAATGTGTAATATATAGTAAATATAGTAAATAAATAAATAATGTAGATTAGAATGTGGTTCAGCCTTTAGGTGCAGCCCTCCATAATATTTTTTGGCTCTCCTGTGGCCCCTTGGAAAAAATAATTGCCCACCCCTGTTCTAGAAGAATAGAACATGGTCATATAGCCCAAAAAACCTACAACAACCCAGTGATTACAGTCATGAAAGCCTTCGACAATACCTTTTTAATGCTTCATGAGTACACCTTAAGATTGTGAATCTGAAGAAGGCAGAACCATATGGATATTTATCCAGGGGAAAAGGCCAGACAAGTTCAAGCCCAAGAGGAGTGGCTAGGTAATAGCTCTTCACTCCTGAATGTGAATTTGCTCAATAGACATTTGGGGCTTACCCAGAACCAGGTTACCACAGGAATATATGAGAAGTCTATAAGCTTCCCAAGCTCATGAAAATGTTAGTGGGCCACATATAATTGAGTTGACATCTGCTTATTAAATTCTTACGCCACTTTGCCCAAAGCACCCAAGCATTAACTCACTTTTGAACCTTTTTGCATGATGCAAAGAAGGCAATGGGTGCAATGGAGCAGAACAGAAAAGCAGCTCAGCTGAAGAGGGACCGATTTGAAGGGGACACTGAGACCTCAAATTTTGCTCTCTTCCCTGTTCAAAATCTGTCAAAGGATGAAAAGTTATAGCACTGAGGGAAGGACACATCTGTCAGTCTCTGGTGTGTTACCTCCCTATATTTTGATCCATCATTCCATGGTATTCCATTTGAACAATAATCTGTGTTGCTTTTGTTCTTCAATCGTAGTCTCAAAATGTACATTTGAGGCAGGGTTGAGAGATGCACACCAGTAACATTTGTAGAAGCCAGGTTATGTACTATGGATTGAGAGAGTATGTTGTGTTGTTGTTAATTGGCATTGCGTCAACTTCAACTTAAGGTGACCCTATGAATGGGTGACCTCCAAGCCAACCTATCCTCAACAGACTTGCTCATATATTGCAGCATCAGGGCCATTGCTTTCTTGATTGAATTTATCTACTTGTACTGTGATCTTCCTCTTTTATTACTGCCTCCTACCTTACCAAAGCATCACTGTCTTTTTAAGTGGATCATGCCAATACACTTAGATTGCCATTCCAAGAGAAAAAATCACTTTAAAAAAGGTTTGAGAGGTGAAAAGATTTACAAACGCCATAGCTTTGCCACTGCCCAGGTAAAAAGCATCACCAGTTCAGGCTATACCTCTTCCATAGAGGTATGATATATGATATAAACATGTAGACCACTGATTCCCAAAGTAGGTGGTACCACCCCCTGGTGAGCGGTGAGGCAATCCAAGGGGGCGGTGGGAGGCTCATGGGAATTTGGGGGGTGATGAACCCCTTTAAAGGGGTGGTAAACGATTGGCCATTTAGGAGGTATCACCCAGCCCTCTTCCCCCCCCCCCCACACACACACACGCAGTGCAGTGCAAAGGCTGCAGTGCAAAGGCCTCCGCATCCTCTGGCGGAGCCTCCCCGCCACTGCAGAAGAAAGCGTGACCTTCCCCGGTGGAGGCAATGGGTCATGGGTGTTCTGTGTGCCAAGTTTGGCTCAATTCAATTGTTGGTGGAATTCAAAATGCTCTTTGATTGTAGGTAAACCATAAATCCCAGTAACTACAACTCCCAAATGAGAAGGGCTATTTTCTCAAAACTCCACCAGTGTTCAAATTTGGGCATATTGAGTATTTGTGCCAAGTTTCATCCAAATCCATAGTTGTTTGGGTTCTCAGTTCTCTCCTGATGTAGGTGAACTACATCTCCCCTAAATCACTGCCTATTCCTCCCAAACCCCTGCAGTATTTTCTGTTGGTCATGTGGGTTCTCTGTGCCAAGTTAGGACCAGTTCTGTAATTTGTGGGGGTCTCAGTGGTCTGTGGAAGTCAGAGCTCAATCGATTGAAGGTACTATAAATCCCATCATCTGTTGTCCATACTCCCCTAAACATGTTGTTTTTGTGATTAATCACTATGCATTAATTATGTTCAATTTGTAACAATGAAAATACACCCTGCATATTAGATATTTGCATCAGAATTCATAAGAGTAGCAAAATTATTTATGAAGTAGTAACGAAAATATGGTTGGGGGTCACCACAACATGAGGAACTTATTTAGGGGTCACGGCATTAGAAAGGTTGAGAACCACTGCATTAATACATATATATTTCTGTTTAAGTGCTATTAAATTTTTAAAAAATTAATTTCTAGGGGGGCGGTGAGTAAATTTTTTTCTGGAAAGGGGGCAGTAGGCCAAAAAAGTTTGGAAACCACTGATGTAGACTATTCAGCTTTCACTCTGGTCAAGCTGGAGCAATATCTTCAGTTTCTTTGCATGAGCAGCTCTAGCCCAGTGCAGTTATATCTCAGGGGCATCTGTGGGACGCTGACCAAGGTGCTGACTCCGGATTTCCACTTCCTTCCACACTATTATCCGTCTGCCATGCCCTATAGTCAACACTTCCCACCCCTCCCCAGTTGGGACTACCAATCCTTCTCCAGATGGCTTTGACTGTGGCTCCTCTGTCAATGCCAATCATGAACGGGAGATCATCGAAGCAACATGCACAGATGTCAAGGGCACAAAGAAAGGCAATTTGGTCTGCATTTACAGAGTCTTCTTCCCTGGAGATTCCCCACAGATTGAACTTCAATGTATGTCCAAAATCCTTATGGGTTTAGCTATGCAAATTGGGAAATACCTTTTCCCTTTTAGAGCTGCAAACCTTAATTGGCTTAATCAAGAGCTCCATTAACTCAAGATTGTACTAATTAATTGAAAACTGAGGGAGTTGCAAATTAAGGGCAGACTTGTTTATTTTTGGAGGGGTATCTCAACCCTTAGCAAGTGTCACCATGCAGGAAGACAAAATGATCGGTCATTCCCTCTGACAGTGAGAAATAGTTTAGAGTATTACACTGAAGGTTTTCATCGGGTTCTTTCAATACCTGAAAAGGGCACCAATACTGACATTAAGGTGCAATGGACATTTATTAAAGGGCAAATGATGAATTAATTACAGACTCTTTAAATGGCTGACATGCCAATTCTAATCTGAACAATACATTAAAAAAGCAAAGTAAAAAAAAAGATGGGAAAAAAAATAACAGAGAATAGGGAAGCTGCACAAACTGCCATCTGTGACGCATGTGTTGCCCACTCCCAACAAAGAAAATGGGATAGTTTTTTAAAAAAAATTCTTTTTGTCTTAGTTGCAAAAATATGTCATACTTTTGCTCTAGTCAGCAAAGGGCTGGCAATTAACTATGCAAGGGAGGATGTACTCTACCTGGCGTGGTGGGTGTGGCTCCTGGTAACTGGGCAGGATTTTGAGCACGACGCTTCCACTGGCATTTTTGAGCACCTCCTGGAGCGCCCGAGGGTCACTGCCCACTTCCTGCCCATTAACCTCCTTGATGATGTCACCCACATGCAGCAGCCCTTGCTGGTCTATCATGCCACCATGCAGGATCCGTGCAATGACCAGCTCGCCACGCTCCACCCGGAACGTAACACCCTGGAGGGGGAAAAAAGAGTACATCAGTCACCAACTATTGATAACTCCCTGTGATGGGAGTCTTTCCAGAATTCTCACAGAGAGGGTAGGCACCCCCAGTGGCACAATGGGTTAAACCCTTATGCTGACAGGGCCAAAGACTGACAGGTTGGAGGTTCGATTCCAGGGAGAGCGCAGATGAGCTCCCTCTGCCAGCTCCAGCTCCCCATGCAGGGACATAAGAGAAGCCTCCCACAAGGATGGAAAAACTTCAAAACATCCAGCCTTCCCCTGGGCAACATCCTGGCAGACAGCCAATTCTCTCACACCAAAAGTGACTTGCATTTTCTCAAGTCACTCCACACACACACACACACACACACACACACACAAAGCAAACAGAGGGTTTCCCCTCACCCTTCCAGACCATCAAAAGAATATTTTTCCTTAATTTGGAAATGTACAAAATTTCGTATATGGTTTGGGTCTAGGTTATCTACAAGATCGTCTTCTCCCATACGACCCACTCCATATACTCAGATCCTTTGGGAGACATCTCATCTACTTAAGTGAGCCAAAACCAGACTGGCTATTAACTGAGGGCCATTTTTGTGGTTGCCCTCAGACTTTGGAATGACCTGCTGGAGAAGTTTCATCAATTTGTGATGTTGTCTGTATTTAAATTAGTAGTAAAGATCAGTCTCTTCCAGCAGGTGTGTCCAGATTGAACTATGTTTCTTAAAGGATATATTAATGAAACTTCATATATACTGATTTTACTCTCAGCCCTTCTGCATCCATGGATTCAATCACCCACAGCTTGATTTAACAAAACGAAAACCCATATGCAAGTCTTGATTTTGCCAATTTCCATAGAGAACACTATTTTACTACACCACTGTGCACAAAGGAATATGAGGATCCGTGAATGATGTTATCCATGGTAAAGTCCTGGAACCAAACATAAGATTGACTAAGCACAGGTCTTGAAATCAACATGTAGCCAGGCCAATGAGGGAGGGTTTTTTCTCACCAGGTGTTCTCCAGCAGTCTTACGAATCCCCACCATGCGCACAGCATCTGGGGGCACTGGCTGGTTGTTGAACATGGGGTCCAGGATGGGGCTAGGTGGAGGAGTCTCGTAGCTCTTGGAGGCAACAGAATCGTGGGTTTCCAAGAGGGACTGTGAAGTCGGTCCAGCAGAGAATGAAAGTGAAAATGAAACAACAAAAAAGGGTTGATCAAACAGAGATCCAAGGCAGATTACACAAAACATTGAGTGTGAAATTCCTCATGGGCAAGCTAGAACTGGACAGCCTGGGAGACTCCCTTTCAGTCCTTAAAGATAGCTGGCAAGGTCCTTCTAGTGATGGCACACTCTTATTTTTAGATGTACAGACTAATTTCAGTGAGCCTTCATAGCATAGGTCAGCTTAGTATGGAACTCTTGGACAATATTACTGAATAGCAAGCAATATAATATAGTTTTATACTGTATACGTTATCATTGCTGTAATGGGTTAAATCCTTGTGTCAGCAGGACTGAAGACTGACAGGTCGGAAGTTCGAATCCTGGGAATCCTGGGATGAGCTCCCTCTGTCAGCTCCAGCTCCCCATGCGGGAACATGAGAGAAGCCTCCCACAAGGATGGTAAACATCAAAACATTCGGAAGTCCCCTGGGCAACCTCTTTGCAGACAGCCAATTCCCTCACACCAGAAGTCACTTGCAGTTTCTCAAGTCACTCCTGACACCCAAAAAAAGGTGCTGTACATCATCTTGCACTCCTCAGATATAGCTGTTTTGTAACTATTCACAAATAAATTGGATTCCCTAGTTAGACTTGATACATGCCCTCCCTCTCTTTTCCCTATGTAAACTAAAAGTTATCAAAGCTAAATTTCTGCAAAACCTTTCTTAAAATCCTATACATTAAACTCCAGACCGATATCTGAAAATTTCACCTATTATGGCAAAGACCAGCAAGCCATCAAGTCAACTTCGACTTATGACAGATCTATTAATAAGAGACCGCCAAGATTCTCAATCATTACGTGTCCTGCTTAAGTCTTGCAAACTTAGGATCATGGATTCCTTAAATGAAATAATTCTACCTGTAGTGTGGTTTTCAACTTTTCCTACTTTTCTCCACTTTACAAGTCATTATTATCTCTTCTAGTGACTCACACAATCTCATGATATGGACAAAGTCCAACAGCCACTGTTTAGTAATCTTTGCTTCTAGTAAGAGTTCAGGCTTGATTTGATACAATACCCAATCATTTATCTTGTAAACATTCCAGTGGTAACCACATTTAAAGAGAGTTGATTTCGTTCCTTGTCAGCTTTCTTCACGATTCACCTGTCATACCCATACATCAACATCAGAAATACAATGGCCTGGATGAAGATAGTTGATTTTGGCATATTACAAAAAACAAGCTTCTTGAGTACACCTTGTGACTACAAATTGTGTAAAAGAAAGTCTTTTTACACCATTTTCCCAAATGATTTTTGTTTCATGTATTGTTGAAGGCTTTCATGGCCAGAATCACTGGTTTGTTGTGAGTTTTCCCGGCTGTATGGCCATGTTCCACAAGCATTCTCTCCTGACGTTTCACCTGTATCTATGGCAGGTATACTCAGACCTCACAACCTCTGAGTATGCCTGCCATGGACTCACAACAAACCAGATTTTTGTTTCAACCCCCCCCCCCCCATTTTGGATGATTTTTTGAACCTCAAAATACCCCTGCATTCCTCTTTCTCTTCTTCGTCCCTTTACTGCAACTTTGTACCAGAACACCATCTGAAATGTATGCACTTCAGTGATAAACTACATTCTACAGCAGGCCTGGGCAAACTTTGGCCCTCCAGGTGTTTTGGACTCCAACTCCCACAATTCCTAACAGCCGGTAGGCTGTTAGGAATTGTGGGAGTTGGAGTCCAAAACACCTGGAGGGCCAAAGTTTGCCCAGGCCTGTTCTACATTGTAGTTCAGCAAAGGTAAATTGAGTAAAGTTGACATTAAAATCAAATTCATTTTTTACTCATGACTATGCAAAGGAGAGGCCACTAGGATTATATAAAAACACCATAAATATAACCTAAAGGTTTAAAACAGATTAAGATTTTTTAAAAGTATAACCCTATTAAATAACCTAAAATAGACACAGCATTATAAGAAGAGAATTCCGCATTATCTGTTTTCAGCAACCAATCCCTCATTTTAAAAAAATCCACCCACAAAACACAAAAAGTATCAATAGTTTCTATATAAATAAATGGCATACATTAAAGTTCTATGATCCGAAAAACTTTGCTGAAGCCAAGCATATCTGAATCATGGGAGATCCTATAGTTACCGAGTTCCTTGTTGGAAAAGGTGAACAGAAAGGCAATGTAACTAATTTATAGTATGAACCAGATGTTCCGGATCTCTAATACTTGCACAGATCGCCATCCCACCCAAAAGGGAGGGGTGGCATGTGCAGATCTCAAATAAATCCCACACTGTAAGGACAATTTTTTGAATAAGAATAGCTCACCATGGTGCCAAAAGAAGTCCACTGACAAACATAAGTTGCCCCCCAAACCTATTGTGGAACAGGACAAATGCCTTGTCAATAAACAGTCAAAGAAGTCTTTCAATGATGCACACATTGGAACACTCCACTCTATTTTTTCATCTCTCATAGATCCAACATGATTTCACTGGTCTTGCTTTCACCTTCTGTTCTGTCTTTCTCTGACAGGTAAATGCCAAAAGGATTCCAAGGGAACCCTAGTTTTCTCCATAAAGGTGGCATAAATTCTGTGCACAAATCTCATCCCCTCCTGCTTGCCCACCCCTCGCTTGTTTTCTACCTGGAAGTGAGGTTCCTGGAGGATGCGAGCCAGTTCTGCCGCCGTACTGTCTTGCTGAGCAATGCGAGTGATGTCTTTCAGGATCTCCTGGACCAGCTCCAAATTGTTGTCCCTCACGGCCTCCAGCTTTGTCTCCTCCAGCCGCTCATGAGCCTGGAGGGGAAAGAGGGAGGGTGGCGAGAGGGTGAGGAGGGGGGGATTAGAGGCACACATAAACAAACAAAGGCTGGCTAACCCGGTCATCCTTCCAATGCTGGCTCACATTTGTAAGCAGGGAGACTGGAGATAATAATGAAGGCTTGGGTGTTCCTGTGGATTCCCTAAGAACGTGACCTCCAAGTTTAAAAAAGAAATTAAAAGCATCTGATGCATACATCTCCACATTAAACAGGATCAACCCCCAGGCATCTACTAAGCTGGGCAAATGTGTCGAGTCTTTCCAAAAAGATAAGGAAAAGGACGAGGGTGAGATATACTATGGTCAGCATGAAGAGAATAGATTCAAAACATCCTACATACACACACAGAGACAAAGACACGAGACTCCCAAGTAAGGTGCAAATAAAGCAGTGCTTTCCCTGGCCTTTCATAGAGTGCTGCCAGAAATCAAACAGGTCTTTGCTCTTCGAAAGATGAATCGCTGCTCTAGATGAGCCTCAAGGAGCGAGAGAAGGATACAAAAGAAAAAGAGCTAAAAATAATAGCCTCTCAAATAGAATCTCAACGGTACCCTCTGGGGTAAGAAAATAGAAGGAAAAGAGTCTTTGTATAAATCAAGGCTTCCTTCTGTAACCCATTTTCATTGCTAGAGCTAGCACTGGAAAATACAGATGTCGGATGCATTTATACTAAGATCTTTGGCAGGAAAAAATTATATTTCTATTCTTTAGTCATCTGGGAATTTCCCTTTCCTGGGCCTCAGTGCTCTACAGGGACCATACAGATTGGATTTGCAAGATGTATATTTTAAACCCCAAATTAAGAAATGTACAATGCAATCCCTTTTCCAAAACTCCATATCTAAAGTTTCACTTATCCTCACTCCAAAAAAAAACCTCTCCCCAAATAATTGTGGGTATCTCTAAGTCTTCTAGTGTCATCCCAAGAATAGTCAAAATATTGTTGTTGTTCATTCGTTCAGTCGCTTCCGACTCTTCATGACCTCATGAACCAGCCCACGCCAGATCTCCCTGTCAGCCGCCACCACCCCCAGCTCCTTCAAGGTCAAGCCAGTCACTTCAAGGATGCCATCCATCCATCTTGCCCTTGGTCGGCCTCTCTTCGTTTTTCCTTCAATTTTCCCCAGCATCATTGTCTTCGCTAAACTTTCCTGTCTTTTCATTATGTGGCCAAAATACTTCATCTTTGCCTCTAATGTCCTTCCCTCCAATGAGCAATTTATTTCATGAAGTATGGACTGGTTGGATCTTCTCGCGGTCCAAGGCATTCTCAGAACTTTCCTCCAACACCACAATTCAAAAGCATCTATCTTCCTTCGCTCAGCTTTCACTAGAGTCCAGCTCTCACATCCATAAGTGACTACGGGGAATACCATTGCTTCTACTATGGCAGATCTTGGTTGCCAGTGTGATGTCTCTACTCTTCACTATTTTATCGAGACTGGTCATTGCTCTCCTCCCAAGAAGTAAGCGTCTTCTGATTTCTGGGCTGCAGTCTGCATCTGCAGTAATCTTTGCACCTAGAAATACAAAGTCTGTCACTGCCTCCACGTTTTCTCCCTCTATTTGCCAGTTATCAATCATTCTTGTTGCCATTATCTTCAGGTTTTTTTATGTTTAGCTGCAACCCAGCTTTTGCACTTTCTTCTTTCAACTTGATTAGAAGGCTCCTCGGCTCCTCCTCGGGAAAGGGTTACGCAGTGCCTTCTACTATTTCTATGTGTTCCACCTACAGCTTTGTCATACAGATCAAGAAGTGTAACTTCCCGCACCAAGTATTGATCCATTTTATAAAATTTGTTTGATAAAAGGGTGCCTCTCTGTTATTTTCATATGTGCCAAACTGCAACTTCCATAATCTTTTACTATGGTCCATAATAGATGGGACATAAGTAAGTTGGATTCAGAGTTTTGGAAGGTTTGGTGTCCTGCAACTCTCCAAATTCCCAGGCTGTAGAGATAAGATCCAAACAAGTACCTTTTCCAAAACTTTGGGGCAGAGCTGGATTGAGAGTTCTTGCTAATTTTCACTTCCTCATCAAGAAAAGAAAAGATACACTATCAGGCAAATGGCCAACTACTGTGAAATGTATTTGTTTATTGTATCTCACAAGAATGACATATGCAGGGTCAGTAAGTGACCACCGCAAACCAAAAAGTCATCATAAGCAGGTTTAATGAAATTTTGCATTTTACAGAAAATCCAAAGGGGAAGTGTTTAGCAAATCCTAAGGGAGGTCATGCTCATTGCTACTCAGAGAGCAGGGTGAACTCTGTCAGCTCCAGCTACCCATGCAAGGACATGAGAGAAGCCTCCCACAGGATGGTAAAATATCCGGGCATCCCCTGGGCAACGTCCTTGCAGACAACCAATTCTCTCACACCAGAAGCAAATTGCAGTTTCTCAAGTCGCTCCTGACATGAAAAAAAAACCCAAAACCCTATGTGCAATCAGATGTTAAGCCTGCCACCGTTCAGAAGATTTCATCTCACTTTTCTGTCCCTGGGATAATTGAATTTTGATAATTTTGACTTGCTGTGGAAACAAGGGTTGATGAGAAAGCTTCAGTGGAGACACCTCTTCCCCATTATAACTTTTTAGTAAGGGAATTTCCTTTCCAAGAGGTAGGTTTCTATCACTTCCTGTTGTCTCACCCTTGTTCTTAAGTATGAGTAGTTTGTAAGTTAGATGTTTGTAACTCAAGGACTGCCTGTACATACGTTTCAAACACAGTAAGTTACTATGGATATTTATATCCTGGTGATCTGCCTCAATTTGAATTAGTCAAGGTTACTTAAAATGGAGGTAAATCAATAAACACAGTGAAGAAACAAAAAATGAAAGAGTACAAACAACAAGCAGGGAACAACAGATAGTACAAAAATCATGTAACAGCAAACACACTAGGGGACAGATAATATGCTACGGGGAAAAGGAGACATTAAAAAAATCTCAACTTTGTGATAGGAAAGCATGCAATAGTCAGACTGACTCTACTTTTTGGTAGATTAGGTAAATGCCTTCAGGTATGGGCAAACTTTGTCCCTCCAGGTGTTTTGGATTTCAACTCCCACAATTCCTAACAGCCTATGGCTGTTAAAAATTGTGAGAGTTGAAGTCCAAAACATCTGGAGGGCTGAAGTTTGCCCATGCCTGCCTTAGATGGTAGATGTTGATAAGCTGTGGCAGTAGCAATTTCTTACCCATATCTCCCCAAAAAAAACCAGTAGTGCTTCTCTAATGAAAGGCGGATGGTTCGGAACGCAGTTTGTTCTGAACCATCTGTCAATTCACCTGCCATCTTCTGTTAGAATGAAGGATGCTTATTTCATCAATAGCACTAAAGAAATGTCTCATTGGAAGTACTACAACTTTCAGTTTATGGCAAAGTTGAGCATCATGTAGCCATCTAGGAGTTGTTGTTCTCCAAGTCCCACCACCCCAAATCAGTGTATCCAATTGGGAGGAAGGCTGAGAATTATAGTCCAACAGTACCTGACAGACTGAATCTTCCCTGGTATATAGAATGGACAAATGACACACTTTTGTTCATTGTTTTGGGCAACCAAATATCCTGGGTTGAAACTCATAATGGCAATTGGTATGTGTCACTGTTTGATAGCAAATGCCATGTTCCAGAAGCATTCTCTCCTGACGTTTTGCCCACATCTATGGCAGGCATCCTCAGAGGTTGTGAGGTCTGCTGGAAACTAGGCAAGTGAGGTTTATATATCTGTGGAATGTCCAGGGTGGAAGAAATAACTCTTGTCTCTTGAGGCAAGTGTGAATGCTGCAACTGATTAGCACTGAATAGCTAATCTTATTCCCACACACTCAGTATCCATGCCCTAGAGCTGTGTCCTATACTGGAAAAAAATAGGAGTTATAGAGCCTTGTGAAATAATTTAGTTTTTAGTAAACCTTTCATATTTTCTCCTTTTTCCATGTTATTCCACCTTGAATTGAGATGGATTTAATTGGAATGTTACCATATGACGTACACAACACACACAATGTAGCAAGTGGCACATCAAATGGTAACAATGCCTATCAAATTCATTTTAGTTTTAGATAAGGTCATAACACAACAAAATCTGGAAAACAGAGAATGGAATGAATATTGCTTCAATGTACTGTTTATCATGGTGAACTCTCACTGAAATGGTGTCTTAAATCAAAGCAGTAATATTGGAAAAAAGCAGAAATTATTGAGGTTATCAAAGCTCAATAAACTGATCAAATCAGAAATGGGGCAGATTTTGCTTAATCCAGAATTTTAGATGAACAGATTCAGCTCTTGCACTAATATCTATTGGAACATGGTTATCTTTCAGACTTCTTGCTTTTCCAAATTTTACAGTTTGGTTCACAGTGCAAAAACATATGCTTTCAGAAAGGTATATATTAGGGAAACTTGTATAAAAATCAGGCATGTGTTAGAGAAAGTAGTATCCTAAAACCACACTTTAGGAGAAGCAGGAAGAGAGTGTTTATACTCAGGAAATATTTGTACAAACATGCATACATTAAAGGGTTCCAAAAGTTTGGATGACAGTAATAAGAAAGTAAGTGTGTTTCTATGATGGGACTGATTATTGTAACTCATAACTTCCAATCCATGTGAATTTATGTGTAGTGTTCTAAGATTAATGCAGACATTGAACAAAGACTGAAGATTAAATACATGTAAAACAGATATGGGTCACAGATAGACTGAAAAAGACCAGAGTAAACACAATTTAAGGAAACTCAATCCAGAAACAGTCTGTGTTCTGTAAAACACACACACACACAGAGAGAGCTATAGGAAAACATACTGTGCTCCTTAGGAATGAGATATGCTGTGGAACATTTAAGTATGCTTAAATGTTCTTGTTATGAAGGGATGGAGGACAGAAGCAACGGTCCTGAATAGTATTTCTCTACCCAGGAACCTTGAAATGTTTCAGATCACAATCTTTATCATGACCACCTTGCAAGGTCAATGGTTCATCTGAGTGGTGTTAGGTTGGGAAAGCCTGGGTTTTAACATTTGATGTGGAAAAAATAGCAGTAAGGAGTTTCTTATGCACAGTGGCACATATGCAATGGAGCTTTCCAGTAACTCCACTGTTTGAAATTAGTTCTTCGGGATGCATAAAACAAAATATGCCCCCTTTTTGGGGACATCTTGGATTAAATGGACAGCCCATTACGATTCTTCAAGTACTTGTTGTATGAAATTCCTTCTGCCCATGTCCAAAGTCTTTCCCTTCTTTTTTATTCCTTCTCACTTTCCAGTCACCGACAAATCCATTTTCAGCTCAATTTTGGTGGGCCTTTCTGCAAATACAGGTCCTTCTCAAAAACTTAGCATATAGTGCTAAAGTTCATTATTTTCCATAATGTAATGATAAAAATTAAACTTTCATATATTTTCAATTCATTGCACACCAACTGAAATATTTCAGGTTTTTTTGTTTTAATACTGATGATTTTGGCATACATATCTCAAAAAATTAGCATATTCCATCCGACCAAATATGCTAATTTTTTGAGACAGTATTTTTGGGTTTTCAGGAGCTGTATGCCAAAATCATCAGTACAAAACAAAAAAAGACCTGAAATATTTCAGTTGGTGTGCAATATATGAAAGTTTAATTGTTATCATAACATTATGGAAAACAATGAGCTTTAGCACTATATGCAAATTTTTTGAGAAGGACCTGTATTACCCAGGACATTACATGGGCTCTCCAGAAAGGAATGACAGAAAAACAAGTCCTTCCGAGGGAAGTTGAAAAGAAAGAGTATAAAGTGGTCAGTCAGCTAAGATATTTGGTAGATTGATTAAGGAGAGGATTAAGAAAGAGTAAGCAATGTAGTGAAGTGGGTGGATCTGAAGATGGAGGTTCTGCTCAGCTACTGTCCCGTGCCCGACTACCCCATTTAACTGTACCTTAGCCAATGATCTTACTATTGGACTCTCCATGAGGCCACGGAGAAAGATGAGATCCAAATCTCCAGCTCCCATAGAGTTGGGGAGGTCACTGAGGTTGTCCAGGACCTGCTGCATGGCTGTGTGGAGAAATAAACATATTATTAATATATCAACATAAACATCATCATCACTACCATCACTATTACTACAGTATATTATAAAACAAAGGTATCTAAAGCTATTAGAGTGAGTTCAGCATTTTTCCAAATGAAGCACAAAGTGTTTGAGGACCGGGACATCCGTAGGGATACCAAGGTGTTTGTTTATAAAGCTATTGTCCTCCCAACCCTGCTATATGCTTGCGAAATGTGGACTATCTACAGACGTCACATGCAACTCTTTGAACGATTCCATCAGCGTTGCCTCCGAAAAATCCTGCAAATCTCTTGGGAAGACAGGTGGACAAATTTCAGTGTGCTGGAAGAAGCAAAGACCACCAGCATTGAAGTGATGGTCCTCCGCCATCAACTCCACTGGACCAGCCATGTTGTCAGACTGCCTGACCACCGTGTCCCAAATCAGTTGCTCTACTCCAAACTCAAGAATGGAAAACGAAATGTTGGAGAACAGGAAAAGAGATTTAAAGATGAGCTTAAAGCCAACCTTAAAAATGGTTGCTTAGACACAGAGAATTGGGAAGCCCTGGCCCTTGAGCTCTCTAGCTGGAGGTCAGCTGTGACCAGGAGTGCTGCAGAATTTGAAGAGGCACAAATGGAGGGCAAAGAGAGAAACGTGCCAAGAGGAAGGCACATCAAACCTGGAAACCGATGCCCTCACTGCAGAAGAACATGCAAGCCAAGAATAGGGCTCCACAGTCACCTATGTACCCAGCGCCAGTACACTGAACTTGGAGGAAAATCTTACTTAGTCAATGAGGGCTCGCCAAAGTAAGTAAGTAAGAGTGAAAACTATAATGGTTGTGAAGAAGAGGGAATTTAAGCACATGGTGCTTTATACACAATCCAGTAATAGGCAACACTTGTTGAAATTCACTCTTCCACACAAGCATTAGAGATACAGGAGTTGTCTATAGTGTTCACGCTGGTAACTCTATATATACGTCATCAGAACCCTGCCTATCCACTCCCAATATGCCCAACAGATGGGCTGCAGGAAAGAATTAAAAGGCAGAAACCAATCAGAACACATAGTTATAATAAGGGATAAGGAAGGAGCATCAAACAGTTGATACCCTGATCTCTCATATCCGAACTGTATGTAAGCAGCCATGTGTATACATCAGGCATTGTGCCGGGTCCATGTGGTTATTTAGTACACAGGCAATCAAGCAACACTTGTAGGTCTTGGATGGCCATGGCAGGCAGCCACAGACATCTGTCTCATTCCCAGCTAACCAATTCATTAATATGCAACATAACCCACATTTTACTCTCAGACAAGCAGCTCAATAGGGAGGAAGCCTTTGGAGAAATTATGTCAAAATAATCACATGCCAGCTAGGCATTATCTGCTGCAGTTTTGCAAACACACACACCTGTTGTTTATCTCTGGCTAGAATAGGACCCATACCCTGTCCTCCTGATGTTGGGCAAATGTTGGTTTTCCCTTCCCATCCTTTAGGTATAGTCCTATCCTGTCCCTCCCATATTGTCTCCTCCTTTATGTTCATGCAAACGGCAGAAGCAGATGAATAGGTCTTACATGAAAAGAGGAGTGAGCTACCTCCAATAAGGAGCAATAGTGATGCTCTTTGGATGAATGCCAGGACACCAACATTGTTATTATTCACAGGACCAGAAGGATACTACCACCACAATGACAGTACATTGTGATAGAATAGGCCTACATATTATGCAAGATATCAATTCTGGGACTCTTTGTGCAATATGATTTTCACATAATATCTGGAACCTTTCTCTACAGCCACAATGCTGAAAGTTGAAAATACAACACAGCACAGTGTCCAAATATTCCCCCACTCTCCCACATACCTGCTGCCCAACAGAAGGAAGAGTAACAGAAGGGAAGACTCACTAAATTCCCAAAAGCAGCCTGGGTGCCAAATCTGGCAGGAGGCCCAGCTCTGTGGGGACATATACCTATCTTGCCAAGAAAATATTCCATCTCCTTCCTCTGCAAAGAGAAACTATCAAAGTCCATTCTGTCTTCTTCCTCTTTGGAGAGAAATGACTTTCTGCAGTTCTCTCCCCTGAGAAAGGAATCTGTCTTCTTCCTATGAAGAGAGAAGTGGTAGTACGTGACCGCATCTCTGTGTACGAACCCAGGCGATCTCTCCGATCATCTGGAGAGACCTTACTCTCGCTCCCACCGGCCTCGCAGGCACGGTTGGTGGGGACGAGGGAGAGGGCCTTCTCTGTAGTGGTGCCCCGACTCTGGAATGCACTCCCCAAGGATATTCAACAAGCCCCCACTCTGGCAGTCTTCAGGAGGAGCCTGAAGACGTGACTGTTCCAATGTGCCTTCCCAGAATGAAGTAAATGACGCCCTGCCGTGTTCATTTTCTGCGAAGTCCTCAGAAGCACTTTAATTATCCGTTGTGTGTCTGCCCATATTGCACTCCCTGCTATATGCAAACTACCTTTGTCGGCACCCAGTGCTTATTTATTTTAAAATTTTAACAGTCACATATGGACCACCCAAAATGGTTTTAAATTGTCCGTTAATGCTTGTGTTTGAGTTTTATTGATTGTATTGTTTTTATAATTTGCTATTGCTTTGTTATTGTGTGTTATTAGGCTTGGCCCCATGTAAGCTGCTCCGAGTCCCCTTGGGGAGATGGGTGCAGGGTATAAATGAAGTAAGTAAATAAATAAATAAATAGTAGAAGTCCATCTGTATCTCTTTCCCCTGAGAAAGGAGTTAGGTTTTTTCTCAGTGGCAAAAGTATAGGCAGACCTCTGTTGCTTCTCTCAGAAAGGGAAGGAGACTAACAGAGGTTTATGGCTCTGTGTCTGAATTTTTTCTCTCAAATCCAGATGACTAAAATGGAATTGTTGTACTCTAGACCTATCTCGTGATTTATTAGGAAAAATATATATACTTGATAAGATACAACACAGTAGAAAAATAGGAAGATTCAATTAGAGTCAAAATCAGCTTGACAGCAATTAACAACGTCAACAATAAAACCATTGCCACACTCCAAATATACCTCCCACTGCAATAATAATTCTAGCTCAAAAAGTGCTTTTTGCTGTGTTTCTAGGTTGGTTCTTAAGATTTTGTTCTTCTACTTCTATGGATAGGTCCAATCTCCTCTTTTCTTGGTTATTTATTTTGTTTCTTTTTGCTTTTTTTTGAATAAAGATACCTCTCATCACCGCTTTTCCTGCGTCCCAAAGTATTTCACTCTTCATATCTGGCTTATTGTTTAACTCAAAATATTGTTTCATGGCTTCTTTCGCCTCTGTTATATCTTCTTCTGACTTTAACAGGTTCTCGTCTAGTCTCCATCTTCTTTCAATTACCTTTCTGTACATCATCATCTCTATTGCCCCATGATCTGAGATATCTCTTGGTTTTATTTTGATATCTTCTATTTTCGTTGTTAAGATTTTGGATGTCCAGATCATGTCGATCCTAGACCAACTTTTGTGTCTATTTGAGTAAAATGTATAGTCATTCACTGTCTCATTGTGTGTTCGCCACGTATCATCAAGATCCAAGTCTTTTTTTGAGTTGGAGAAAGTACTTAGGCAAAGAGCTTCCTCCGTCTCCTTTGTTTTTCCTTTGTTTTTTGTTCTATCTTTCCCAACATTGATCACACCATTAAAGTCTCCCATTATAATCAAATTGTCATAAGTTGTTTCCTGAATTTTATTCTCAAGCATCTTTACAAATTTAGTTTTTGGTCCATTGGGAGCATATATGTTGCATAAAGCAATAAAACAAAAATTGGAAAACCTGAAAAAACTAAGGAATTCATTAAACCTAGAGGAAGTCGCAAAACAACTAAAGTTCATCAAACAAAAAGAATTTCAAAATGCAAACAAACCAGGAAGATGGTTAGCTTGGAAACTAAAAAAGAAGAAACAAGCAAATCAAATTACAAAGATCAAGATAAAAGAAAGAGAGCTCACTACAGACAAAGAAATTATGCAGGAATTTCATGAATTTTATGAGAATCTTTATAAAAAGGAAGATAGTAAACTGGACGAGATAATGACATACCTGGGAAAACAAAAATTAGAGAAAATCTCAGAAGAAGATAGAATGGTACTCAACAAGGAAATTACAGAGGATGAAATAAAAAGAGCAATAAGAAAATTGAAACCAAATAAAGCGCCAGGTCCAGACGGATTTCCAGCATCTTTTTATAAAACAATGAGTCAAGAATTGATACCACACCTTAGAAATCTTCTGAACAAAATAATGCAAGGAGGTGCTATTCCAGACACTTGGAAAGACGCAAATATTGTTCTGATCCATAAGGAGGGAACAGACAGCACAGAGGTAAAAAATTATAGACCCATCTCGTTGTTGAACCTAGACTATAAAATCTTCACGGATATACTGAGTGAGAGGATGAAATTTTTTTTAAACAGATGGATCGGAGAAGAACAAACAGGTTTCTTACCAGGACGACAAATGAAAGACAACCTGAGGATCATCTTGGACATTATTGAATACTATGAACAACAACATCAAATAGAGGTCGCATTGATGGCCTTAGATGCAGAAAAGGCTTTCGATAACCTTAATTGGGAATTTTTCAAAGGAATATTTAAAGAAATCGACATAGGTTTTCAGTGGACAAATGCTATAGAGGCGATTTATAGTAATCAAAGAGCAAAACTATGGATAAACGGCCAATCCTCGGAAAGAATTAGAATAGAAAAAGGAACGAGACAGGGATGCCCCCTGTCACCGCTTATATATATCATGGCATTGGAGATATTACTAAAAAACATACGGGAAGATGTGTCACTCCCGGCAATGAAAGTGAGCAAACAGAGTTTCAAATGTAGAGCTTTTGCTGATGATCTGGTGTGTATTATCACAGACCCAAGATCCAATATCAAAAAGTGGATAAACAAAATAGAAGAATACGGCCTGTTGGCCGGATTAAAGATAAACAAGGAAAAACGGCAATTTTAACTAAGAATATAACAAAAGAAAAACCAAGTGGAATTACAAAAATGACTGGAATGCGGATCACGTCAAAATTTAAATACTTGGGAATACAACTAACAGCAAAGAACTCCCAATTGATTGAGAATAATTACAAGGAAAAATGGAAAGAGATATTAAAAGACTTAGAAAAATGGAACAAATTGAACTTATCGCTGATGGGCAGGATCGCAACAATCAAAATGAATGTGTTACCAAAACTCCTTTTTCTTTTCCAAAACCTCCCGATATTAAGGACAAATAAATCTATTAAAGATTGGAACAAGGCGCTGCTAAAATTCATCTGGCAGGGCAAAAAACCAAGGATCAAATATGACCATCTAATAAGTGCTAGAAATAAGGGAGGATTCGGGTTGCCAGATCTAAGACTCTATTACGAGGCAGCAAGTCTGACTTGGATTAAGGACTGGATTTCACTTAAAAGGGAAAATATATTGGCCTTGGAAGGATTCGACCTAAGGGTTGGATGGCACGCCTACTTGTGGTTTGGCCAAGAAAAAAAAGAAAAAAATTTCAATAATCATTTTATAAGGGCTGCCCTGCTAAAAACATGGCAGAAATACAAAGAAAGACTATATATGAAAACACCACTATGGCTATCACCACTAGAGGCGGAGCAGAGAAGATTGTTAGGATGGGCCCGATGGCCCACCTATAAGGATATTTTAAGCAAAGAAAAAGGAGAACTTTATCTTAAAACCAAGGAAGAAATTACAAATAAATTTAAATCATTCTCTTGGTTACAGATGATGCAGGTTAAAGAACACTTCAAAAAAGATAAGGTTGTGGGCTTTGTAGTAAAAGATGAATTTTTTGAAAAAATTGTGAACAAAGATAAGAAGAATATAACAAATATATATAATATATTATTAGAATGGGCAACAGAAAAAGAGACAGTAAAAGACTGTATGATTAAGTGGGCACAAAATATTGGCAGGTCAATTGTTTTGAAAGAGTGGGAAGAAATATGGCAGCGAAAAATTAAATATACTTACGCAATAGACTTAAAGGAAAATTGGTTTAAAATGTTTTATAGGTGGTATATTACACCACATAAAATAGGGTTAATGTATAAGACAGCGAATAGTCACTGCTGGAAGTGTGAGAAAGAAGTGGGCACATTCTACCACATGTGGTGGACTTGTCCAAGAGCGGTGGCATATTGGAAGGAAATACAAAGGGGGTGTGAAAAGATATTACAAAGAAAGATAAGTAGGAAGCCAGAATACTTCCTACTAGGGATCACCGACGAGGAATTAGATTTGGATGTAAATCAGGATATCCTATTCACCTACCTGAGTACAGCAGCCAGAATGACTTATGCAAAAAAATGGAAACAAAAGGAAATACCCACAATTGAAGAATGGTTAAACAAGACCGACAAGATAAAAGATATGGACAAATTAACATATGCCATGAAAACATCTTATGGTAGACCCATTAAAAAGACAGATTGGATTACTTATGAAACATATAGAGAAAGTTTTGTAAAGGATGAAGGGGAGACAACGCTGGAGTAACCGATCAACCACTAGTGTAAATAGAAGAAAAAACAAGAGAGGTAATAAAGGAGAAGCCAAAGACAAGAAAGTATTAAGAAGAAACAAACAAAGATAACAATCGAAGAAGGAAGATTTGGAAGTCAGATATCCCCAACCCCAGTTGTGTTACCCTTGTTGAACCTTCCCCAATTCCATTACCCCTTTCCCCTTACCGAATTATCCTACCTCCTAACCATTACCCAAATCCAGTAGTTAGACAGTATGTCGATTTTATGTATATTATGTGGAAAACCTTTAATAAAATTATTTTTTTAAAAAAAGTGCTTTTTGGAGGAGTGCATTCTTACACTATATATAGTCATCTGAGGCTAACAGACTGTTAGAAGTCGCTCATAAATCTCCATTTAAGAAATTAATCTTTCAAATCAAAATAATCAATGGGTTCATAACTTACATTCATATATACCCAGTACTTTATTAATGTAGATGATGAATAGATGCGATAATATCTTTCATTGGACATTTCCTTCTGCATACACAAAGCCTGTGGTGATAATGCACCTTTCAACTGGGCAGATTATGGCCAAGTATTATTTGTAAGTTTTCTGCTTGCATTTTTCAGCTACAGTGGCAAGTGATTTCCAAGCCATGCTCACTACTGAGACAAGTTCAGACTCTTCTTTTCTCACCCTACTGACAGGACGGCTTACCATATAGATTATAGTTTTTATTGTCTCTCAAATTTCCCTAACCCCATAGAGAATCTTTGCACGACAATGGCCTCCTGCCCAATATATCAATCCACAATTTATGGAAGGACTTATGAAGGGAGAGTAGAGAGCTGAGCAGCCATGGCATTTGTCTTGTATACATGTCATACGTTGTACATTAACAGTGTGATATATTCTTTGGGGACCCAGATTTGAATTCATAAGATGTATGAAGTTATTCCGCAGCACACAGCTAGGCAACCTGTGTCATAATATATATGTCTTTATGACTTGAAAAAGACATTTTGTTTTTTGCTCTGATAATAGCTACTCCTCTGGAACTTGTCACCTTAATTACTATGAGGACACACACACATACACGGCCTTTTACAAGTTGATGACGTTCAAACTTCTACTCCAATGACTTTTTCTCTCTACTGTTCCTATCAGTTGCAGTGGATGGGAACAGCAGTCTAAAACATCTGAAGCAGGCCCGGATCACCCACAAGGCCACACTAGGCCACGGCCTAGGGGCGCAACCGAGGGGGGGCGCCAGATCCAGACCCCCCTTTTTTAAAAACCTCGATCTTTGGGCGCTTCTGCGCCTGTGCGCCATGCATGTCCGCCCCCCCTTTGCTGCACTCTCCTTGGCGCCCCCCACCTCCTCCTCCTCACGGCTCCGCATGCCTCCTTCTTCCTCTGCACACCCCGGGGTCTCCTCCTCCTCCTCGCCATGTGCCCGGCTTCCTCCTCCTCCGCGACGCCGGGCGCGTGGCAAGGAAGAGGAAGCCGGGCACATGGCAAGCGAGGAGGAGGAAGGAAGAGAAGGCTCTCCCCCTGGGGGTGAGCCTTCCCTTCCTTGCTCCTCCTCCTCCTCACCATGCACCTGGCTTCCTTCTCCTCCGCGACGCCGGGCGCGTGGCGAGGAAGAGGAGGAAGCCGGGCACATGGCGAGCGAGGAGGAGGAGGAAGGAAGAGGAGGCGCGTGGAGATGTGAGGGTGAGGAGGTGGGGGTGGGGGTGCTGTAGAAGTTGGTTTGGGGGCATAATTCCTAAGTGTGGCCTAGGGCGCCGAAATTAGTTAATCCGGGCCTGATCTGAAGACTAACAGTCCCTTTTTAGGAGGTGGTGGTGGGATATCAATATATTATTATTATTAATAATAATATTTTACTGACACCAAACCACAGTATGTCACAGCAAACAAGATATATATGCTTGATTTTGTATCACAAAATCACAAGCATCTAGGACTGTGTGATTATTGTTGGGGTTGTTGTTGCTGCAGGGAGGGCTAGAAAAGATGCCAACCTGAAATTGCCGTTAAAGTTGACAATACTAGGCAATATTAACTAAAGGACTCACTCTGTATAAGGTAGCCTCCTTCATTATTTATTTCAAAAAGCAAGGGCACCATCAGTTGTTTCACTATTTGGTGAAAACAATGTTATTATTGCCCCAACACTCCTAAAAGTAACATTACACAGCTGTTATTGCTACTTGTAACACAAATTCTGCCCATTTCCTACTCTTCTTCTGTTCCTGATCCTCTGATTCCAGGGAGTAAGTGAGTAATTTCTCTTTCAAGTGAGGGTTGCCATTCACTGGGCTGTCATTCATGGCTGTCTTCTGAAAAGATACCAAGGGAGACGCCTCTTCCTTCCGCTGCCAGGGCAACCATCTCGGGGTACCACAGCCCCATCTCTGCTCATTTTTGCATGACACGTGCACTCTTTCCCACCTCTTTCTTTCCATCTTCAATGAGAACAACTCCTCCTCAAAAGCCAGCCAACAAGGAACAAAAGATGCAGTATCTCTCCCACTTTCTCTGAGAAAGAGGGAGAAAACCGGAGAATAGTAGTGTACAACGTGCCAGGGAATCAGAGATTCTGAATACTCTACAGTGCTGCTCAACAGATGTGGACTGAACTCTGCAGTGACAACAAATGAAACCAGCAGATTAATTCGTATGGACTAACCACCACAGTTTAATTCTCTGTGCACATACCATAAGCATGGTTTGCTGCTGTATAGCGCTCACCCCACCCCAAGGATTAAGACAGTAGAGAGTTTAAGTGCTTTTAAAATTTAGATTTGAAAGTGGCTCTGTATGAAAATCAAGGCTAGTATAATCCTAAACACTTTTAGCCATGCACCTGGAAAACAGGATTTTGTTTATTTCAGTATTTGCTACATTTACATTAGATCTTAGAATCATAGAGTTGGAAGAGACCTCGTGGGCTATCCAGTCCAACCCCCTACCAAGCAGCAGGGAAATCACATTCAAAGCACCCCCAACAGATGGTCATCCAGCCTTTGCTTAACAGCCTCCAAAGAAGAAGTCTCCACCGCACTCCGGTGCGAAGAGCTCCGCCGCTGAACAGCTCTCGCAGTCAAGAAGTTCTTCCTAATGTTCAGGTGGAAACTCCTTTCATGTAGTTTGAAGCCATTGTTCCGCATCCTAGTCTCCCTGGGCAGCAGAAAATAAGCTTGCTTCCTCCCTCCCTATGACTTCCCTCACATATTTATACATGGCCGTCATGTCTCCTCTCTGCCTTTTCTTCTGAAGGCTAAACATGCCCAACTCTTTAAGCTGCTCCTCATAGGGCTTGTTTTCTAAACCCTTGATCATTTTAGTCACTCTCCTAATCTTCCTACAATGAGATCAAGGCAAGGTGCATACTATAGCTCTCTCCTCACTTTATAGAGCATTGCCATTCAGAGTTGTTGGGTTGAGCTTGACATTTAGTCAATTTGAGTTGAATTTTGTTGATAGTCCTATCTAAAGTAGACCCACTGAATCAATGGGATTTTCATATTTTTACTTTCTATTTACGAATTTATTAAATGGGTTTGTTGTAGTTCAGGCTAAGTAGTATGATTTCAGCCACTAACTTCTGTCTAAAGATGCCAATAAGAGTGCTTTCCTTTTATTTATTTTCTGCTGTTCTTACCTCCTGTAGAAACTCCTGAACTGGGAAAGGAAGCAGGGAAAGGATTGGGTTTTTCACCCCAAACAGCACATAAGGAATCTGTGACCTAATTTCAGTACAACCCCTGTATCTGTACAAATGGTACATGAGGTTTCATTTATCCACATTCAATGTCCTCCCTATAAACTTTTCTAGGTCCTCTAACATCTCTCTGAGCCCCTAGTAGCTGCTGAACTTGCTGACCAAAAGCTCAGTGGTTCGAGTCCAGGGAGCGGGGTGAGCTCCCACTATTAGCCCCAGCTTCTGCCAACCCAGCAGTTTCAAAACATACAGATGTCAGTAGATCAATAGGTACCGCTTCAGCGCTCCAGGCATTCATGCCAGCTACATGACCTTGGAGGCATCTATGGACAACGCTGGCTCTCCAGCTTAGAAATTGAGATAAGCACCACCCCCCACAGTCAGACACGACTAGACTTAATGTCAAGGGGAAACCTTTACCTTTACCTAGCATGACTCTATGGTGCTCTTGGGCCAAAGATCCTTCACTTGTGACATCTGGGAACATAACATCTGCAGATATGGGGTTGAATTGCACTATAAAAATGAATTGTTACTTCTGGAGAGTGCAAGGAGAAGTGATTTGGGTCTTGGTTTGTATTCAAGAAGGACACAGGAAGATTTTGCTTCTTTCCTCTGCCTTGCCTCTTAGTTCTACCTGATGCAGGATTTCTGCACAGGAAAGCATGCATGTTCTAATCTCACTAAAAATGCTCATTGATTCCCACTCCTCCCTTTCTCTGGTGCTTGCTCGATTACAACCTCGTTTCTGTGGCAACGGGAGGAAGAGATTTGCATCCAAGGTTACACTAAACCAGGATGGATGAAAAGCTGATTTAAAGAGATAGTAACACCATTCAGAGCTATGAGCTTAAATCGTGGGTGGAAATCATTTATTTCTCCAGACTGTGGTAGTCTGCAACTCCCTTCATTCGTCACTGTTGCTCACAGCTGCTGAGAATTGTAATTCAACAAGATCTGGAGGGAGTCATGGTGTCCACCATGGCTTAAGCCCTTTGGAAGATCATGCCTCCCAGGACAGATACCCAGATACTCTAATATATCACAGAAAAACGCTAGCATGCACACAGCCAAGTGATGTCAGAGTATGATCAAGATGGCAAAAGATGTTATGGCAGTCACAAGAAAAAGACAGAGCTAGCAAAGTGAGGACACAGCCTCAAACAGCAAATTACCATATATACTAATGTATAAGTCGACCTCATGTATATGTCAATGGCAGATTTTGATATGATAAATTGAAGTTCATTCTGCAGAAAGGGGAAAATATCAATGCCACCTCAGAGGGCAGCCACCCTTGGCTGTTGCCACTTCCCAATCCATTAAAAAGGTCAGAAGTGGCATCATATCAGAGAGACTACAGGGAGTTGGTACTTCTTTTAGTTTCTCTTTAGGATGGACTCAGCTCTTGCCTTTTGTTTCTCTACTCAGAGAAGAGGATAGTTCTTTTTTATAAGAGGTAAGGTAGACTACTCATATTTGGCCATGGGTAAGTCAACCTAGGCTTGTTGGGTTGATATTTTGACTAAAATTTCCAAACTTATACATGAGTATATAGATATGTGGAACTGTTGAATAAGCAGTAGCAACACTCTCCAAATGTTATATTCACCCAGCCTGTTTTAAGCACGAATTTTAAACTTGTGTCTGTGTTTAATCTCTGTTCTGTATTTTAATATGTATTTTATAGAAATATATATATTATAGAAATAGGCAGCCCCTGGTCGCGCAGTGGGTTAAAGCGCTGAGCTGCTGAACTTGCTAAACGAAAAGTCGTAGCTTCGAATTTGGGGAAGTAGCGTGAGCTCCTGCTATTAGCCCCAGCCTCTGCCAACCTAACAGTTTGAAAACATGTAAATGTGAATAGATTAGTAGGTACCGCTCTGGCGGGAAGGTAATGGCACTCCATGCAGTCATGCTGGCCACATGATCTTGGTGGTGTCTACGGACAGCGCTGGCTCTTCGATTTAGAAATGGAGATGAGCACCAACCCCCAGAGTCAGAAACGAAAGGACTTAATGTTGGGAAAAACCTTTACCTATTATAGAAATATGCATATAATTTTTTACAATGTTTATATGTTTTAATTATGCTGTAACCTGCCTCGAGCCATGAGGAAAGGTGGGTAAGAAATGAAATAAACAAATAAATAAATAATTCTGTTGGAAAGCGCAGCTCTTTATACCATGTGGCTCATCCTATTCTCCTAAAGTCCAGTTGTGGTGGACAATGCTGGCTCTCTACTACCATTAAAGTCAGATCCAACTTTCAGGCTGGTCAGCATCATGAGGACTGCTAGCTGGAGGGTTCTGTTAAGTGTAGTAATATGACACATGAGGAAACCAGAGCAAAACCCGACAAATCAGGCATGGAGCCAAACAAAACAAATGCCAGATTGATTCCTGCTGTGTTTCAGAATAAATTCCTTGCCAAAACACAGTTCAAATGTCCAGAGAAGTTAAATAGTTGCTTATTAGATACCTTCCCTTTGTTGTTTCTTCTTACACTCTGTGGCAGGAGAAACCAAGGGGAAGGGAGGATAGATTTCAGCCTGGGTACAAGCAAGATTGCAAAGTTCAAAGGCTTTACCTTGGATGTCTTTCGAATTTAAGATCCAAAAAAAAAGCTACACATTGAAAGAACATTTGTTGCAATGTTTTAAAGGCCTCATTAAAATATCATTGTGGTTAAGATAGGACAAAAGGCCTTCTGTTTTAAAGGAGAAAGGTTTCAGCTTCTTCTTGGCCTTCTAGAAAACAGGACTATTCAGCAGCTTGCTGGCTTGCGACTCTAGCAGGTGTCAGGAACAAGTGTTATGGACAAAAAATATACAGTACAGTCAGCCATCCACATTTGCAGGTTTGGCGTTTGCGAAATGTTATCTCTAGGAATTTCTAGGTCCTCCAGTGTGACTCTAATGCCAACGTCTTCAGAAGATAATTGTAGAGTTGTGTTGGCGGTCTTAGAGATTCTTAGATAGGTGCTGAATCAAGTGAAATAAATTAGTATCTAATTCAATATTTCTCCATTTTTGTGAAGATCCTGTAACGCTAACTCCAGAGAATGAGGAGCCCTTACTATATAATCCCCGTATTCATGGAGGATATTTCCAAGACCCGTTATAGATATTTCAAGGGGTCTGTTGATATCACATTCATGGATAAACTCTACTAAATCATAATCACATTGAGTCTGAAACCCATGTTGTCCATGCAGCTACTGTGAGTTATAAATTCCTTGCTTCATACAATAAACATACTAGGGATCCATCATTCAGTTTGTACTTCTCTACTAAATTCTGCATCGTGTACTACAGCTGCCATTTTTTAGGCACATAACAATATTTACATCATAATTATCCTCATTTTCAATGTGGGAAAAAATGGTGGGGAGAGGGCTAAGGACCCTTCCACACAGCCCTATATCCCAGAATATCAAGGCAACTAATCCCACAATATCTGCTTTTAACTGGGTCATCTGAGTCCACACTCAGATAATGTGGGATTTTCTGCCTTGATATTCTGGGATATAGGGCTGTGTAGAAGGGCCCTCAGAAAGCAGACACACATACTCTATGATAACAGAAAATAGACTAACTGTCAAAGCAAAATGTAAAATTATTAATGGAATGGCATATTTTGGATGAGGGCAAGGCGGGCTGGACCGAAGCACTTCCCACTGCAATATTTATATGTCATATTTGTCTTCACTAAGCAGAAAATCCAGGTTTCTAACAAGGAAACAAGCCAGAATGTGGGAAAATTCTGTAGGGGTGTGTGTGTGAATTCATCCTTAAAGACAGAAAGAGCTGACCTCATTCAGAATGTATCAGATCGATAACCCATCTAGCTCAGCCACTTTCTACAATAACTGACAGACAGTGCTCTTTCACAGCGCTGTTTAAAGGGTTTTTACAGATGAGTTCATGACAACAGGAGGACTGTGGATCTGTAGCCAATAAGCAGTGGCCAACCTGCAAGACACAGATCCCATTGTGTGGAAATTGCCATTCCATGGTTGACAAGCTTCTATACCTGGGCTAACTGGGTACCCTTTTAAAGATTTGGACTAGAGGTTCCCAAGCTAAGGCCTGTGGGCCAGATCCGACCCTCCAAGGCAGGGGTGCTCACACTTTTTCAGCATGCAAGCTAAAACAACCAAGTCAAAATGATCTACCTACCCACTACTCAGAGAGCCATAAAAGCAAAATATTTGGAAATGTATTTCAGCGAGAGCCATATAATATATTTTAAGACTGAATTCAACTAAATGTGAGTATAATAAGCCCCTGAATTTATTCATAATAATAATAATGATAATATTCATTCAGCCTCTGCTACTACTGCTACTACTACTACTAATAATAGTAACAACAACAACAACAGGTTCCTAGAGTAGAAGGAGACCTCCAAGGGTCATCCAGTCCAACCTCCTTCTGTCAGAGGGGAAAAACACAATCAAAGCATTCCTCACAGATGGCCATTCAGCCTCTGATAATAATAATAATAATAATAATAATAATAACAACAACAACAACAATGGCTCCCTAGAATAGGAGGAGACCTCCAAGGGCCATCCAGTCCAACCTCCTTCTGCCATAAGGGAAAAACACAATCAAAGCATTCCTCACAGATGGCCATTCAGCCTCTGATAATAATAACAATGGCTTCCTAGAATAGGAAGGGCCATCCAGTCCAACCTCCATCTGCACCTGGGTGGTGTTGGGAGCCTGCGTGGCGGGACTGAGGCTTCCTCCCACCCTGCCTGCGATCTACCAGGATGCCCTACGCGATCTACCAGTAGATTGCGATCTACCTAATGAGCACCCCTGCTCCAAGGACATTTGCCTGGCCCTCGCCCTAAGTCTGAAACAATATGAAGCCATACTACAACAATCTTAACTAACTTGACTATCTCATCGGCCAAAAGCAAGCTCACACTTCCCATTGAAATACTTGTAAGTTTATATTGTTCTTAATTTAAAATATTGCATTGTTCTTTCTTTTGTTTTTTTTTTTTTGCACTACAATTAAGATATGTACAGTGTGTCATTTTTTAAAATTATAGTCCAGCCCCTCAACAGTCTGAGGGATCATGAACCAGCACTCTTGTTTGAGGATCCCTGATTTGGACCATCATTTTGCAAGGAGTATATTTGGTCTTGTAGTTGTCACCCAAAGCATCTGGAGGAGCACCAGTTTGTTTATACCTACATTACAACTTCATGGATAATAATGATGCCTAGCACTAAATAACCATAGCACTGTTAAACTCCACCATTTCTTCTGGATGGTCTTTGTTGTTCCCTTCTTCTGCTCTTCACTGACCAGAAAATAGCCACAGTTGAGAAAATGGAGGGCTGTAAATTTGGATTTTGATCATTTCATGGTTGGTAATGAATTCCAGTCTCCATAATGACCAAAAAGTGGGATGTTAAAGCATTAGTCCAATTTATGGCTTCACAATTCCTCCGCCCAGCCGTTCCCCTCTCCTCTGCACCTTGGTATTACAGGTGGCACCGTTCTGTGTATCCATCAGAACTATTCTGACATGAATGATTGTTAAGTTGAGCCACTGTCAGCATTGCTACTAAGAAAAAGGGATAGAGCTGGGATTTAGAATAAAAATATGATTTGAACTTGGGAGGTTCTAGTTACATCATGAAGCAGCCAGAAAGTTCAAGGCCAAGGAGGACCAAGGTCATTAACCTAAACTATTTGCCTCTGAATTCATTTTTGTAGACTCTCCTCTCCCTAGAGGTCATGCACTTAAAGCTAGAAAACATTGGCATTAAACAGTCAATTTAAATTTTATTTGGACCATTTGATTTGTAAGTATTTAGCAGAAAAGTACCCAAATGCCTTTGTTAATTGCCAACAACATATCAGTCATGCATTACTTTCATTACTTCTTATTTAAAAACTGAAATGACTAAAATGATCCAAACCAACAAACCATTAATAAGGAATGCATTAATTAAAACATACAATGATTAGTACTCAACATTCTAACATAACTGTTGTTTAACATTTGTTTTAAAAAAACCCAAAAACAAAGATGTCTTGAAATATGAAGAAAGCAATGTAAACAAATTAAGCTGTCATAGATTGTTCCAGGCTTACAATCTACTTCTCCAGAGTACATACCTTCTACTGTTCTAGATACCTGCAGTCTCCTGGCTGCTTTAGGAAATCCCTCTGCAAGCTGCATTCAACTAGTGTGGAAAGAGGTAATGCAACTCTCACTGCTCCACAATCCATGCTATGGATTGATTTTGTTTGCTCTTTGCTGGAGAGCTGCCATCCATTAGGCGATGACCTTAATATATTTTAGCTGTTCGATACAAAAAACATCTAATTCCCAGAAGTTTTTCGTAACTGAGGTGTCTCAGAAAAAACATGTTCCTAATTTCTGATTTCAGCGTCGCACATCATTTTTTTGTTTTTAGGGCTGGAATTGCATAAATAACAATTTTTAGGCTTCTCCAATAAATTGAGGACTTTGATCTAAGGTGGATGTAGGTACATAAGGTCCTATAGGTTACATGCAACCTCAGTCCCCCAGTGTTGTTGTCTTTGAAGCCACTCTCAAGACTCCCAGCAATGCTTTAAAAAAATCAGCACAATTTTTGGACAAATTTTAAATGAAAACACACACACACAGACACACACACACTGAAAGCATGAAATATATACTAATACATCATCATCCTCAAATACCTCAAATCCTAAATAATGTGCTTGGCTGACTTACCGGCCGAGTGGGTTGTGGGGCGGGGTTGCCTTTGCCGCCATTTTGTGGAGAGATGAAGGTGTTTCTCCTTCCCAGAAGCCCCTGGGGTGGTGGGAAGGTTTCCCGCCACCAAATGGTGACTGGCCAATGATGGGGCTGGCGGGCTGCCCAGGCCGCCAGGGCTGCCCAGGCCAGCAGCTGTTTTTCCTCTCGCCCTCCCTACTTATTGCTTTGCTCGTTGGTGTCCATTTTGTTCATTCTTCATGTCATTGTTGCATTGTTCATGGTTATGCGTTATTATGTTCTTTGTCACAACTCCGTGTTTGGCATGAGGCATGGCCCCTGGATCAGGCTGGCTTATTGGCCCTTGGTTGTAAGGGGGATAATGCCCAGGCCCCCTGGGGTGCCGAGTTTCCATGGACAGGCATTAGGCCACTCGCACCCCAAGCTTGTATATGCCTTTGGACATTCGTGGGGGCTGTACGACCCTGACCCAGGACCCATGCGTGGCCGCCAACCCTTGGTTCTTGTTCTCAATAAATGAGTTGTGGCCATTTTCATCCAACTACTTGTGTCTGTGTTTTGTCCTAGGTGCGAGGTGTGTCACCCTTGCACACGCAACCCCAAATACATCTATTTTCCTTTTCAGTCACTCTCAAAACGGCACATGGTTGACATGTTGAGATGGATGGCTGAGGATAATGAAGGTACATGGACTTACTGGGTGTCCGTGGAGGAATAGCTCTTATCAGGAAAAGTATGAAAAGTGGCTCCCCACTCTGGGATGTTGGACTTAACTCACTTCTGCTTTCCACTGTAGTCTCTCTCAAAAAATGCAACAGAAAGCAACTGAACTTCTTGCAATGCCATCTCCTGAAGGACATCCAACATATTCTTTGGTTTTCTGATTATGACATGAAAGAAGCCTCCTCGCAGGATGGTAACACATCCAGGCGATCCCTGGGCAATGGCTTTGTAGATGGCCAATTCTCTCACACAAGAAGCAACTTGCAGTATGCAACCAAACAAACAAGCAAACAAACTGCACTGAAAATGCATACCCAGTGTGGAATACATCTCAGCAATGGATGTGGTTCTTAATGAGATATGCCATATTATCTCAGGATGCCTACGCCCTACACCACTGAAGATATCACACCACCTGAATCTGTCGGGAAGTAGCAGCCAGTAATGAAAAGACTAAGACATTGACATCTCTGGCCCATCCTCTGTTCGGATATCAGCCAGCAAGCCAATGCCTTAAATAAAGAAACAGCTTCCTAAGATCCACAGAGATACTTGCAGGAACACCTCAGCAAGCGAGAGTCCAAAAGTGGCAGGCTAAAATCCAGAACCTCAATCAGTGGCTGATAGATGAGAAACTCCGCCCTGGGCACACAAAAGACTGGGCAACTTGGAAAGTGCTGAACAGACTGTGCTCTGGCACCACAAGATGCAGAGCCAATTTTAAGAAATGGGGCTTCAAAGTGGAGTTCACAACATGTGAGTGTGGAGAAGAGAAAACCACAGACCACTTGCTACAATGCAGTCTTGAGCCCTGCCACATGCACAATGGAGCGACATCAGAGGCACTTCTGGTCAAAGGAAATTTAGTATAATGCCAAGTTTGTGGTTTTTAAACACATTATAACTGTATTCTCTATTTGCTTCTGACATGATAAATAAATAAACCATGAACCTTCTGAGTTACCACATAAGGCTCATTCCCTTTCAGGTTAGGTGATCACCTGGGAGCTACCATAAAAGGTGGAAATGCATCACTCCAAAATAGGACAAAATTGTGCATCCTTAACTTTCCCCCTGTGCTATTAACTTTCCTCCTAACTGTGCAGTTAAGTGGCTTAAGCAGGGACATTAGGATTATTGGCTGGGCGTCCAAGGTAATCGGCAGATTCATTGAGAGAGGTTTAATTGGGTAGTCCGCTTAGACAGAAAGGCAAAGAGTAGGTAAATGTTGATAGTGTGCTGAGACTTTGGAAATAGAGCCAAATTGCTTGAACTTGTCATAAAATCTGGAGAGCAAGAGGCATGATTGTGGAGGCATACCTTCCAACATTGTAAACTGGGACATGAGTGTGGTCAAGATGAAGGTATGCTGGGAACAAAGGAACGTGGGAAGAGGAGAGTGGAAACTGGGGTACTTTAAAAGCATTTGCAATGATGAGATGGCAGAGGATTGATTGGGACAGTTCCTGCCAGATCAAAATAGTGGGAGACTGAAAGTATGTGGGATTTATTTTAAAGGGCTTAAAAATGTGGAAACACCCAGGAAAGTCATCTTGGTCAACATCAAGGAAAGGAAATGACGACCCCCCCCCCCTCCACTTCTGTGCAAATAGAAATATTACTATAAAATAGGTCTCATTGTTTTTCTGAGCATGAAATGTTTTCAGAAAAATGGTACTGGGGGATTACGAGTAAGTCTTAATATTTATACTGTAATCATTGGGGAGGATTGGGTATTTTTCCTTTTGAAATAGTGCTCAATTCTGTTTGGAAGCAATGGTTCGTGGAGGTGTGTGGGTTGCCAATAGGATACCATTTTGCTACTATTTTCCTGGTGTTTATCAGTTAACTTCAGAGATGCTTCTATATCTTCTGAGAAGGCTGAAAGAATGCAAAGCTTATTGGCTGACAAACTATCTCATAGAAAGAGAGAGAGGGCAGAGAGGGAGAGGTTTTATTTCATAAAACATATATTTTCATTTTGGGCTAAAACCAAAAGCCAACAGTCATGCCAACAGTCGGATTCCAAAATGAAACTTGACTATGGTTTTGTCAAATCAGAATATCCATTGCCATGTCTAGAGACCTCCATGACTCACCGTCTCCTCCTCCTTTTTGCATAAGAAAGGCATTTAAAGCTTTCTGGTCTAGCAAAACACAGTAGATCTCCAATATCAACTAGGATTTGGATCCAGGACTGCCACAGATACTATGCTTATGCACAGATTCGGAGTGGTCGGTTCCCTTTGGCCGATCCGACTTGGCCGGATGGCCGTGACGGCAAAGGCTCAGCCGTTACATTTTTTCATCTGGCTCCTCCTCCCCATTCGGCATCACAAGGCAGCGAGAGGCTGCCGTGTGCTGCTTCCATGGGGTTTTCCTATGAGCCCTACCTGTTCAGCCAATCAGAAGAGAAGAACACTGTGACGTGTCTTATGCAGTGCTTCCTTAACTTGCTCAAACCCAGACTTTCTTCGAAGGAAGGAAGAAAAGGGCCCCAGAAAGGATGCTTCCTTAACCTTGTTCTTCAAACCCAGACTCTCTTGAAAGGAAGAAAGGAAAGGATCCCAGTAATGGAAAGGAGAGCCTCGTAAGTTGTCCATTCCTGCCGATAGGCTGGATTTTCCAGGATCTTTTGGCTGCCTAGCTAAAAATAGATTTTCCCATTAGTGGATTTTCAGGAGGCTCCCAAAAATGGATCTGGGTACCCAACCAAATTCAGATACCAAAAATGGATTGCCATCCATCCGAATTGCACAAGCCTAATAGATACACAAACATTCATGGCTACTCAAGTCCCATTATATACATCATTATACAAACATACTGTCCCTTATATAAGATGGGAAAAAACAGGGTTTGGTTTTGGGAATTGGGGTGGGAGTGTTTTTAAGCCATGGCTGATCGATTCTATGGAAACAGAAACCATGGATATGGATATCAGGGTTTGTACAACCATAGTAAACAAACAAGCCCGGATATAATAACTAAAAAATCAAGGTTCCAAATCAGAGAGCGAGAGAGAGCTTATATGATGAGAAGAGGTTCACCCTGTTAAAAAGTTATCTTCCGCTGAGAATTTTCAAAGAAGTATACATGTAAGTATAAAAAGAAGGAAGAAAGGAAAGTGCTTTGAATAAGACATGTCAAGAATTATATGTGAAAACAGGTAGCAGGGCAAAATTGAGTTTCACAGAGGAGTGGTACGGTTTGATAAATTCATCACTTGATGATGCAGGGTTTTCTTGATGGACCTTTTTGTCATAGCAGCAATCTATTATATTGCCATGTTGAAAAAACAGTAATATTTCAGTTTCGATGCAAGGTGAAGAAATACTGTATGTTGTTTCATTTGTTCTGTGGGGAGGCATAGCTCAGCCACAGGTTTTACTAGCGGAGGAAAAATTCTCACTATGAGCAGTTCCCCTCAGCAACACACACACACACACACACACACACACACCAAGGACAGTCTAAGATAATTTCTTGGGAAGAATGACAACAAATTTTAATCACCCTGTAAACACCTCTACAAAATTTCTAAAGGGAAGCAGAGGTAGTCGGCAGCATGCCACAAGCCCGTGTCTGGATTTTGCTTCAAAAACAAGATAAAAAGAAAACAAATCTAAAAGGAAAACAAATACAGAAGCACAACATGTCAGGATTATATGAGATTATACAGAGATATATATCTTCACTTATTTTGATGCGGCATGCAAGAAAAAGTTATTTCAGAAAGCTGTTTTTCCTCCCACTGCATTTCAGGATGAGGTTTTTTACACAATATTTGCACAACAATCTTTTGCGCAAAATTAATGTTTTCTGTGTGTTTACAAAATACACGGTTTTCTGTGCAAAAACATTGGCTTTTGAAGAGTTGCACCATTGGCCTCTTTAATACTCAGATATAATTCTTATTGCTCTTCATGACAGCATTCAATGTGTGTATATAATTTGGCAGGTCACTGAGTATAGATCACACTTGGATAACTTCCTAGAAAGCATAATAGTTTCGCCAGAACTTCTATTTAGAATATAATTTTTCACAAATTTGATCTTTCCAGGTAAGAACAATTTTATCATTTTAATCTTAGCTGCAGAAAAGGTACGGTTTTCAAAAATTGATAACAGTTTAGCAATTATTTTTGGCACAAAAATAAAACAAGGATTGTTTTTCTGCACAGGAAATAATACATCTGTACAGCCAATAACACATCAGGTTTTATGCATAGAACACATCATTTTCTGTGCAGGAAATCTCTTTTTGTTGCGAAAGTGTTATTTTCTACAGAAAAAATTAGGATATATATATATCTTTGAAGAAAATGCCGCTTTCTGTCCAGGAAATTTCTTTTCTGTAGAGACATTTTCTAAAATATGCAGAAGTCCTGAACTTTGAAGATTTTCTCCATCAGTTTTCCCAAACACAGCATTTCTCAACCTGGGGATCAGGATCCCTGGGGAGGGTTGCAAGGGGGTGTCAGAGGGGTCACCAAAGACCATCAGAAAACACAGTTTTTTCTGTTGGTCATGGGGGTACTGTTGTGGGAAGTTTGGCCCAATCCTATCGTTGGTGGGGTTCAGAATGCTCTTTGATTGTAAGTTAACTATAAATCCCAGTAACTACAACTGACAAATGACAAAATGACAAAAAAACAACCCCCCACCCCCATCACACCTCCATGCAACCAGTATTTAAATTTGGGCATGTTGGGTATTTGTGCCAAATTTGGTCCAGTGAATGAAAATACACCCTGCATATCAGATATTCACATTACGATTCATAACAGTAGCAAAATTACAGTTATGAAGTACATAGTAACAAAAATATTGTTATGGTTGGGGGTCACCACAACATGACAAGTGGTATTAAGGAGTTGCGGCATTAGGAAGGTTGGGAAACATTGCCCTAACACATGGGAGACCTGTTTCTTAACTATCTTTCAAATATTTCAAAAATATGCTACAAAGTATAAAACCTACATATATGTAATCCAACACATCTCTGCTGCCCCAAAAGGTAGGACAAGGTCTAATGGTTTGAAGTTTAGGAGAGTAGATTTCCATTTAACATTAGAAGAAATTTATTTATTTATTTATTTATTATTCAAATTTGTGAGTCGCCACTCCCGGGTGGCTCGGGGCGACTTACACCATAAATTCAGGATTAAAAACAGAATAAAAATACCATAAAACACATAAAAACACAGTAAAATACAATAAGTACGATACACAGCAAGCCGGTGGCACAGGTGTGTATAACTACATTGGCATACGCAACGCACGGAGGCAGAGTATCCTACAAATCTCAGCATTAATACCCAAAGGCCTGCCGAAACAGGAGGGTTTTGCACGCCTTCCGGAATGCCACTAAGTCCATAAGGGCATGGACTCCGGAAGGCAATGGGGGCAATTATTGAGAAGGCCCTCCATCTTGTGGCTGTCAGATGGTATATTTTAACGCCGGGCACCTCTAGGAGTTGACCCACCTCTGAACGTAGTGGCCTAGCGGGACAGTATGGGATGAGGCGGTTCCTAAGGTACACTGGTCCCAAACTGTTCAAGGCCTTAAAGGTCAGTACCAGCACTTTGAAGGTGATCCGGTGTTCCACTGGTAACCAGTGCAGCTCCCGCAAGACAGGTGTTATGTGGCTGGTCATCAAGACGCCAGCCAACAGTCTGGCTGCCGCGTTCTGGACCAGCTTCAGTTTCCGGATCACCGACAAAGGAAGGCCAACCTAGAGAGCATTACAGTAGTCCAGTCTCGAGATGACCGTAGCTTGGACCACTGTGGCTAGGTCGTGGCGGGAGAGGTAGGGAGCCAGCTTCCTCGCCTGACGGAGATGGAAAAAAGCAACTTGACTGACGGTGAAGATTTGCGTCTCCATCGTCAGTCGAGAGTCCAGAGTGATGCCAAGACTTTTAACTGTCGATGACGGACATAATGTCACGCCGTCCAGGGGAGGAAGCTGGATCTCCATCCCACCCGGACGACCCAACCACAGGATCTCCGTCTTAGCTGGATTCACCTTCAACCTACTGGCTCGCAGCCATCCAGTAACGGCTTCAAGATTAAAGAGCTTTTGTACAGTAAGAGCAATTCGGCAATGGAATCCACTGCCTAAAGGGGTGTTGGGGTCTCTTTCTCCAGGTGCCTTAAAAAAACACAGATAGCTACCTGCTGGTGATGATTTAGCTGAATAGCCTCCATTGAGAAGGAGTTAGTCTAGATCCGTGGTTCCCAACCTTTGGGCCTCCAAGTGTATTGGACTTCAGCTGCCACAGCTCCTAACAGTTGGTAAACTGGCTGGTATTTCTGGGAGTTGAAGTCCAAAACAACTGGAGGACCAAAGGTTGGAAACTACTGGTGTAGATGGCCCAACTCTGTAATGCTGAAGGGCCCAGTTTGGGAGAGCCTGATCTTGAGAGAAGAGTAAATTCTTACCTGTCTCAGAGTTTGTAGAAGCAACAGGCATCTCAAAGGCTGGGGAAGTTTGCTCTGTGCTGGATGTAAAAGTGGCTAATAATTCTTCTTTTTCTGACAGGTCCTGCTGGTGATGCTGCAGAGAGAAATTGAATGACAAACCTTTGAAAGACATTCTAGGGATGATTGGCTACCATCCATAGCAGGCAGGATTCATCATAGTCCAGCAGTTGTGCATATAATCTCCTTTCCCACCAGGAAGCTGCTGTAATGGTATGCATTACTTATTATCATGCATATCCAGAGCTGTGGTGGCTGCCGGCTTTCTATAAAGAAGAGAGCCAGTCCCTGCAGCTCTTGCTTACTTAATTTTGAGAAGCTGAGCTTACTGTAGTTCATTTCCCTGGATGATGGAACAGATCAAACAACCAAGAAAGACAGCTCTTTGCATTTCAAAAAAGAGAACGCCTCAGTGAAACCTTCAGCTCAGTTCTTAGTGTCAAAGCAAAATCATACCACATGCGTGTGTAGAGAAGGAGTGGAATTGCAATCTGTTGGCCCCAAACTTCACACGTTTGGGAGAAAATAAGGAGCATAGAACTCTAAGATTATATTGTCTGTGTACATCTCCTGACGACTTTACCAGAGTTTCCAAAAACAGTATGGTATATAGGGTTGCTGTGAGTTTTCTAGGAAATGGCCATGTTCCTGAAGCATTCTCTCCTAACGTTTCACCCACATCTATGACAGGCATCCTCAGAGGTTGTGTTGGAAACAAGGCAAGTGAGGTTTATATATCTGTGGAATATCCAGGGTGGGAGAAAGAACTCTTGTCTGCTTGAGGCAAGTGTGAATGTTGCAATTGGCTACCTTGATTAGCACTAAATGGTCTTGCAGCTTGAAAGCCTGGCTGCTTCCTGCCTGGGGGAATCCTTTGTTGGGAGGTGTTAGCCTGCCCCGATTTATTCCTGCCTGGAATTCCCCTGTTTTTTTAGTGTTGCTCTTTATTTATTGTCCTGATTTTAGTGTTTTTTTAATACTTGTAGGAGTAGGATAGAATGCTTGTGGAACATGGCCATACAGCCTGGAAAACTCACTGCAGCCCATTCAATGCCTTGTTGCAATGAAATACAATGATAGCTGGCCCTGATTGTTTCCTGTCTGGAATTCCTCTGTTGTCTGGGTGTTGTTCTTTATTTACTGCCCTGGTTTTAGAGCTTATAGCAACAGATATATAAACCTCACTTGCCTAGTTTTCAACAGACCTCACAATCTCTGAGGATGCCTGCCATAGATGTGGGCAAAATGTCAGGAGAGAGACATGACCATACAGCCCAGAATACATTCACCTATTCCTTCCTACATCGGAATAGGTCAAGCATGGCTTTAAGGGTGCAAAGTGCCCCTAAAGACCCCAGACCATGCCTCCGAAATTAAAACCAGGCAATTTTATAGCCAAAACCTGCAATTTGCACCCCATCCCCACAGTTTCTCATGCTTCCCAACCCAAAGATTATCCCCTCTACCAAAATTGGCTGTAAATCAGCAGAAAATAAAACACGAAGGGATACTACATCATTTCTAATTTATCTGATTGTGCAGTAAGGGTGGGTGAAAGTGAGAAGCGGCTGTGGTTTCTCATATCTTCTACCATTTCCCAAACATGACAAAAGAACATGGCCATACAGCCCGGAAAACTCACAGCAACCCAATGATTCCGGCCATGAAAGCCTTCAACAACACAATAACAAAAGAGTTCATTTCTTCAAAATTGTACCTTCCTTTTCCACCATTCAGTTCAGGGCTTCCCCAGATCACTCAATCCCAGCATTTGCAATCTGTACTTAAATCTATAAAAGCCTCCTAAGTCATTTCTGGTTCATGGCAGCCCTAAGACAACCTTAACACAAGGTTTTCTTGGTTGTATTTATTCAAAGATGATGTCCCTTTCCCTGAGGCTGAGAGAGTGTCACATTCAGATGTCACCTAGCTGGATTCCTTGACTAAGAGGGGATCTGGTCTCCAGAATCGTAGTCCAACACCCAAGTCATTGCATCACACTGGCTATTTCAGAATAAAAATATATACAGATAGTCCCTGACTTACAAACATTCGATTTACTAATAACTTGCTCTTAAGAATGGGGCTGAGGCAACAGGAAGTGAGATAAATCTACCCCTCATAAAGAAAATTCACTCCTGAAAGAATTATCTTGTGGAAAAGGGATCTCCACTGAAGTTCTCTCACAAATCCTTATTTCCACAGCAAGTCATTTTTTTTCAAAATCCGATTATCATAGGGACAGAAAGTGAGTTGAAATCTTCTGAACAAGGGAACAGACAGCAACCCTTCTCTAAGTTAGTATAGTCATATTTTTGGCTGGAGTTACACTTTAAAAATGCATCTGCTCTGACTTAAAAACAAATTCCACTTAAGAACAAACCTCCGAAACCTATCTTGTTCGTAACTGCCTTTACTCAGAAGCACTCCTTATTTAGTACAATGGGTCTTACTCCCAGCATAGTATGTAAAGTACCGTAGCCTTAGTTTTTAAGGCAACACAAAGACAGAGTACAGTTAATGATTTCTTCAAGCTAAAACCTAAGCTCTTCACTGGATTCAAACATCACTCCTTTTGATGCCATTGCCAATCTTCTGGTAAGAGACACTGCCAAAAGAGTAAAAGCTCAGATTTCCTACTGATAGTTAAATAGATTAAAATTTTCTGAATGCAATCAAAAGGTTCCATTCATTCATTGTAGTTGCTAGCTGGGAGTCCCCACCCATAGAAACTTCTTAGTTTTCAACCCCAATCAGATCTGGCTTCTGCCAAAGTTCACAGCTATCAGAAGAACTTCAATGCTTCTGTCTAAAAATTGGGGGACAGGACCACAATTACTGTATCTCATTGCATAATAGTCGCAATTCCCCCTGGGGGGGGGAGGTGAGGGTGCAATTATTATGCGATAGCGACTATTATGTTGTGAAAAAGCCACTCTTGGGGGGCTTTTTGCCATATAATAGCCCTTTTGAGAGTGCAGCTGCACAAATGAGTGAAGCATCACCTGTCTGCATGGTTGTGCCCTCAAAATGTAGCTGTGGAGAGAAGAGACAGGTGACTGAGTTCACTCACCTACTTCTCTCTTCCAAGTTACGGAGGTTTACCTTGGCTGGCAGTAAAGGCAAGCCTTGTAGTTCTGAGGAGACAGGGGTGTAGGTGAAGCCTCACTCACCTGTGAGCCTGCCCCCTTCACATAATAGTCACACCCATGAACTAAGGATGTGGCTATTATGCAAGGAATCTTTAAAAAATAAAAACAGGGGAACGCAAGTATTATGCAATGACACCTATTTTGTGATGAAATGTAATATTCCTTTTTTTCTTACTGCCAAAGACAGAATTTAGGGAATTGCTTATTTTTTAAAATGAGTTGTACAATCCCAACAACCAAAATAAGTGTGATTCAGGAGACCTCAAGGTAATATGATCAAGCCATATGTAGCAGCAGACACTTTCCCATGAGTAGCATTGAAGAAAGATCTCCAAGTGCCAGTTCAGTTGGCTGCTGAATACAGAATGGGACATGGCTACCACCTTGTTCTTCACTTTTGATTGCAAATGCCTTGACCTCAACAAGAAAAGGATGAGGAAAAGAATGATACAGAAGAAGAAGGAGAAGCAAAGGGAGAGAAGAGAGATGGAGGAGAAAAGGAAGCAGACCAAGAGGTGACAAAATTGAGGTACTCTCAGCCGAGGGACCAGGAATTCTGGAGGAGGCAGACAAGAGCTCAGAGAGAAAAAAGAAAAAGAACTGAGAAGGTTTTACTATGGAAATTAAAAGATTGTTTAACAATATTATTGGGCTGAATATTCAAAAAAAAGAGGCAAAGGGTATTCAACTATTTAAATATGAAAAATGTTGACCTACTTGCATTACAGGAAACACACATTAGGGAGAGATGTAGCCTATCTAAGCCAAAAAAAACCCTGGGGAACATGTATTATTCTGCATGTGAAAAAAAAGAAAAGGGGTGTTGTTACCTATGTAAAAGACACACTGAGGAGCAATTTAGCATTTAAGGATATGGAAGGAAGATATGTGGGGGTTAGAATAGAATGAGAATCAAAAACAATATTTTTAATATACTGTATATATATATGCTCCGAATGGGCCAAAATTCAAATTTTAAGAGATTTTTAAAAAGTGTATTGATAAAGAGAAATATGAGGAGTTAATAATTGTGGGAGATTTTAATGGAGTCTTGAAAGCATAACCTTAATATTCCAGTGACTAGGGTTGGGGATTTTTTTCTGGACTACAATCCCCAGAATACTATCTGCAATGAGATACTAACTGACTAGATACATAGGAAGGTTTCCAAAAATGAAGGCAGATGCATCTTGAACAGAGAAGTCATGTGGTTTTGGCAAATAGTATCAAGTCTGCCTACACATCATCCTTTCCAAACAAGACACATAAAAATAAACATATACAAGCCAAGGTAATTGCCTTGGTTAGTCACCTCTAGTCTGCCCTATTATTACTCCAGACCTCACTGACAGCTCTCAGACAAAATTCTAACAGGCCCTGCTGACAGCAGAGGGAAATAATCAATCACAAGACTGACATGCCCACAAGCAACAGCTTCATCCGTAAATGAGGAATCAATATACATTGGGGATGGAGGAGCCAGGCCCTTAGGAGGACATCTGAGACACGCTCCTTTTACTAATGAAAGTGCACACTGCCTTGTTTGGGGGAACCTGGGAGCAATGCTGGCTCCAGGATTTGCAAAGCCAAGATGATGGCTGTCATGGGAATTTTTCAGCCATGGATCAGTTGGTCCCTCAAAATGACCTCAATATAGTGGGATACTGAAAAATAAACTACCTCCCTGAAGACTCTGTACCCTTTCACGCTGTGCATTTTTTACATTATAGCACCATGAGAATACAAATTGCTCTTAAGCAGCAAAAATGAAACACACATATATAGGATGGATGACACCTGGCTTGACAACAGTGCATGTGGAGGAGATTTAGGAGACTTAGTAGACCACAAGTTGAACATGAGTCAACAGTGTGATGCGGCAACTAAAACGACAATATGATTCTATTTTTTTTATTTATTTAAAATTTTTGTATCCTGACCTTCTCACCTCCATGGAGGGACTCAGACAGGCTTACAGCAAACTTCACTGCTATACAAATTTAAAACATCTTAAAACAGCATATTAAAATACATAAAAACAGAAATACATAAAAATCACATTGCCATTAAAACCACATTCAACTCGGTCTATAAAAGTGGTCACTCATTTCAGATTGAGATCAATCTCAGCTTATTCTGGGAAAGCCTCATTCCACATCCAAGTCTTCACCCGCCTCCTGAAGGACAACAGGGAGGGGGCAGATCTAACATCGCTTGGGAGGGAGTTCCACAGCCGAGGGGCCACAACAGAGAAGGCACTGTCTCTCATCCCCACCAGACACGCTTGTGAAGATGGCGGGATCGAGAGCAGGGCCTCTCTGGAGGATCTTCATGTCCTTGATGGTTCATAGGGGAGAATTCTTTCAGACAAGTAAACTAGATGGCATCAATAGGAGTATAGTATCTAGATCAGTGGTTCCCAACCTGTGGTCCATCAACCACCAATGGTCCACAAGAACTAAAATATGGTCTGCAACCCCACCGTTACTACACCATTGCAATGAGAGCAACTGGTCTTGCAAAACCCTCTTGTAGTGCCAAGTGTTAACAGCATCCATGGATAATAATACAGCCCAACCAAAAAAAATTCTTGGTGTCTTTGTTTTCAGGCCTGTTCCTGGGTTTATTTGGGGTGCTGATCAGAAAATTGCATTGGATAAACCACATCAGTTCTAGATTATTAAATGTAGTTTTCTGTGGGTAAGCAGATGGCGACTAGTGGATGGCACTTGTTCTGTTTCAGATAGTAGAGCTGATGTGATCTATCAAATACAATTTTCTGAATCAACAGCCCAAAAAACCAAACCAAATCTAAAGTTGGCCAAAAACTGATTTGTAACCCTTTTGGTACTAATGTTGGAGAGTTTTTTTTATCATATCAGAAGCAACTGGAGAAACTGCAAATCGCTTCTGGTGTCAGATGATTGGCAGTCTGCAGAGACGTTACCCAGGGGATTCCCAGATATGTTACCACCCTGTGGCAGGCTTCTCTCATGTCCCTGCATGGGAAGCTAGAGCTAACAGATGGGAGCTCACTGCATCTCCTGGATTCGAATCACTGACCTTCAGGTTAGCAGTTGAGCTGGCACAAGGGTTTAATCCATTAACTCATTGAACCACTGCAATGGAGAGTGATCCCTGGTCAAGTGGTCCCTGGTCAAAAAAAGGTTGGGAACCACTGATCTAGATCAAGGGAAGTAATATACCACTCTATTCTGCTTTGGTCATTTGAAATACTGTGTTCAGTTCTAGGCATCACAATTTACGAAGGATATGGACAAGCTGGAATATGTTCAGAGAAGGGCAATCAAAATGATCACAGGTTTGCAAGCCAAGCCCGAATTGGGAGTGGCTTAGGAAGCGGGGAATTGAGAAGAGAAGTTTGAGAGAGGACACGATAGTCATGTTTAAATACTAGAAAGGATATCACATTGAGGATGTGGCAAACTTGTTTTCTGATGCTCCAGAGACAAAATCACAGGGCAATGGATTCAAACTACAGTATACCTAAAGAGTAGGGAAAACTTCCTGATGGTAACTGCTATAGACAGTGGGATATGTGGTCTCAAAGTGTATTGGAGTATCCTCTTCTGGATGATTTTAAGCAAAGGCTGGATGGCCATCTGTTGGGAGTGCTTTGATTGTATTTTTTTTCATGGCAGGGGGGTTGACATGAATGGTCCTTGGATTTTTCAGCTATATGTTTGTATTATTCCACTTATAGATTACAGAAAGGCATTGAGGATTGATGCTTGCTTCAGTATTATAAACCCTTACAACAGTGGTTCCCAAACTTTTTTGGCCTACTGCCCCCTTTCCAGAATTTTTTTACTCAGCGCCCCCCTAGAAATTATTTTTTAAAAAATGTAATAGCAATTAAACAGATATATATATATAAATCTGTATCTGTATACCTTTCTAAAACGGAATGTTTGTATGTATGTATGTATGTACGTGTGTATGCGGAGGGCGGAAGGGCGGATATGTGGCAGCCACTTTCACAAACCAGGGCGGATATGTGGCAACCACTTTCACAGGCCACAGCGACCAGCGCGGGTGATGGACCTGCACCAAACTTGGTACACATAACCCCCCCTAACCCCCTTTACATCCTGGCGCGGGTCGGGGGACATGATCCATGGATTATGGGATTTGTAGTACTTTCCAACACTTTGGTTCCCACAGACCACTGAGGCCACCAAAAAGGACCAATACAGACCACACTCAGCACACACAGCCCCCATGACCCACTCTACATCCTGGTGCAGTTCGGAGGAGGGTGGACCATGGATGATGGGACTTGAAGTACCTCTACTCACTTCCAAAGTCCGCTGCAACCCTCATCCAATCACTGATTGAGACCAAACTTGCCATACATAACCCCCATGACTGCCTTCACGTCCTGGTGAGGTTTGGGGGAGGACTGACAATGGATGATGGAATTTGTAGTATTTTCACACCCCTCTGTTCCCACAGACTACTGTGGCCCCCAACAAACACTGATAAAGACCACACTTGGCACACAGAGCCCCAGTGACCCACTCCACATCCTACTGAAGTTTGCAGGGGGACAGAACATGGATGATGGGTCTTGCAGTACCTTCCCTCACTTTCCAAGACTGCTACAAACCTAATCCAATGACTGATCAACACCAAATCTGGCACACAGAGCCCTCATGACCCACTCTACAGCCTGGAGCAGTTTTGTGTGAGACGGACCACGGATGATGGGACTTCTCAAATGACCCGGGCACCGCCGGGTCCCCAAGCTAGTATATATGTATATATAAATGTTTCTACCTTTTTCATAAAATATAGTAAAGAAAGGTGTAAATTACAAACATTGAATTCCAGAAATAATCACAAAAACAATATGTTTGGGGGAGTATGAGCAACGGGTGATGGGATTTGCAGTACCTTCAGCCAATTCAGCTCTGACTTCCACAGACCACTAAGATCCCCCTGAATGACAGATCTTGATCAAACGGCAACACCTGCCCGGGGATCGCGTGCTTGCGACTGTGTCCCTGCGAGTTGGAATCCCCGGGCAGGCATTGCCATGGAAACCACAGCGCGTGCCTCCTTCCTCTCATCAACCCTGCCCATGGCGCAGTCCTGTGTATCGGCCTCTTTCCCCCAATGGGGACGTCGCAAGCGCGCGACCCTGCAAGTGGGAAAGCCTGGTTCAGCACCCCCCCCCAAATGCTCCTGAGCCTCCCAGCACCCCCTTGGATCGCCCCACCGCCCATCAGGGGGTGGTACCGCCCACTTTGGGAACCACTGCCTTACAACCATACCTTACTGCTATCACAGGAGAAAAATGATACATTTAGTTACTTTGCATCATGGGGTTTATAGGCTTTAAAAATAGTCATCGTCAAGCATGAATATTTCACCCTTGTTGGCCTGATTAAGTCAATACAACCAATACCGTACTTGTTAGATGAAAACACATTTCAGATTATGAAAATATTAACTTGGGCAAGCCTCTCTGAAATTGTGAAATATTATTTCGCTTCAGAGTTCTATTAAGGACGACTGTCTGGAAAAATAAAACTTTCTGACAGGAGAAATGAAAAGGGGGGGGGGGCTCTGCAACACGTTTGTTGGACTGATGCAATCTTGTGGAATGTTCACAAATACTCTGCCTTCTCGTGGAAATTGTGAGCAATAGGATGGATGAATAAATCTGACTTTATTGATCAAAGCAAAAAAAGCAAACGCTTTCTGAATTCCTCGTTAAACTAAAAAGTGGAGTATAAATAACATCATATGGCTGAGAAAGATAAGTGAAAAGGCATATGGGAGAAACAAAAGATGATAAAAAGGCCAGGAAGCTGGAGGGAAATAGTTGTATAAAAGCTTCCCTGGTAGTGTGCATCATCCGAACAGAAGACAAAAGCAGACAGATTTCCATTTGATGTACATGAGCCTGCTTTTTTGTACTACTACAGTACAACCCCTGTATCCATGGGGAATGCAATTCAAGACCTCATATGGATCCCCGTAATCATTGATAATAACAGATCCTATATTTTGACTACACTAAGGCTGGAAACGTTCCATAGCATCACATGGGAGGACTTAAACCCACAAATGATTCTGGGAAGAGAGAGGATATTTGTTTTATAGCATGGGTATTTGAAACCATGGATATTGAATCTGTGGACAAGGGAGTCATATGGCACTGCAATTCTCCAGCCACTATTTATTTATTTACCATATTTGTATACTGCCTTTCTCAGCCCGGAGGCGACTCAAGGCGGTTCACAGTTGGCAACAATTCGATGCCTCAACAATTATAAAACAATTAAAACAATCATAAAATACTATTAAAACATTTAGCATATAATATAAAAAGCCATAAAAACATTTATTTGTTTGTTTGTTTATGTATTTACAGTATTTATATTCCGCTCTTCTCACCCCACAGGGGACTCAGGGCAGATTACAATGTACACATGCATGGCAAACATTCAATGCCATAGACACACAACACATATAGGCAGACAGTCACAGGCGATTTAACTTTTTTATGGCCACTAGGGGAGCTGTCACTTCACCGTCCATCTGCAACACTGATTAAGTACTTTCCGCATTCCCCACATGCTTTTTGCTGGAGATTTTTTATGGTCTCGTAAATTTAGCCTCCCCACACATCGATATTTTATGGCCTCGTAAAGTTAGCCTCCCCACACATAGATATCTAAATGTCCTACTTGACAGATGCGACTGTCTTTCGGGTTGCAAAGGTCAACAACAAACTACACAAAATTGGCCGGAAGCTCATTCCGACCCGGGCTGGCTTCGAACTCATGACCTTTCTGTCAGTAGTGATCTTAATGCAGCGGACACCCAGCCAGCTGTGCCACAGAGTCATTATCCAATTGCATCATCAAGTCGTTCCATGATTTCATTTCTCCTTGCCAGACACATTTTCCAATTGCATCGTCAAGTCGTTCCATGATTTCATATAATTATGCTGCATTATTTACTTTATTTCTACCCTGTCCTTCTCCCACAGGTTTAAACCTTTTTTCGGAATGTCAGAAGGGAGGGGGCGATCTTATATCCCTAGGCAGGGCGTTCCATGGCCGAGGGGCCACTACCTGGAAGGCCCAGTCTCTTGTCCCCGTCAACCGCACTACAACCTGGCCACAGTTCATGAATGCTGGGAACTGAGCCCAAATTCTGGCTGATTTATATGTACAGAATGACTGTATTTTAAATAGAAATGCAGTATTTCCTTATTATCATACCAAGGAGAGACTGATGAGTGATCTCTGATGATGTGCAGCTTCAGGGTCCCTGATCTCCCTTTCTTATCATTTGAATTGTGCTACAGCTGACAAGTCTCCCAGCAGAAAGCACATTCAAATCGAGAAAAGTCTTGTATAAAATGATACATGGCTACTCCAGCAAAGTGCAATCTTCCAATTGTCATAAGCTAGGTTTGAGAGAAATATCTTAAGAACCCCATTGTCCCAACCATATTCTAGGAAGAAAACTGTACATTGGCCGAAAGGAATGCTGGAAGGAACTGAAAGTTGGCTGACAAGAGCATGGAAAATGTATTTTTGGACTATTACCAGTACTCCAAATGGTTTCGGAGAATTATAATTCCAAAAAGATATACTCTGGAAAAATTAGCCGACTTACAGCCAAACTAGGCAGAAGCAATTCATCCCGAATAAAGAACCCCTGAGCAAATGGTAATGGGTATATAGTCATGATGATGTGTATTTACAGTACAGAATTATGCCAGTTTGATACCACTTTAACTGTCACAACTGTATCCTACAGAATCCTGGGATTTGTAGTTCGGTGATCTTATTGGACTTATCTGTTACACCTGATATTCACTGGCGTTTTGGTTCCAGGATCTACCATGAATACTGGAATCCATGGATGCTCAAATCCCATTAGATAAAATGGGATAATAAAAACATATGTCCCTTATATAAAAATGGTCAAATCAAGGTTTGCCTTTGGGGGATATATATATATATATATATATCTCCAAGCTATGAATGGAATCCATGGATGCAGAATCCATAGGTACAGAGGGTTGACTGTATGGTTTTGAGACTTAATCAAATATACCATATACTGTATAATGCTTGTTTCAGGAACAATTATTTATTATTTATTTATTTCCAACATTTCTACCCCGTCCTTCTTACAAGGGCTGCTTACAACGGCAGCAATTCGATACTGGCAACATACAAAACACATTACAACAACATTATACAAGAGAAAAAGCAGTAGATTAAAATACATTGGATTAAAATACGTTAAAACATTATTATTCATCATATAACCAAGACCAAATCTGATTTAGCGACTCACGACTCAGTCCAAAGCCTGTCATTGTCAGAGTTAAAGCATTGTGAATATTGCCAATCCTACTGTCCAAAAAGCTCATGTTTTGAGCTTCTTTCTAAAAGGGAGGAGGGATGAAGCCGACCTAATTTTGCTAGGGAGAGCAATCCATAGGCAGGGGGCCACCACCAAGATGGCTCTGTCCCTCATCCTGCCAAACACACTTGCGAAGAGGGTGGGACCAAGAGCAGGGCCTCCCCGGACACTCTTAAATTCCGAGGCAGGACGTAGAGGGAGATACGTTTGGATAGGTAAGCCGGGCTGGAACCGTATAGAGATTTATAGGCCATTTTAAACAAGTATTTTAAATCCTCAGTCAACATGCATGGCAGTCGTAAAGGTTTCACCTGATATTAAGTCTAGTCATGTCCAACTCGGGGTTGGGGGGGTGCTTATCTCCATTTCGAAGCCAAAGAGCCTGCGTTGTCCATAGACACCTCCTAGGTCATGTGGCCAGCATGACTGCATGGTGCGCCAAAGTGGTACCTATTGATCTACTCACATTTGCATGTTTTCGAACTGCTAGATTGGCAAAAGCTGGCACTAACAGCTTTTGCCAATCTAGACATCCTCTCTAAACCTTGACCGCTCTGTTAGCTTAATAGCTTTGGCCAGGAGGCATGGTTGATGCGCATGGTTACCAAGACTCCAACTAGCTTGCCAGTAGATACAACGGTGATTAAGAAAGATTAATTAGAACCAGCTGTTTGGACCTTTGAGCATCTGGGCAAAACAGCTAAGACTATTTAACCGTCCTTTAAGGAAGACAGCAGCAGAGCTGAAAGCATGCATGCAGGAGAGCGCATATGCTGGTTTACTGCTACTACCAACCCCAAGGAGAGAGAGCCAATCTTTGCCTAGTGTCTGTTGTGATGGGCATTTTCTTTTTTTGTCTTGCGCACACACCGTTGCCAACATCTCCTCCCTGATAATCCAGCAATCCAAGGTATTCAAAATGATCCACATCAGTGGGACTTCTGGATTATGTGGGCGCAGGTTCACATGGCAAGCTGTGCTCCCACTCCGGAGGGAAGGGGGAGAAGCATTTGCTAAGCCTTTTTGTGCCGCCAGCTGAGAAGCCTATCACGCCGCATGCTGCCTTATGTAATACACTGCTACAGCCAGTCAACTCGAAGCTCGCTATTTGTGGCTTGCTGTTTTCATTGAAAACACACAGATGCCCCTTATTTGCCAGTTGCTATCTTTTTCTCCCCTCCACCCTCATTGCGGCAGCGTACCATACAGGGCCATTTTGAGGATGAACACAGCGCTGCTGGCATGAGATTCGACATGAACTGAATGGCTCGGACAAGCAATGGATTGTCTATTTTGAAAGGGAATCCTTTAAAAAACAACAAAAGCACATAATCTACAAGTCTTTTGCCTTCAGATACCATTATGCCTCTAACAGCTATCTCATTCCTCCCTCCCTAACACCCTGTTTAGCTTTATGCATAACTGGTAATCTTTTGGGGTGAAGGTTGAAATCAAAATATGCATTTCAGCTTGCCAAAAAAAATCCCTTCCAAAGTTAGGATAATCTGTGGGGTTTTTTCCCCTACATCTGTTTCAGCTTTAAGGCACATGCAAAAAATACAGTTAAGCACTTTGCGCTCAGTATATCACACAGAGAGAATGATACAAACACAAAGCTACATAATATATGATGAGTGAGACATCCTTTTAAATGAGGCATAATTTAAAATGACAGCTTTTATGGGTCAACCACTGTGGACTTTCTAACCAGGATCAGGTCAGACACACTCTGCGTATGCTCAATGGGTAATTTATTCTCTGTCATCAGAAGCGTTCGCAGATAGGGAATCCAGCTTTCCGTCTTTAGAACAGAATTAAAGCCAAAAGTGGGAAGCAATTGCCGCTACAGGTGTTTGGAGACAGCAGAAGGCTAAACCACAATAGTAAGAGTTTGGGAGTTGTAGGGCCCTTCCACACAGCCCTATATCCCAAAATATCAAGGTAGAAAATCCCACAATATATGCTTTGAACAGAGTTATCTGAGTCCACACTCAGATAATGTGGGATTTTCTGCCTTGATATTCTGGGATATAGGACTCTGTAGAAGAAGGGCCCGTAATCAGGCCCGGATTACCCATAGGGCCAACCTAGGCCATGGCCTAGGGGTGCAAGCCGGGGGGGGGGAGGCGCACCAAAAAAATGTTATAAAATAATTTTTAAATCGCACCACGATTGGCTCCTGCTGCCTGCTACCCAAAAGGAGGCGGAGCCAAGGCCGGGCTCCGCGGCGGCAGAGCTCGTGCTCGCCGCGTCAGCCTCAGCCCATCCATCTAAGCCGCTGCTTCTCAGCCAGTGCTTCTGTGCCTGAGGGGAGTGGGCACCTGGCCTGGCCTGGCTCAGAGCGGCTACCTTTGCAGGCTGCTGAGGGAAGAGGAGGCTGCGGGAAAGAAGGGCGGCGTGCGGCGTGGAGGCCCAGAGAGGAGCCTGAGGCGGAGGAAGGCCTCGACTCTCTGCAGTCACTGGGCCATGAGCCGCACGTGTGTGCACCCTTCCCTTCAGCCCCATTGGCACATGACGGGAAGGATGCAGCGGCGCGAGGCGGGGGGGGGGAGAGGTGGGGGGGGTGCGGTAGAGATTGTCTTAAAGGGGGCGTAATTCCAAAGTGTGGCCTAGGGCGCAAAAAGCTGTTAATCCAGACCTGCCTGTAATCCAATACCTGGAGACCCAACGTTTCTCAATACCTGTGTTAAAGGTAGAGATACCCAAGACTTCCATGCACCTATCCCCTTAAATTATTTTTTATTATTATTAAACTTTATTTATACCCCGCCACCATCTTCCAGAAGGGACTCGGGGCGGCTTACATGAGGCCAAGCCCAACAACACAGCAATAAAAAAACAACACAGCAGCAAATAAAAGCAATACAATCAATAAAACACATGTCCCTTATCCATTGTTTCCTATGTTTACACTTAGGTTTGTGGGAGGATTTTGTAATCCACCACCACCCAAGATGCTGTCAGTTATGTGTCATAATTACTCTATGTATGCTCAGAGGCAGTTCATTTGGTCCACTAGCTAAATCCATGGTAGCATGTGAGAACCAGCAAGGTGAAGTGTATTGATTTTGGAAAACATGAATCAAATCTTTACTCAGCCCTGAAAATGTACTGGTCGACTTTGGGCAAGTCACACCATCTCAGCCTCAAAGGAAGGTGACGCCAAGCCCCTTTCTGAACAAATCTTGTCAAGCAAAACCCATAATAGGGTGTTCTTAAGTAATAAATCAAAAACAACTTGAAGACACACCAAAAAACAAGCACTAACATCAATTCCCAAGGTTGCGTCCTGGTTCGGATTAAGGCCCCATCTTCTCTACCAAATAAAATCCAGATTATCTGCTTTGTACTAGATTATATGGCAGTGTAGACTCATGTAATCCATAATATGGATTATCTGCTTTGATAATCTGAATGTTATGGCAGTGTGAAGGGACCTCAGCCCTGAAGTCACAGCCTTCAGCCAATCATCCTTTCTCACGGTCCCTACTTCACAGGGTTGTTGTGAGGCATATAGAAAGGAATAGACAGTTTAGATTCTTTTATATAATACATGTCATTAAAATAGACACTGTGCTCTCAAGTGCTTCTTTTTAAATTACATCTTTTAATCCTCCTAGCTGCTGCCAGGAGGAGAGAAAATGCCTTCTTAATACCCAGTTGAGAGTCCTTTATCCAAAATGCTTGGGATCAAAAGTATTTCGGATTTGGGGGGATTTTGGAATATTTGCCTATCCTGGAGATAGAACCCAAGTCTAAAGAAAGAAGACATTTCTGTTTCGTACACATACCCTTACACACATAACTTGATGGCATATTTTATTTACAATATTATAAATACATTTGTGCATGAAATAAAGCGGATGAACACCAAACCATCAGAAAGCGAAGCTATCTCAGCCACCCATGTGGACCTTTTTGGAGTATTTGTACTATGTTGATTTATGTGTATTTGCTTTACTATGGCATTGAATGTTTGCCTTTTTAGTATGTAAACCGCCCTGAGCCCCCTTGGGGAGAGAGGGTGGTCTATAAATAAATTATTATTATTATTTTACTGACACAAAAACACAATATGTCACAGCAAACAGGATACATATGCTGGATTTCCTATCACAAAATCACAAGTCGAACACTTCCCAAGCGTCTAGGACTGTGTGATGTATTTTCGAATGATGCGGGCAGATCCAGGTAAGGTGGCCTTTTGCAGTTGACAAGTGATGATTTTGTCAATGTTTATTGTTTCCAAATGCCAGTTGAGATCTTTTTGGCATGGCACCAAGTATGCCGATTACCATTATTATTATTATTATTATTATTATTATTGATTTTGGAATTACAAAAATTGAGTGTTCAACCCAAACATAGGATTTCAGATACTCTACATCAGACATGTTCAAACTCTAGCCCGGGGGTCAATTGTGGCCCCTGTTCAAATTTCCAGTGGCCGTCTCTCTCCGGGACTCCCCCGCTTGTTTCTTTCTTTCCTCCCTCCCCCCTCCCCTTCCTCTCTCTCTCTCTGTCTTGACTTCCTTCCTCTTTTCGTTTCTTCCTTCCTTTTTGGGGATCGGAGCCCCGGAAAAGGTGAGCTCCTCAGGAGGAGAGGAAGAGGTTTTTTTCAAACTATTGTCGTCGTCCCCCCAACAGTCTTAGGGACTGTGAACTGGCACAGACTTAGGGACTGTGATCTAGTTTAGAGAGGTAAAGGTTAAGGTTTCCCCTTGACATTAAGTCAAGTCCGACTCTGGGGGCGGTGCTGATCTCCATTACTAAGCCAAAGAGCCGGCATTGTGCGCAAACACCTCCTAGTTCATGTAGCAAGCATGACTGCATGGAGCACCAATACCTTCCTGCCGAAGTGGTTTCTATTGATCGACTCTCATTTGCGTGTTTTCGAACTGCTAGGTTGACAGAAGCTGGGGCTAACAACGCGAGCTCACCCTGTCCCGCAGATTCGAACCACCAACCTTCCCATCAGCAAGTTCTGCAGCATAGTGGGTTAACTCGTAGCGCCACCGCGGCCCCATAGAGAGGTGCAGGTTGTTTTTCTTCATTCCTTGATGTTACAAATTTGAGGCGGAGACACGGTGCTCTAAATTCCCAACCACACCGCCCCACAAATAGGACGAGAACAAGACGGCTAGGAATCCCTTCTAAACAAGATGTACAAATGACTCACCATAAACAGAGCTGTGTCATATTGTGGAATAGAAAAACAGAACCCCCAGGGACTCTGATGAGCTGGAGGACTAGCATCATCCATTTTGCTTTCCCAAACTACGACGTCCGAAAGGAACATAAGATATGAAGAGGAATTTCCGAACGCCCTCCTCCAGTGTCAAATATTCACGTCGATAATAATCCAAACACCACTAAAGTGTCAAAGTGGGTCGACTAGAGGTAGAGGGCGGTGTGGGTTCGAAAAGTGGAGCAGGGAAACAGAAGCGTGGACCACAATCCTATTCAAAAAATCAGATCCACTGAGGAAAATCAAGTTGATTTCCCAATAGACACAGGATTGCACCGTCCATGCAAGCAAATAGGACTAGAGGAGAAAGCATGCAATTCCTTCATAGCCCTCAATATACAGGTCGAGCAACATCCCTTATCAGGAATTAATTACTCCAAAATTGTCACGTGGGAGGCTGAGATAGTGACACCTTTGCTTTCGGATAGTTCAGCATACACCAAATGCACAAGAGCATTAAAACATTATATACAAAAAGACCTTCAGGATATGTGTATAAGATGCATATGAAACACAAATTAATTTCCAGTTTTTGAACTTGGATCCATTCTGCAAGGTATCTCATTATCAATGTGTTGTCGAAGGCTTTCATGGCCGGAATGATTGGGTTGCTGTGAGTTTTCCCGGCTGTATGGCCATGTTCCAGAAGCATTCCCTCCTGACATTTCGCCCACATCTATGGCAAGCATCCTCAGGGGTTGTGAGGTCTGTTGGAAACTAGGCAAGTGAGATAGACAGATGGATATCTGTGGAATGTCCAGGGTGGGAAACAATCAGGGCCAGCTAACACCTCCCAACAAAGGATTCCCCCAAGCAGGAAGCAGCCAGGCTTTGAAGCTGCAATGCTAATTAAGGTGGCCAATTGTAACACTAACACTTGCCTCAAGCAGACAGGAGTCCTTTCTCCCACCCTGGCCATTCCACAAATTATAAACCTCCCTTGCCTAGTTTCCAACAGACCACACAACCTCAGACGATGCCTGCCATAGATGTAGGGGTGTGTGTGTGTGTGTGTGTGTGTGTGTTAGGAACGACTTGAGAAATTGCAAGTTGCTTCTGATGTGAGAGAATTGGCCATCTGTGAGGACATTGCCCAGGGGACTCCTGGATGTTTTGATGTTTTCCCATCCTTTTGGGAGGCTTCTCTCGTATTCCCGCTGGAGCTGACAGAGGGAGCTCACCCGTGCTCTCCCCAGATTCAAGCCTGCAACCTGTCGGTCTTCAGTCCTGCCGGAACAAAGGTTTAACCCATTGCACTACCAGAGGCTCGTACAGATGTGGCCGAAATGTCAGGAGAGAATGCTTCCGGCCAGTCCTGTAGCCAGGCTTTTGATTTGGGGGGGGGGGGTGAGTTTGATTCGGGCGGGGGTTTGAGACTGAGTGAGAGAGGGTCTACCCTAGCAAACCTTTTTGTATCATTATCCCAATACCCCCATGCATATGGGATAGATTGAGCATGGTGATCAGATCATGATATGAATACACATAACAATTTAAATAATGTATCAGTAAGGCCTTGGGGGGGGGGCTGAATTTGGGGGGGGGGGCTGAACCCCTCAAGTCTCCCCCCTGGCTACGACCCTGCTTCTGGCATATGGACATCCAGCCCGGAAAACTCACAGCAATCCACTATCTCATTATCTGCATGCAAGTCTTCCAAAATCTAAAATAGATTTCTCCTTTGCTCCAGAGGACCTAAGACCGCCAGATCGCAGGCTCGAATCTGGGGAGAGCATGGTTGAGCTCCCTCTGTGGGGGCATGGGGAGCTGGAGCTGACAGGGGGAGCTGGAGCTGACAGAGGGAGCTCACCCGTGCTCTCCCCAGATTCGAGCCTGCGATCTGGCGGTCTTGGGTCCTCCGGAACAAAGCTTTACCCCCATTGCACTACTAGGAGCTCCTACAGATGTGGGCGAAACGTCAGGAGAGAATGCATGGGGAGCTGGAGCTGACAGAGGGAGCTCACCTGTGCTCTCCCCAGATTCGAGCCTGCGATCTGGCGGTCTTGGGTCCTCCGGAACAAAGCTTTACCCCCATTGCGCCATGAGGGGCTCCTACAGATGTGGGCGAAACGTCAGGATGGAATGCTTCCTTCCGGCAGATGGCCATCCAGCCCGGAAAACTCACAGCAGCCCACTATCTCGTTAATGATCTGTATATGCAAGTCTTCCAAAATCTGATTGAGAGACTCCATTGTGTCTCATTGTATGTAAATGCCAAACCCCCTGCTGCAAATAATCCAAAACACTGACCTCAAGCATGTAGGGAGATTCAACCTGTAATGTGACACACACAGAGACTAAATCCAAGAAGGGAGGGACAGGGATGGCATCATGAGGAAAGAGGGAGAGCAGATTGAGGAGGGTGCTGGAATGCAAGGAAGGGCTGGTCCTCTCTCCATCCATGGGAGTGCAAGGGACTCAAGGAGAGGGAGGGATGCATGTTGCCCATGGGATGGAGGGATGGGTGGGAAAAGGGAAGAGGAAGGCAAAGCCAAGCCCCAGTATATATATTTATGATATAATATGATATCAAAATAGAAGAGGGGCACGTGGGAATGAGAGGAGGGGTGGAGGGATGCGCTCACCTGCGTCGACGGCCACCTGACGACCCTGCAACGCTCGGGATGCGAGAATGCGATCCTCCGCAGCCCCCTTTCGAAGAGATCAGCAGCAGCTCTATGGAGAGAGAAAGCTTCGCCTGGGGCCACTTCTCGGCTCGGCCACTAGGGGGCCTTAAAGGGGCAACGCGGTTCCCTGGGGCCCACCAGCTCGAAAACCTGGGAAAGGTCTCTGTCTCTTTAAGGCTAGTGTCCAAGAGGGGATTTCGACAGGTGGGGCTGGTTAGTCAGTGGTTATATTTGGGAATGGCAGGCAGAAGTGTCCCTTTCTGGTTGTCTTCGAATACACACTGGCATAGGATGGATACAATTTATTTTCTTTTTTGTTATAATTAATCCTTAATATGGTTTTTACAAACAAGATTCATTTAAAAAAAGGGGGAAATGGGATCTCAGCAGAGGAATTCCAGGAATTCTTCATAGAGAAAATCACTGCTCTTCGGCTAGACCTGCTATCCGTGCCTGAAGATACGAGTGAGAGGGTAGAAGAACTACATACACCAACTAACCAGATATTTGACCACTTCAAAGCCCTGGACCTGGAGGCAGTTAATAAAATCATCTCCACAGCACGGGCGACTACCTGCTCCACGGACCCTTGCCCATCCCATCTAGTTAAGGACTGCGCAGAGGGGCTCTAGATTCCCCTGATGCAGATAATAAATCACTCCCTGGAGCAGGGAATTTTCCCGGATGCCTTGAAAGAAGCCTCGGTACGCCCACTCTTGAAAAAAGCCAATCTGGACCCAGCGATGCCAGCGAACTCCGTCTCAAACCTCCCGTTTCTCAGTAAGCTGATCGAACGCGCGGCAGCAACCCAGCTACAAAACTTCCTTGAGACATCAGAGGGCTTGGACCCCTTTCAATCAGGGTTCCGCCCCGGGCACGGGACCGAGACTGTCCTGGTGGCCATCTCGGACGATATCCGCTGCCAACTAGACAAGGGAGGCTCAGTAGTTCTGGTATTGCTGGACCTTACTGCCGCATTCGACACGGTGGACCATGATCTGCTGATACGACAACTTGCCGCCATAGGGATACAAGGAACAGCTTTAGCTTGGCTTAGCTCCATCCTGCGCGGACGTAGTCAGCGAGTTGAATGGCTAGGCCAAACATCTAGGAAATCTCTCCCCGAGTGCGGAGTGCCCCAAGGCGCCATATTATCACCAACGTTGTTTAACATCTATGTTCGGCCGTTGGCTGGTATAGCCCGGAGCTTCGGCCTAGGGTGCTACCAATATGCCGATGACACCCAGCTCCTACTGAAACTGGAGCCTGGCGCAACTTCGGTGCCCGAAAACTTCACTCGAGGCCTAGAAGCAGTGACAAAATGGCTCCGCGCCCACAAACTTAAAATAAATCCATCAAAGACGGAGATCTTATGGCCGGGCCGCCCAGAACCACCTTTCTCGCTGCCCCCCAAAAGGGCCTTCTTCCACCTGCGCCAAGCGAGACAATTGGCGCCCTATCTTCCGACGGAGCGCTAGCTACAGTAATCCATGCCACGGTTACATCAAGGCTGGATTACTGTAACGCTTGTATGTAGGTCTACCCCGGTCACTAACCCGCAGGCGCCCGATTGTGCAGAACGCGGCCGCCAGTCTTCTCACAGGAACATCGATGAGATGCCACATTACACCATCTCTGCAGCGCCTGCACTGGCTGCCCGTTGAGTATAGAGCCTTACACAAGACCTTGACCTTGGCTTTCAAAGCCCTACGGGGCCGGGGCCCAACATACCTAAAAGACCGCTTGTTGATGCTTGCTTACTCAAGGACCCTGCGGCCAGCAAACAAGAACCTTCTTCATGTACCAGGCTTGAAAGAGGCCCACCTGGAGACCATGAGACGGAGATCGTTCTCCGTTGTGGCCCCTGTTCTTTGGAACTCGATGCCACCGGACCAGAGAGCCTCCCTCGACCTGCCCCAGTTCCTGACCGCTCTGAAGACCTGGCTATTTAGGAAAGCCCATGGTTAATGCAGAACCAGGAACTCAAATACCGAGCCTGGCCCCTGCATTTAACCACTGAATATTTTAATCTAGTTTTAAATACTCTATTTTAATTGTGGCATTTGTTGTGTGTAAGTCGCCCGGAGCACTAACGTGGAGGGCGACTCAGAAATAATAAAGTCAGTCAGTCAGTCAGTCAGATTTTAAAAAGGTGCAAGTAAAGAAAGCTATGAACCATCATGGAACTTAAGATCTTCAGGAGAGGCCCTGCTCTTGATCCCGCCACTCTCACAAATGCGGTTGGTGGGGACGAGAGACAGGGCCTTCTCAGCAGTGGTCCCCTGTCTGTGGAACTCCCTCCCTAAGGACACCAGGTTAGCCACCTCCCTCCTGTCCTTTAGGACAGTGATTTTCAAGCAGTGTGCCATGAGAGATCATCAGGTGTGCCGTGGGCAGGCATTAAGCCGGGGGGGGGGGCTAAGGGGGCTTCAGCCCCGAAATTCTCAGGGTGGTCTGCGAAAAGGCCTTACTGGTACATTATTTAAACTGTTATGTTTATTCATATCATGATCTGATCACCATGCTCATTATATCCCACATTAATGGGGTTATTGGGATAACAATACAAAAGGTTTGCTAGGGTAGACCTTCTTCCACCCAATCTCAGGGCCCCCCCCCCCGAACCAAACTCAGCCTCCCCCGAATCAAAGTCCTGGCTACGGCCCTGGCCGTGGGAAATTATTTTCGAACTTCATTCATATATAAACTATAAGGCGCATCTGTCCCTTTAAGAAATGGAACCATAGCACTCTCGCATCACCCAAGAAGTCGCGCCATCTTGGATTCGCTCAAACGCGGCTCAGTAAACAAAGTTAGAGTAAGTGCTGCAGCTGGGCGTCAAGTGACAGTGGCAATTTGGGATCACAGCAAGACAAGAGAGTGACAGTGATGGAGAAGTTTTTGTTTGGAGATGGCGTTTAAGCTTGCTTGGCACCATGGTGCTGTTGGACAGCTTCTCACCACACATCAAGCACAGCGGAGTTGGTGCCGTCGCATCCCCTGTGAAGGTGAATCCAAAATAGTCCGTCGGCATGTTTTGAATGGAGAAGTTTTTTGAGAAGGGAAAATGCAAATGCCGAACAGGGCCCTGGACAAAATTATGACACAGATGAAGGCCCTAATATGAGTGGTGGACAAAAGAAAAAAGAAAAAACGGTGAGCTTGAGGCAATACAGTGAAAGCTATCTTTCATTTGGATTCACTTTCACCGGGGATGCGACGGTACCGACTCCGCGGTGCTTGGTGTGTGGTGAGAAGCTGTCCAATAGTGCCATGGTGCCAAGCAAGCTTAAACACCATCTTCAAATGAAACACCCTTCTGTTCAAAACAAGCCGACGGACTATTTCGTACACTTATGTACAAACAATGACAAACAGGCAAATTCTTTGAGAAAAACCACAAAGGTAAACGAGAGAGCCCTCAAAGCTAGCTACCTTGTTGCTGATCTCGTAGCTAAATTAAAGAAGTCCCACACTGTGGCAGAAACATTAATACTGCCACCTAAGTGAGTGTATAAATACATTTAAAAACATATTAACTATATGTATTACTGTGTTAAGAGTGTCATTTTGTGTCATTTTGGTTGGTGGTGTGTCCCAGGATTTTGTAAATGTAAAAAATGTGCCGCAGCTCAAAAAAGGTTGAAAATCACTGCTTTAGGAGGCAACTAAAGACCTGGCTGTGGGTCCAGGCATTTGACTAAAGGTACTGAGTATAGGATAATGGCAGCTGGACTTGAATATTGTGACATGACAATATCAGAATTATTGGCTGGACTCTGGTTTTAGCGGCATGTTAATGTGACAGTTAATGATTTTTTATTGATGATTTTATCATGTTTTTTGTACCAACTGTTTTTACTGAATGTATTATTGTATAGCATCATTGATGCACATGTGAAGCCGCCCTGAGTCCCCTTGTGGAAGAAGGGTGGGTTAGAAATAAAGTTAATAAATAAATATATAAATAAATAAATAGATAGATAAATAAAAATCAAAAGAAAAAAGAGGGTTTTAAAAATGTTTAAAGTGGGTGTTTATGCGACTTGCGTTCAACTTCGCTGCAGTAATTATTTCCAAACTCTTGTCTAGGGAAGGTAAAAGTTTTCCCCTGACATTAAGTCCAGCCGTGTCCAACTCTGGGGGTTGGTGCTCATCTCCATTTCTAAGCCGCAGAGCCGGTTTTGTCCATAGACACCTCCAATGTCATGTGGCCAGCATGACTGTATGGAGTGCCGTTACCTTCCTGCCAGAACGGTACCCATTACCTATTAATCTACTCACATTTGCATGTTTTCTAACCGCTAGGTTGGCAGAAGCTGTGGCTAACAGCTGGAACTCAAGCCTTTCCCCAGATTTGAACCTGAAATTATTTTCGATTTTCTCGTTCTCATACCACAGATAGGAATGTCATCCCATCCTCAAGTCTATTCCTTTGAGGTTTAGCAACTTTATCTTTTCCAAGTTCACCCAGTCCTTAATCCATCATAGAGTGCTAAATAAATAGCTTTTGATGTGAGATGATAATATTTAGTCTGATCCACAATTTCTAACAGGATTCAATGGTCAGTGTAGGCCCTTTCGCACAACCATATGACCCAGAATATCAAGACAGGAAATCCCACAATATCTGCTTTGAACTTAAATATATGGCAGGGTGGACTCATACAATCCAGTTCAATATAAATCAACTGTTGGAGAGGCAACTCTACAGGCTTGACATTTGTACAACAGGAATTTGGAAAGGGGGGGGAGGGAGAGAGATTGTCTAAAATGTCTCGGTTTTGTTGCATCTCCAAGGTCTCGCCTGCATTCCAAGCACATCTTTTAGTCATGTCATTTTCCTTTCCATGTGGAAATTCATGAACGTTTCCCATAATATAAGCACTTGACTTTGTGCGCCTTTCCCCCACCAACAGTGTATTTGTGTGGATTTTTTCTGTTGCGTGTGTTTTCCCCTGTTCCCATTTTAATGTATGTGTTATTTCATGCTTGGTGAAGTTACTATTAGACAAATAAACATATCTTAGACCCCCATCTACACTGCTATATAATAGTTTCAGAATGCAGATTAATTGCTTCAAACTGGATTATATGGCTGTGTAGACTCGTATATTTCAGTTCAACATAATTCAATCTGCATTGCAATGTATGTGGCTACTGAGTATGTGGCTACAGCTCATGAGAATCTTCTCTATGCCCCTGGCCCTAGAGAGGTTCGTTTGGAGTCCACAAGACAGAGATCCTTCTCCATTGTAGCTCCAATCTTGTGGAACTCCCTACCGCCAGACCAAAGAGCCACTCCTGATCTACATACATTTTTTGGGGCAGATATTGTGGGATTTTCTGCCTTGATATTCTGAGTCAGGGGTGCTCATTAGGTAGATCGCAATCTACTGGTAGATCGCAATCTACTGGTAGATCGCGTAGGGCGTCCTGGTAGATCGCAGGCAGGGCGGGAGGAAGGCTCAGTCCCGCCCCGCAGGCTCCCGATGTCGTCCAAGTGCTGCCGGCCTTACAGGGGCAAACCTACCCATTCTGGGGTAAGCAAAAAATTGCACCCCTGTGGCTCCCGAGCGCGAGTCATGCTCTGGAGCCCAGTGCGCAAACGCGAAATCTCTCGCGCATGCGTACTGGCTCCAGAGCGCGCCTCCTGCTTTGGAGCCCAGTGCGCATGCATGAAATCGCGTGCATGTGCACTGGCTCCAAAGCGGGAGGCGCGCTCTGGAGCTAGTACGCATTTGCTGAGATTTTCGCGCATGCGCAGCAGCTTCTACAGCCACTGTAGCATCTGTAGAAGCTTCTGCACATGCGCAAAACGCATGCGGAGGCGCTGCCGGAGCGCCCGGCCAACGGGGCCGGCTGATAAAGGCCCGGCCGGCGTGACGGCGTGACGGGGCAGCGCGGCGGGGATGGGGCCGCGCGGTGGCAGGGCAGGGCAGCGCGGCGCGGATGGCAGGGCAGGGCTGGCGCGGCGGCGGCCCTCCCAGGTGGCGACGCCCCTCCCAGTTGGCAACGCCCTACGCGGCTGCGTAGTTGGCGTAATGGTTAAACTGGCCCTGCGGCCTTGGGTTATCTGAGGTCCTTTCCACACAGTTGAATAAAATCCCATGTTATCTGCTTGAATCAGATTATATGGCAGTGTGGACTCAGAAAACCCAGTTCAAAGCAGATATTGTGTTATATGTTACATATTTTTGTAGTGGGTAGGTAGATCATTTTGACTGGGTTGTTTTATAAGTAGCTCGCATGCTGAAAAAGTGTGAGTATCCCTGTTCTGAGTTATAGGGCTCTGTGTAAGGCCCCTGAGTGGTGCTATTCTACTCTTACTGTTTTGTTTTGCATCTGCTTCATTTTAACTGCGCTTAAAAATCTAATACAGTGCACTGTTCTGGTTTCAAGGAGAAGAGTTGAATAATGAACGATTTCAGAAATGGACCTTGAATGCCAAGCCTGTTCACTATGAGTCATGGAAGGCATTTTTACAGATGTGGCCTGACATGACAATCATTTTATAATGTGAATGGATTGTGCCAGCCTTAACCCAGGAGGCTCAAGGCTATGTGGTCTCTCACACGTTTATTTCTCCTCACAAGATAAGTAGGAACATGACCAAAGAAGGGTAACCAAGATCTGGAAAAAGGGGCCCCTTCCACACAGCTGAATAAAATCCCACATTTTCTGCTTTGAACTGGAATATATGGCAGTGTGGACTCAGATAATCCAGTTCAAAGCAGATACTGGGCCCTTCCAGACAGGCCCTATATCCCAGGATCTGATCCCAGCTTTTCTGTTTATCCCAGATTATCCGTCAGTTTGGACTCATATAATCCAGTTTAAAGCAGAAAACCTGGGATCAGATCCTGGGATACAGGGCTTGTTTGGAAGGGTCCACTGTGGATTATCTGCCTTGATATTCTGGGTTATATGGCTGGTGAAGAAGGCCCCACACAAATGAGAGAGCTGGGTATGTTTAGCTTGAAAAAGAAGAGAAGAATTGTGCCCTTTATACACCGCTATATACTCCAGATTATTAAAGCAGATAATCCACATTATCTGCTTTGAAGTAGATTATCTGAGTCTGCACTGCCATATAATCCAGTTCAGAGCAGATAATCCAGGTTTTATAAAGCAGTGTAGAAGGGGCCTAGAGTATAATAGAGTACCGGGAATGTGGCGCAGCTGACTAGGAGTCAGCTGCATAAGATCTCTACTGACCAGAAGGTCGTGAGTTCGAGGCCTGCCCAGGTTGGGGTGAGCTCTCGACCAATTGTGTAGCTCATTGTCTGCCTATATATGTAGTTTGTCTGTGGCATTGAATGTTTGCCTGTATATGTGCATTGTGATCCGCCCTGAGTCCCCTGCGGGGTGAGAAGGGCGGAATATAAATGATGTAAATAATAGCTGCCATCTTTTAATATCCGAAGGGATGGTATGTAGAGAGTGGAGCCAGCTGTTTTCCTGCTGCAACAGAGACTAGAATGAGAACGAATAGATCGAAATTACAGAGTCCAAAATCAAGGTTGGCTTTTTAATCTTCTCACCTGCCCTGAACATTTTTCAAGCTATGGTTGATTGAATCTCTAATGCAAAAACATTGGATTTGGTTATCATTGTTCCAAAGGCATCAGATTGTCCTGATGCCTTGTTGAAACCAGTTAAGAAGAATATGCTCCCCTCCGAATTTGTGTCGATATTTGCTTAAATGCCTGTGGAAAATATTGCATTACTTTGGAAGTGATGGATAGCAATAAAAGAGATGCAAATGAAAGACTATGGAAACAGACACATTTGTGTATGCAAAATTGCACTGTAAGTGACTTTGCATTAGCTCAGTGAGAAGAGGTGTATGGTTTTTCCCACCCAGAATGTGCTAGCATGACAAATATTCTGGGAGGAAAAGTCTTCTGAAGATGATGGAGTGTGTGAGCGCACATGTCTTTCTGAAACACCTGTAGAGTGAATTATGGTTCATTCTCATATCACTATGCAGAGACACATCTCTCCTTCGACACAGAGAAGCAATTGGGTAGTTCAAGAGGAATAGCAATGTGCTGACATCTCCGAGCTCTTCCTATGACCATTGACCCATTCCATCTATTACAAAATTGGGGACAGTACATCTCCACCCACTTCCATTTTTTAACCCCAATTACATCCTTTGTGGCAGGAGGTGGGCAAAGTGCTGTCCCTAGGTTGTGTGAAGCTCCGAGAGCCCTTTTTGTGAGTCTCAGGGCCTCCAGCAACCTACAAAATGCCCTCTTAGAAATACGTGGGACATTTCTGCCACATTTTAGAGTTCCACGGGCCAGATTAAGTCCAGATGATACATTTCTAAAATCCAGAAGTTAGCTGAAGACTTCTGGTCATTTTCTAAAAGGGCCTTGTTGCCTTCAAAGTTATTTCTAACATATGGTGATCCTAAGACAAACCTATTACAGGCAGGCCTGGATTAGCTCCTTTTGGTGCCCAAGGCCAAAAGAAGCACCACCGCCCCCAGGGGCGGGGAAGCCCCGCCCCCAGTTGGGGAAAGCCTCTGCCCCAGGGGCGGGAAAGCCGCGCCCCCAGGTAGGGGAAGCCACCACCCCCAGGGCGTGCTGCACATGGCCGGCAGCGACCCCGAGGGTCCTCCTTCCTTCACTCAGGAAGAAAGGAGGCGGGGGGAACGAGGAGGAGCAAGAGACGCGGCGCAAGAGGCACCGCATCAGAGCCTGGCTGTGACGCGCGCCTCTTTGCGCCGCCTCTCTTCTCTCTTTTCATTCCCCACCTCCTTCCTTCCTTCACTCAGAAAGAAAGGAGGCGGGGGGAACGAGGAGGAGCAAGAGAGGCGGCGCAAAGAGGCGCTGCGTCAGAGGCCTGGCTGTGACGCGGTGCCCCTTCGCTCCTCCTCTTGCTCCAAAATTTGGGGGTCCTAATCTGCCGCACCCCCCATTTGTGCCGCCTGAGGCCATGGCCTCGGGTGGCCTTATGGGTAATCCGGGCCTGATTACAGGGTTTTTTGGGGGCAGGATTTGCTCTCAAAGGTTTTGCTTTTGCCTTCCTCTGAGGCTGAGAGTGTGTGACTTGTCCAAGTGGGTTTCTATGGCTGAACAGGGATTCAAACCATCGCCTTGCAGTGCTCTAGTTCAAGACTTCTTAGACTTTTCAACTCACATCCACTTTCAGCCTAAGAAAATTTTACATGACCCCAACTGTAGAGATATACAAAATCAGTACAAAAAAAATCAAACGTTGACTGATAACAAATCAGCATTAATCTCTCTCTTGGCATTACTTTACGAACAAAGATTCTTTAGGAAGGACTCATCCCACGCTTTTTACAAGCGCGTTGATGACTAAAAAGGTCAATCTGAGATGGGCAAGTTCAGTTGCAGAAAGCACAGCAGAAAGTCTCCTTGGGTGATGTTGTTTCCAAGTTGCGGTTCTTTCTGCGTTGTCATTTCTCTTTGAGACTCATTCGGCGTGTCTTCCTGAAAGAGGCCACAGCATTGTGGATAGTGCCTCTCCATGCCTCCCGATGTGAGGCCAGGGTGGACCATTGTTGGTGATCAATCTGGCCGAGTCTGAGATGTTGTTTCAGAGAGTCCTTATATCTCTTTTTTGGGGCACTTCTCTTACACTGACCCGTGGCAAGTTCACCGTAGAGTAGTATCTTTGGGAGGTGGTGGTCCTCCCTCCTAGAGATGTGCCCTGCCCAGCATGGCTACAATGCTGGTGATCCCTACTTGCTCAAGGACAGCAACATTAGTCACATAGTCAGTCCAGTGTATATTTAGGATTGTGCGAAGACAGCGCTGATGAAAGCGTTCGAGGAGTCGTAGGTGTTGGCGATAGGTGGCCCATGTTTCAGACCCATAAAGGAGAATAGACAGTATGATAGCTCTATACATACTGATTTTGGTGCTTTGCCTCAGGTGTTTATTGCTCCAGACTCTTTTGTGAAGCCTTCCAAATGCACTATATGCCTTTGCTAATCTGTGATCTATCTCTTTATAAATCTTGGCTTCTGAAGAGATTATGCTTCCCAGGTAGGTCAACTGCTGAACGAACTTAAGCACAGATTTGTCTATGTTGACATGAGGATGGTGGTGTTCTTCCTGTGGTGCGGGCTGGTAGAGAACTTCCGTTTTCTTCAGGCTGACTTCCAGCCCAAACAGCTCTGCAGCTGTTGCAATGCAGGATGTTAGGCGCTGCAGAACTGCTTCTGTATGGGCAACAAGGGCAGCATCGTCAGCAAAAAGCAGCTTACGGACTAGGTAGTTTAGAATCTTAGTTCGAGCCCTCAGACAGCTTAAGTTGAACAAGCTACCATCAGTACGATAGTGTATATATATGCCGTCATCATCTTCTTTGAGATCTGCCCTTTGGAGCATCATGCTGAAGAAGATTGTAAATAGGGTTGGTGCAATAACACAACCTTGTTTCACATATGAATGAACATAACAGTTTAAATAATTTACCAGTAAGGCCTTCTCGCAGACCACCCTGAGAATTTCAGGGGGGGCTGAAGCCCCTCAAGCCCCTCCCACACACACACACATGCCTGCTCCAGAGGGATGTTTAGCTGGGAAAAGAGAAGGTAGAGAGGGAACATGAGAACCATGTTTCAAGATTTAAATGGGTTTCCCTTGGGGGGGGGGGGGGTGATTTTCTGCTGCTCTAGAGACCAGGGCACAAGGGAGCAATGATTTCACATGGCAAGGAAAAGGATTTGGCTGAAAAGATTAGGAAGAACTTCCTGAGAGTAAGAGCTCTGGGAGAGTGACGTAGGCTGCCTGCGAGTGTGGTGGAGTCTCCTTGTCTGGAGGCTTTTTTTTTTGAAACCTTAAAACATGGTAAAGATCTCCTAAGTTTGGCCTTATTTGCCAATCCCTTACTTATCAGGCATGATTGGCTTCTCATTCACTTCCTATCTGGGTATTGAAAAAAGTTTTCTGTGATACTAAAACATTTATTTTATTTATTTATTTATACATCAAACTTGTATACCGCCACTCCCCGAAGGCTCGGAGCGGTTTACAGCAGTTGAGGTACACCCAAGGAAAAGGGGAGGGGGGAAGGAGGGGGGAAGAGGGGGCAGAGTCCAGCGACGATAGCCAGTTAAGGCCCCGTCCCGCCATCGAAGGGTGGCAGGCATGGAGGCCCCAGCAAGATTGCCGGTACCCGGGTACGGACAAGAGATGGCACCCGCAGACTACCAGGCGGTCGTCTGCGTTGAGTGTCCAAGCTCGCCCGTGGGCTGTCCATGCCAGCTGTCATCTTGGCCAGGTTTACCGCTCGGGGCTCCGGCTGTCTATAGTCGGAGCTCCAAAAGGTCCTAGATCGAAAGGTCCTCCAGGGCCTGGCCAACTTTGATGTTGAGCGCCTCTTCTTCTTCTCCAACGAGGCCAGCGGGTCGAGGGGAGGCCTGGTCCTGGGGGCTCGACCCTCTCGGCGGGGAGCCGCTCCTGCCTCTCACTCAACTCGGCGCTTCCGCATCCAGCGCCGCCTCCTCCTCTTGCGAGGGCCTTGCTGCTTCCAGGCGGAGTCCTCATTGGGAATAGGGTCCTCCAAGGGCGGGACTTCCGGAAGGTAACTGCTTCCGGGTCCCGCTCCTTCTTCGGGGCCAGGCACATGGTGCCAGGGGGCGTCTTCAAGGCCGGCCGGCATGCTGGGCCGCTCCATTTCGAGCTGGCTCCCCCAGCTTCTTGCGACACAGCGTCGGCAGGCGTGGGAGTTCCGGGGAAGAGCCAGGATGGCTGAGATGTCGAGCTCATCCGTCGGCGGATCCATCAGCATCGGTGGGTCATCCAGGCACGCCCGACGGTCTCCGGGGTCCTTGGGCATCTCTTCCGCTGGAGGTAAGCAGGGTTGTAGGCGACAGGTTTGCGGGTTGCCCTGGCCATCAGGGCTCAGGCTCGATGTCGTCAGTGGCCCTCTAGGTGACTCCGCCGTCCTCCAAGCGGCATCGCCGGTGGTAGCAGGTCTACCCTCGAGGCTGAGGACATGAAGAAATCATGCCCCAAAAGCCACAATAAGCAGTTTTCATTCGAAAATTGGGCCAGGGAGGAAGGGCTAGAAGGATAGACACTGCCTTTTAAAGCATTGACTTCCATAAATTGCCCACCCTAATCTAATGTAAAAGGGTGGAGCATCTTTCCATCTAAGGGCCAAATTTTACTCCAAAGACTTCTTTAGGATTGTATTCTTTCAGCAGACAGAGCCAAAGCCGAAATGTTGGAGCCTAAAATGCCATACAATTCAGGGATCTCGCTACATGTTAAACCTCCCTAATCTGATATGCCTTCAGATTTTTTAGATTCTTTTTACTTCCAGACACAGTTGGCCCTCAACATTTCAGGTTTCACTACTGTGGATTTCATTATTTGTGGATTTGATCCGTATGTTCTCACTAGGGATGCTTGGGTCCTCCGGTGTGACTATGTGGTCAAATCCTGCCATTTAGCTGCACTGGAGAATTTAGAGATTCTCAGGGCGCTTCCACACTGCCCTATATCCCAGAATAGCAAGGCAGGAAATCCCACAATATTTGCTTTGAATCAACACTCAGATAATATGGGATTTTCTACCTTGATATTCTGGGATATAGAGCTGTGTGGAAGGGCCCTTAGAGAATGCCTCTCTTCGTATTTATAGGTCATGATTCTATTTCAACGTCCAGCAGAGATTGGCCATTGAATTGCACTGGAGCTCCTAGAGATACCTAAAGAGGTGTAAAAATACTGCTTTGTTAATTCTGTGTCCAGTCCCCCCCCCCCACACACACACACACACTTTTTCTATGTCCCTAAACCCAGCGGATTGTAAAATAGTGTGACATATACTATATTTGTGATCCTGAAGGGAGGAAAGGGCTGAAAAGGCATGGATTCAAATAACTAAGCTTTGATTCTTGACATTTCACAAATCCCCAGTCTTTCTCAATCTTCACCTCCATACACAATACAGATAGTGAATAACTTAAAGACAAGATTGGAGAGAGACGGGAATCTGTGAAATGGCAAGTATCCCAGAATACTGCTCAGCACAAATCCACACCTCCCACCATTTCTCAAATCTTTGCCTAGTGGCACAGCCTGCAATTACACTGCTACTATTTTATATCTGCTTATTGCCAGTGGGTTGTTGGGAACCATCAGTTGGAGAAGGAGCCTCTGGTGGCACAATGGGTGCCGGCAGGACTGCTGGCCAAAAGGTCAGTGGTTTGAATCAGGGGAGTAGGGTGATCTCTTGTCTGACAGCTCCAGCTTCTCATGCGGGGACATGAGAGAAGCCTCCCAAAGGATGGTAAAACATCTGGCAATGTCCTTGCAGATGGCCAATTCCCTCACACCAGAAGCGACTTGCAGTTTCTCAAGTCATTCCTGACACTCAAAAAAATCAATTGTAGAGGCAAAAAAACCTGATCCACAAATAATAAAATCATCCCTGCTATAACTGAGCTCATAATAAGGCTACTTACATGAGGATAACCCCAAGTATCCCTATCATCCTTGCAAGTGATTTCATTCTAAAATGCAAGGACATAAAAAGTTCATTGATAGTTCTTAATGAATTAAACAAACACAAAACATTAGAGCATGACCTCTGGTGGAAATGTGCTGAATTGCAGCAGATATCAATTGTTAAATGTCTTATCTGCAGACATGAACACTAGGCCTGGGCGATCCACAAAAAAATTGTTCAATACTCGCCTTAAATGTAGCTTCGTATCTGATAGACTTCTGACATTTTCAGTTGGATGTACTTCCGAACTTCGTAATGGCTTCGTTAATGGCGGATGCTGTCATGTTAAAGTGAAACAAACAAAGGGGAGGGGGGTGCTTATGAGAAGCTAAGGAAACAACAATGTATCAGGACAAATGAACAAGCTCGCGGATGATGAGCCCTCAAGGATAGAATGTGAGTTGCAGAGAATATAAGTTTGATACAATCAATATCACTGTATTAGCATACATCAAATAGCAGTCAATGCACATAGAGATACATAGGTATTCAAAGCAATGATAAGGGCGAAAGCGCTCCCTCCTCTCTCACATTAACAAAAATTATAGCATCAAATGGTATCGCAAAGCAGTTACAAACTCTCAGTTACTGTGAGGAAGGTGTTGAGCAAACCTCCGTGGGTCATGGAGGCAGTCCAGAGAGGAAACGATGCGGGGAGGGGTTCGCCGTGGAGCCGGGCGGCAAGGAAAAAAGCCGCGGCCAGGAGCCAGCCGAAGATGCGTGCTGAGTTCCAAAACAAGGAGGGGGGCGAGCTGGGCGGCGTGAGCCGGAGGTGAAGCCAGAAAGCAATTGGCGATTTGCGACAGCGACTGTCGTGCTACGGGGCGCTGGAATTAGCAGCGCGGATCCCACAATCGAGGGAGAGCCGGACAATGCCAAACAGCCGAGTAACTCCAAGGCGCCAAGGCTTTTTTTGCCGTTTTCGCGTCTTAAAGACGCTTCCTCAGGGCGCGTCGCTGTGTGTGGTGATCTAGTAATGCATAACAAGGAACATCAAGGATAGGCCAATCAAGTAGGCTGAGTGCATACTGTGTTTTTGTGTCAGTAAAATATTAATAATAATCATAATCATAATCATAAGAAGAAGGATAGAATGGCACCTTGTGGGATGCCATATGACAGCTACTTTTATGAGGTGTAGATGTCCCTAAGCACCATCATCTGGAACCTGCCTGAGAGGTATGACCGGAAGCAGTGCAGCACAGTGCCTCCTATTCCCAAACCTCCAAGGCATTCCAGAAGGATACTATGGTAATGGTATTAAAAGTCACTGAGATATCCATCTCGATCTGACTATGATCCAAAAAAAAAAAAATCTAGGTAGTATCTCGGGTTTTTTAAGCTGTAAAATTAAATTTTGGGAGATCATGAAGAAATCTATTCTGGACCATGACTGATGCCTATTTGAGAAGAATGTGAAATCTTTCTCTCTACGGTTTAAGTATCTCCAAGCGTCTTTCAATTCCAAATTTTTCATCAAGTCAAAAAAGGATTTAGGTAGTTTACCACTCTGATCTTTACTATTTATTTTTCCTGATTTTTTATCCATTTGGGGGTCTATGGTCCCATTGAAATCACCCATAAGAATATAACTATCGGCCTCACATGCGTTTATCTTTCTTTCAATATCTTTGAAAAACTTCACTTTGGAGTTGTTCGGTGCATATATATTACATATAAGAATATTTTTCTGATCCTTATTTTATACTTACACCTAGGTACCTTCCTTCTACATCAGTGAATAGTAATTTAGGGTTTAACTTTGGGTCGATATACAGAACTACTCCCTTTTTTTTTCTTTGGCTGCAGCTACAAATTCAACCCCTAGTTTTTCATTTCTTAAGTACTGTATCTCTGAATCCTTGATATGTGTCTCTTGTAATGCAATTATATTAGCCTTTTTTCTTTATATTATGAAAAGTTCTTTTCTTTGGCCCCATTATTTAATCCATTTTACATTCCAAGATAAGCACCTTAGGTCGTCATCATTAATTATCTCCTTCATCCTCCTCCACCTCTATTTCGTCCTCGCCACTGTATTTCTTTCCATTGTCTTCAATTTGATCCTCCTCCGTTTCTCCCTCTTCCTTTTCTGACATATTTCCGTCATTTACAATTTGATTTAGTTCTTTATCATTAACTGCTTCCAAGTCCCTGCTCCTTCTTGAGGGCCAGGCACATGGTGCCGGGGCGTCTTCAAGGCCGGCCGGCATGCTGGGCTGCTCCATTTCGAGCTGGCTCCCCCAGCTTCTTGCGACACAGCGTCGGCAGGCGTGGGAGTTCCGGGGAAGAGCCAGGATGGCTGAGATGTCAAGCTCATCCATCGGCGGATCCACCAGCATCGGTGGGTCATCCAGGCACGCCCGATGGTCTCCGGGGTCCTCGGGCATCTCTTCCGCTGGAGGTAAGCAGGGTTGTAGGAGACAGGTTTGCGGGTTGCCCTGGCCATCAGGGCTCAGGCTCGATGTCGTCAGTGGCCCTCTAGGTGACTCCGCCGTCCTCCAAGCGGCATCGCCGGTGGTAGCAGGTCTACCCTCGAGGCTGAAGACATGAAGAAATCATGCCCCAAAAGCCACAATAAGCAGTCTTCATTCGAAAATTGGGCCAGGAGGAAGGGCTAGAAGGATAGACACTGCCTTTTAAAGCATTTACTTCCATAAATTGCCCACCCTAATCTAATGTAAAAGGGTGGAGCATCTTTCCATCTAAGGGCCAAATTGTACTCCAAAGACTTCTTTAGGATTGTATTCCTTCAGCAGACAGAGCCAAAGCCGAAATGTTGGAGCCTAAAATGCCATACTATTCAGGAATCTCGCTACATGTTAAACCTCCCTAATCTGATATGCCTTCAGATTTTTTAGATTCTTTTACTTCCAGACACAGTTGGCCCTCAACATTTCAGGTTTCACTACTGTGGATTTCATTATTTGCGGATTTGATCCGTATGTTCTCACTAGGGATGCTTGGGTCCTCCGGTGTGACTATGTGGTCAAATCCTGCCATTTTGCTGCACTGGAGAATTTAGAGATTCTCAGGCGCTTCCACACTGCCCTATATCCCAGAATAGCAAGGCAGGAAATCCCACAATGTTGCTTTGAATCAACACTCAGATAATATGGGATTTTCTACCTTGATATTCTGGGATATAGAGCTGTGTGGAAGGGCCCACTAGAGAATGCCTCTCTTCGTATTTATAGGTCATGATTCTATTTCAACGTCCAGCAGAGATTGGCCATTGAATTGCACTGGAGCTCCTAGAGATACCTAAAGAGGTGTAAAAATACTGCTTTGTTAATTCTGTGTACACCCCCCACACACACACACAAACACACACAAACACTTTTTCTATGTCCCTAAACCCAGCAGATTGTAAAATAGTGTGACATATACTATATTTGTGATCCTGAAGGGAGGAAAGGGCTGAAAAGGCATGGATTCAAATAACTAAGCTTTGATTCTTGACATTTCACAAATCCCCAGTCTTTCTCATTCTTCACCTCCATACACAATACAGATAGTGAATAACCTAAAGACAAGACTGGAGAGAGACGGGAATCTGTGAAATGGCAAGTATCCCAGAATACTGCTCAGCACAAATCCACACCTCCCACCATTTCTCAAATCTTTGCCTAGTGGCACAGCCTGCAATTACACTGCTACTATTTTATATCTGCTTATTGCCAGTGGGTTGTTGGGAACCATCAGTTGGAGAAGGAGCCTCTGGTGGCACAATGGGTGCCGGCAGGACTGCTGGCCAAAAGGTCAGTGGTTTGAATCAGGGGAGTAGGGTGAGCTCTTGTCTGACAGCTCCAGCTTCTCATGCGGGGACATGAGAGAAGCCTCCCAAAGGATGGTAAAACATCTGGCAACGTCCTTGCAGATGGCCAATTCCCTCACACCAGAAGCGACTTGCAGTTTCTCAAGTCATTCCTGACACTCAAAAAAATCAATTGTAGAGGCAAAAAAACCTGATCCACAAATAATAAAATCATCCCTGCTATAACTGAGCTCATAATAAGGCTACTTACATGAGGATAACCCCAAGTATCCCTATCATCCTTGCAAGTGATTTCATTCTAAAATGCAAGGACATAAAAAGTTCATTGATAGTTCTTAATGAATTAAACAAACACAAAACATTAGAGCATGACCTCTGGTGGAAATGTGCTGAATTGCAGCAGATATCAATTGTTAAATGTCTTATCTGCAGACATGAACACTAGGCCTGGGCGATCCACAAAAATTGTTCAATACTCGCCTTAAATGTAGCTTCGTATCTGATAGACTTCTGACATTTTCAGTTGGATGTACTTCCGAACTTCGTAATGGCTTCGTTAATGGCGGATGCTGTCATGTTAAACCCAAGAACCCTGTTAAACCCGAGTTGGAATCGCTTTTCTCCTTTCCCATGTCAGATTGATTTGGGAAGGGAGAAAAGCGCTTCCAAGCCACGTTTGTTTTACAGTTCCGATCCTTTTCGAAGATGGCAACGGAAACTTCATAATTGATCAGCTACTTCCGGTTTCCCTCACTTTCCTCATAATCACTTCAAAAGTCAATTAATTACGATTTCATTACGAGTAATGAAGACATCCGACAATATCGCCCAGGCCTAATGAATACAATAAGACTCGCACACCTGTACCTTGGATAGTTCCCTTCGACTTCTGTTTAAGCACCTGTCACACCACAGCCCAGTTCCGGTGAACCAGACTACCGCCATGTCCCTAACAAAGCTGCAGAGAGGCCCACAAGTCAGGCTCGGCCGCTTCCCTTAGCAGGGCCCCAGAGAGTTCGCGAGAAGCACAGTGCGGCCTCTTCCCATAGAGATAACACCACCTGGAGCCGAAGCGGTTCGCCGACTCCCTTTTCCCCAGCTGTTCCAGCTAACGAGATGGAATTCCAGAAGTCTGCAGATAGGAGAGAGGCAAAATACTCCCTTTCTGTTCCTGTGGGAAGGCCCAGGAGAAGTCAGCGCATTGCGGAGTTAGGTAAAGCTAAACCTATAAAACCCAAGCAGGACTTCAGTCCTCTTGCCAACTTTTGAAATACCTTGCCAACTCCACTGAGGGGACCAGGGAGGTCTTCCTAGCCGTGGGGACCTTGTTTCAAGTCGGGCTATCGGGCCTGTGGATTAGCCTTTGGGCATCTAGAGACTTTGTTCCTTGCAACTTCCAGAGATCTTGTTCCTAGCCATTGCCAGAGACATTGTTCCTAGCAGCTTCCAGAGACTCGTTTCCATCAGCTTCCAGTGATTACCTGTCAGTTCCGGACTGATTCCAGTTACCTTGTTCCAGTGGATATTTACTTTTGTCTTTTCTATCTTTTTATTCTAAATAAAGCATTTAACTGCAGAGACTGTGTTGTGTGGGTTACTAAGGTCCAGTCAAGCCTAGGGTACAATAGCACCAATATTTCAAGCACCTTAGATATCCCTATAACGCTTTTTCTCAAGGTGGATTTTAAAGTCGTAACGGAATACTTCAACAACATGTTTGGCAACTGACCTGAAAAGTGGCACAGCAAAGTGTTTGCAAGTGTAATCACAAGAAGGAGGGATAAATTAAAGCCCAAAACTGTTGCAATATTAATTTTTATTTATTCTGATTATTTTTTTCGATATTTATTTGAAGAAGAGAAAAGATAGGCTGCATAAAAGAATCAGGTGTTCTTGGAAGAAGGGCATCAGTGGAACAAGAAGAAGAGGATTGCCAGCAAGAGCAAAAAGTGGTCAGGATTTGTAGTGGCTCCTTTTTCATGGCCTCCTTGATTTTGTCCATTGAAGATAAGTTCCTGAAAAAAGAAATTCAGGAATCTAGTTGATGCAGTTAGCAAGAGATACCTCAGGTTTTCCTCATTTCCAGTTTACATTAAGATGCTACTTCTTCCTCACCACAGCACTACTCTTGGAAGCTGTTGCCTCACTCTGCCTAGTGGCAGGACCGGCTTTACTGCTGAGCCCTTTTTTCCAGGATAATATAGGAAGCTATTTCTTCAATGAATTCTAAGCACAGGAACATACAAGGAACCCCTTGTCAGATGAAACCAAAAAAATATTTAGTCCAGAGTCCTTTTCCAGTGAGGAGTGTAAACCAGGTCATAAGCAACATATAGTCATCGTCATCGTCATCAACAACAACAGCAACAACAAGTACTACCTGCCAGTAATAAAGAACTGGTGGGATCATAAACCTGCAAAGGTAGTGGGAAATAAACACGCAAAAATACTGTGGAACTTTTGAATCCAAACTGGCAAAGTTTTGGAATATAACACACCAGACATCACTATTGTGGAAAAGAAAAAAAGTTTGGATTATTATACCACATGATAGTCAAATTGACCAAAAAAAAAAAAAACAGGAAAAACTCAGCCGTTATTAAGACCTCAACATTGAACTGCAAAAGCTGTGGCATAAGCCAGTACAGGTGGTTCCAGAGGTCATCAGCACACTGGGTGCCGTGCCAAAAGATCTCAGTTGTCATTTGGAAACAATAAACATAGATAAAATCATGATCTGTCAACTGCAAAAGGCCACCTTACTTGGATCTGCATGCATCATTCGAAAATGTATCACACAGCTTGGGAAGTGTTCAACTTGTGATTTTGTGAGACGAAATCCAGCATATATATCTCATTTGCTGTGTCATACTGTGTTTTTGTGTCAGTAAAATATTAATAATAATCATAATCATAATCATAAGAAGAAGGATAGAATGGCACCTTGTGGGATGCCATATGACAGCTACTTTTATGAGGTGTAGATGTCCCTAAGCACCATCATCTGGAACCTGCCTGAGAGGTATGACCGGAAGCAGTGCAGCACAGTGCCTCCTATTCCCAAACCTCCAAGGCATTCCAGAAGGATACTATGGTAAATGGTATTAAAAGTCACTGAGATATCCATCTCGATCTGACTATGATCCGAAAACAATCTAGGTAGTATCTCGGGTTTTTTAAGCTGTAAAATTAAATTTTGGGAGATCATGAAGAAATCTATTCTGGACCATGACTGATGCCTATTTGAGAAGAATGTGAAATCTTTCTCTCTACGGTTTAAGTATCTCCAAGCGTCTTTCAATGACACATTTTTCATCAAGTCAAAAAGGATTTAGGTAGTTTACCACTCTGATCTTTACTATTTATTTTTCCTGAATTTTTGTCCATTTGGGGATCTATAGTCCAGTTAAAATCACCCATTAGAATATAGCTATCCACCTCACATGCATTTATCTTTCTTTCAATATCTTTGAAAAACTTCACTTTGGAGTTGTTCGGTGCATATATATTACATATAAGAATATTTTTCTGATCCTTATTTATACTTACACCTAGGTACCTTCCTTCTACATCAGTGAATAGTAATTTAGGGTTTAACTTTGGGTCGATATACAGAACTACTCCCTTTTTTTTTCTTTGGCTGCAGCTACAAATTCAACCCCTAGTTTTTCATTTCTTAAGTACTGTATCTCTGAATCCTTGATATGTGTCTCTTGTAGGGCAATTATATTAGCCTTTTTTTCTTTATATTATGAAAAGTTCTTTTTCTTTTGGCCCCATTATTTAATCCATTTACATTCCAAGATAAGCACCTTAGGGTCGTCATCATTAATTATCTCCTTCATCCTCCTCCACCTCTATTTCGTCCTCGCCACTGTATTTCTTTCCATTGTCTTCAATTTGATCCTCCTCCGTTTCTCCCTCTTCCTTTTCTGACATATTTCCGTCATTTACAATTTGATTTAGTTCTTTATCATCATAAAATCTTCTTTGAGCACCTTCTTTATTATCCCTAGGGCTGTCTCTTAAATCTTCGCCAAATTTGTGTAGAAAATGATTTGCTTTTTCTTCGGATGTAATCCAGTATTGTCTTCCTTTATAGGTGATCATAAGACCTTCTATTTTTTCCCATCTATATCTAATTTTGTTTCTTTTTAGTATGTCCGTTAAGAAATCATATTTTCTCCTTCTCTCCATGATTTCCGGGGGTATCTCCTTCAAAATCATTATTTCCTTGCCTTTATATTGTCCATTTCTATTTTTCTTCCAACATAGAAGATCATCTCTAATACTTTTCAACGTATAAGTTGTTATCACGTCTCTGGGCGTCTTATTTCTCCTAGAGTATGCAGAGTTAATTCTGTATACCCTATCTATCTTTCCTTCTAGGTAGGTCTCGGGTGTGTCCAAAATCTTTGCTGTTATAGCTGTTATTATATCTTTTAATTTTTCTTGTTCCTCCTCTTCTATCCCTCTAAAGCGGATCTGATACTCCCTCTGTGAATATTCCAACTGTAGATGTCTATCTTCCATTTCATTTATTTTTTATTCTGTTTCATTTACTTTCTCCATGTTAACTCTTTGTTTTTTCTTTAAGTCATTACAGTCCTTCTTTAAGTCACCTATTTCTTCTTTCATTTCTTTCATTTTTGTATTCATCTCTTGTACGTCCTTTTTCATATCTTTCATCTCACCTTTTATATCTTTCAGATCACCTTTCAATTCATCTTTCTTTTTTTTCTATCTTCGTCCCCTCTTTGTATAAGTTTTCTAATATCTTTCATTTCTGCAAGCAGGTCTTTTAGGACACTCTCCCCGTATCCTCCTATCCCAGCCCCAGAGTTCCTACGTACTGTTTCATTTTTCTTTTCTTTTTCTTGGCGTCCTCTTGTAGCCATATTGCTCATCTGCTTTATTTTCTCTCCAATGTTATGCACTCAAGATATATTCAGATATATTCAAGATATACTCTATCAATTTAAACCTCTTTTTTCTTGAGTTATATTTGTACTGGTTTTATTTAAAATGCCTTTATTCTTCCTTTCTTCACCTTACCAATTTTTATTTATTTTACTTGCTGTATATGTTGTAGTTGTTAGTGTTTGTGGGGGGGGTTCCTGTCTGGTGGTCGCCACAATACTTTAATCTTCCTTTCTATCTCTTTGACAACTGTCTTCTGCCAGTTCCCTCGTCTCTCTCCTCTTTGGGCTCCTTTTGTATCGTCGCCTTATCCAGCCTCTTTAGCTCCACCACGCTCCGGTCAGTTTTTCCCCTCTTTCCTTAGTCTCGTCACTTGAGTGTTTCTGGCCAATGCCTATCGCCGTTGTCTCGCTTGCCGTTTATCGCTATTATCGCTTCTGTTCTAGGTGGTCTATTCTTTCGTAGCTCTGTGTATACTCCTTCTTCACTCACATCCGGTTCCGGGTTTCCAAGCCCCTGTTTGTGTCACCTTTCTATGTTTCTTCTCCTTAGTAGCTCTATAATCCGCTGCGTCACTGCGTCACTAGTGACGTCACTACGTCACCGGCGTCGTCCCGCCTCTGCTTCCACCCGCGCCGTTTTTTAAAGTAAGATAACCCTTCAGCTTTAATTCAGCCTCTTATTTCTTTTATTGAAGTATATTCTCCTTACTTTCTGCTTCCTTCTCCCTCCTCGTTCGCCATCCAAGCTCTTCCTTTAGCAGTCTTTCTTTCTCCAAATTAAAGGTTCTGCCCGCATGCAGGTCCGGCGGACAGAGAGTTCCTCAGTCCTTTGTCTGAGTTGCCGGAGAGTGTTTCCTTCGGGTCTTCTTCGCCCTCTGTCTTTCTCTAACCCCCTTTGGGGGGGGGGGGGGTCAAGTGGGACAATAGGGACTGGGTTAGACCCTGGCCCTCTGAGTCCTTCACCTCAGACTCTACGGGGGGATTTTTGCCTCCCAAACACCCTCAAACGGCTTCGTCTCCAGGAGAGCTTTCCTGGGACACGTCCTCTCCCTCCACTTGCCGGAACCGGATCGAGATGGAATTATTTAATGAAGAGAGGGAATTCTATTGGAGATTTCCACAATTTTTGTTGAAGGATGGGAAAATTTTGGAGGAGAGTAAAAAAATATTAAAAGAATTTCTTGAAATAAACTGCCAAGATAATCAAAAATATAATATAATATGGGATACGAGCAAAGCTTTTATGAGAGGCTATTTTCTCAAACAACAGTCCATTAGAAAAAATGTATTCTTAGAAAAACCAATGAATTACTTTAAAAAATAGCTGACGCAGAGAAGATACTAAAGGTAGAACCAAACAATAAGAGGAAGATAAATGAACTAAAAGTATACAATAAACAATTAGAGGTATATGAAATGGAAAGAATTGAGAAGAATATAAGAGCCGTCAAACAAAAGTACTTTGAGTCAGCAAATAAAACAGGAAAATTGCTTGTTTGGCAGTTAAAAGAAAAAAGGGAAAAATATGATAACAAAGTTGAAGATAGGAGGAAATGAATATACTAAAGAGGGAGAGATTAGAAAAATATTTGAAAGGTTTTTTTCTAAATTGTATGAGAAAGAAAATATAAATACAGAGGAAGTAGAAGAATATATTTCTGGAAGGAAACTAGATAAAATCTCGGAAGTAGATAGGAAAAAATTGAATTTACCTATAACAAAAGAAGAAATCAAAAAAGCAATAAACAAAATAAAAATTGGGAAATCAACAGGGCCAGACGGATATTCAGCAGAATATTATAAAGCTTTTCAGGAAGAATTAATGGATATTCTCTCAAAGGTATTTAATGACATTCTTAATAAAGCAATACTCCCAGAATCATGGAAAGATTCTAACACGGTATTAATAGAGAAACCCGGAAAGGACCCTTCAGACCCCGCAAACTATAGACCAATATCGTTATTAAATATCGATTATAAAATATTTACTTTAATTATTTCGGAAAGATTAAAGTTATTTTTAAGTGGATGGATTAAGAGGGACCAAAACGGTTTTCTCCCGGGAAGACATCTCTACATAAATGTAAGACTACTATTAAATGCTATAGAGTACTACGACAAGAACATCGACAGGGAGGTTGCTTTAATTTTCGTCGACGCCGAAAAGGCGTTCGACAGGGTAAATTGGTATTTTCTTTCCACGTTAATCGACGAACTGGACATGGGCCACCAGTTTAAAAATATTATTTCAGCCATATATACCGAACAATATACAAGAATTATAATAAACAATAAAAAAACAGAGAAGATAACTATTCAAAAAGTGGTGAGACAAGGCTGCCCTTTGTCTCCCCTACTATTTATTATGATTTTGGAACTACTCTTAGAAGAGATAAGGCAAGACAAAGAGATTAAGGGGCTAGAGATTAAAAAAGAAAGTCTAAAAATTCAAGCATTCGCAGATGATTTAGTTCAAATTTTAGAAGATCCAAAGAATAGGATAATGCATTGGTTGAAAATAATCAAAAAATTTGGTTAAAGCTCGGGCTTTAAAATAAATAGGGAAAAAACTCAAATACTAGCTAAGAACTTAAGGGAAGAAGATAAACAGGAAATACAAAACATCTCGGGTATTACAATAACAAATAAAGTTAAATATCTAGGGATATATCTAACTTCAAAAAATTCACAATTATACAAGAATAATTACACAGCTAAATGGGCTGAGATACAAAACACCTTAAAAAAGTGGGAGAAATTGAACTTATCTCTACTTGGAAGAATTGCGGCCGTTAAAATGACCATTCTCCCAAAGATAAATTTTCTGTTTAATACAATACCGATAATTAAAAATGATAAACAATTGGACATATGGAATAGAATATTATCTAAATTTATATGGTCTGGGGAAAAGCCCAGAGTCAGATTAAAATACATGCAAGAAAGAACTGAAAATGGAGGACTGGGAGTCCCAAATTTAAAATTATATTTTTATGCGAATTGCTTGCTATGGCTAAAAGAATGGCTCTGTCTGGAAAATAATAGGCTATTGAATTTAGAAGGGTTTAATTTAAAGTTTGGAATGCACGCATACCTTTGTTATAACAAAATTAAAACAGATTTTAATTTTAAAGATCATTATATAAGAAGTACTCTTATAAAGGTATGGGGAAAATACCATAGAATAAAAAAGGACACCATACCAATGTGGACGTCTCCAATTGAGGCCTTTCGAATTAGGCAGCTTGATGACAATCAATGGATATCCTATAAGGACCTACTCTATTGGGATGGAAATGATTTTGTGCTAAAATCAAGACAACAACTAGAAGAGGAAAGTAAAAAATTGAGCTGGTTCCCCTATCTTCAGATTAACAATATCTATAAGGAAGACAAAAAAATAGGCTTCGGCCACCAATATAATGACTTGGAAGAGATATTATTAAATAAGAAGCAAAAATTGATAAGTAAAGTATATAAAACTCTTCAAGACAGGGAGGGGAAACAGGCACAAGGGAAGGATCACATAATAAAATGGTCTAGAAACATTGGCTATACCATAAAATCGGAGGTATGGAAGACAATTTGGAGAAAAAATGTAAATATATCATATAGCCAAAGCTATAAAGAAAGCTGGGTGAAAATATTATATAGATGGCACTTAGCCCGGAAAAGATTGCCAGAATTTATAAGACACCCAACCCACAATGCTGGCATTGTAAGGGAAAAGCGGAACATACTTCCACATGTGGTGGCTATGCAAGAGAGCCAGAAAGTTCTGGGCCATGATCCACAGGGAAATTATAAAAATACTGGGAAAAAATGTAAGTAAGAAGCCAGAAAGCTTTCTTTTAGGAATAGTAGACTCCAAAATGGACCAAATAGAAAAAAATATTTTTATTTTAACCACAACAGCTGCAAAAATGATCTTCGCGAAGCACTGGAAATCTGTGGAAGCTCCTACAAAAGAAGAGTGGATCCTTAAAGTAGTGGATACTATCCAAATGGAAAGGATGACTGACAGACTGAGAGAAAATTTCAAAAAAGATGACTTACAAAAGAAAAGCTATGAAATGTTTGTGAAATATTGTAAAAAGGAATATGATCTTTATTTTGACTTAAATGTATAAGTAAAAAGTAAACTGGAGAAATATCCTGTAGATAACCCACTGACAAAAAATAAGTGGAGAATGAGAAGTAAGAGACAAGTTACTTCCTGTTTTCGTGTTCTTTCTCAGAGGCCTTTAGAAAAAGGGAAAAATAGAGATGAATGATGAGTTTTGTTGAGGTTCTGCCCCATCACCCCTTTTAACTTTTACTTTCTATACACCCCCCTATCCCTTACCCTTCCCTCTTCTTTCCCTACTTACCCAACGCACTGCCCCTGTCCCTTTTTCCTACCCCCTTTCGTGACTTTTTCGGCACAAGAAAACAACGGGATAGGAGATGTACCCAGACCCAGGTCCGGGTTGGGATCCAATCCACCATTGCTGTGTCGAAAATGTACTGTTTTTAAATGGAAATGCAATAAAGACTTTTTCAAAAAGTCACTGAGATATCTAGAAGCACCAACAGTTTAAAGATGGAGATCATCCACTAAGGTGAGCATAGCAGTCTCAACTCCATATCCTGCTCTAAAGTCAGTTTCAAATGGGTCAAGGAAGTGTGTGTCATCCAAGATTGCCTGGAGTTGGAGGGCAACTGCCTTCTCAATCACCTTGCTCAAAAAAAGAAGATTAGACACTGGTCCAGGGAGGGCTTTTTCAGCAGAGGCCTAACGGGATATCACACACATATGAATTAAATGGCTGCATGGCACATAAGGAAAAGCTAGGCATACACAGTTTGCCCCTTGGTGGTTTGTGATATATGTAGAGTTTGGTTACAGAAAACAGTCTGGAACAAATGGTTGACACATTTGTACTCATCCAGTTCAGAGGGATCAGAAGGAGGGAGGGAGGGAGGGAGGGAACACTTTCAGCATTCAACACTGAAACATGAGCACTTTTCTATCCAACACAAACTATCCCAAAAAGGAAACTTACTTTTCATGTGTAGCAGTCAAGGATCTGGATCTCCACACCCTTTCTGATAGCTGGATCATTTACCTTCTCTGGGCAAAGATGAACACATAGACTTTTCAAAAAGGATCCTGACTTTGGCCAGCATAAAACAGATATAATATATCTAAAACTATAATTCTGTCTTAAGTACAGGTAAATGTTTATCCTTGACATAAAGTCTAGTCATGTCCCACTCTGGGTGGTGGTGCTCATCTCCATTGCTAAGCCAAAGAGCCAGCATTGTCCATAGGCACCTCCTAGGTCTTATGGCCAGCATGATTGCATGGAACATCGTTACCTTCCTGCTGAAGCGGTACCTATTGATCTACTCACATTTGCATGTTTTCACACTGCTAGGTTGGCAGAAGCTGGGGCTAACAGCGGGAGTTCACTCCGTTCTCCGGATTTGAACTGCCAACCTTTCAGTCAGCAAGTTCAGCAGCTCAGTGGTTTACCCTGCAAAGCCACTAGGGGCTTTTATAATTCTGACTAAATCAAAGGAAATGCATTCACATATCAAATACTCCTTTAACATTCAAATACTAATTCGTTTAAACTTAATTTCATTAAATGTTTCAACAGTTTTCCAGGTGTATATTCAGAACCATTCTGAATATACATCTGGAAAACTCTGTAATTCTGCCTTACGTGTTTAAAAATATTCTTAGTATACATTGTGAGCAGGTACAGCCCTGTTTTTAAAAACCTTTTGCAGATTTTTAAGTGGAACTATTTTACAGGGCTTTTATCCAATGGCTGTTTCAGACTCTGAAAAATGTCCAAAGAGAAATGTGTCTATTTCTGAGAATATCAGTTTTTTTCCCTCTTGGAAGGTACATCTCAAACCTGGACTTGTGTTGAGATTCATAGGACATTTGCCCCAGAGTTTGGGAAAGTGACCATTGGTTATATTGGCAGTTAAAATGGAAGACGAGTGCAATAATAGTGTAGTGTGATCAAGCCCATAAACTGTAGACATTTGAATATAAAAATGTGTAGATATTAGCATCTGCACATTTCTACACATAAATAAACAAACCCAAATTCTTGTGCATCTCTACTTGCGGGGCATCATCAGTCTCTCAAAGAAAGGGGAGACCTAGAAACAGATACATTCCACTCACTTTTGCTGGAGGATTGCGTCGACATATTGCTGGACTTCAGTTTGATACTTCTCGAGTTCTTCCAGTGGAGCATCTTTACCAGGGAATTCAGGCATAGTTTGTGCATCGACACCCTCAAAATGGCTGAGAAACACACTCAGACAGCAAAGGAGAGTGACTACAGTAAGCCAGCGTTTATGCAGAGTATTCATCTGTAAACCAAAAGGAAGGAAAGGGACAAGTGGGAAAAGCCATCCTGAATGGTTACTACAGCTGCAGCCCATACATTTCTCTAAAGAGTAAGTTCCATTCCAAAATCATAAATGACAGAGCCTTGCACAAAGCAGCAGTTTGGTGAGTACCGCTAGATCATACCAAAGCAGCACTCTTTGGCAAAGAAGGCCAAACAACTACTAAAACAAGAATTCCCATGATTCCTTAACAATGAGTCATGACAATTAAAATGATGTCAAACTGCATTAATTCTAAGTATAGACACCCCACCCCACCCCAAATGCACTCTTGAAAAGGAATAAGAACCTCTCTTATCGTGCATTGTGTTTTCTGGCCAAGCTACTTTTCTGCTCATTAAAGACTCAGAGAAGAAACAACAATACATATATTGTTCTATCTATAGACTCATTGGCCTTGTAATGAACCAATGCATAAGGATTCTAACAGGGCAAAGTTATCTGCACAATATGTCATGTGGCGTGACTTCTGGATGTAGTGATTCTGAATGGTTACCCTGTTACTGGGGAACAGATTCAACTTTGTCCTTTAATCCCAATTTTAAAGGATCTATCTAAGGTGCTGAGCTATTTGGGAGAACGAGATCGGGAATCTTGGCCATCTCCTTGCCACAATTGTGCCAACATAATGTTTCTGAAGCAGTTACAGATCCATAACTCCATTCAGAAATGTCTAACTCTAATACATAACATGCCTTTTTCACTGCTGTTATGTCTGTAACGACTCTCCAACACTCGGTAAGGATCACGCGTAGATTGAAAGCACGGTCCAACACGATTTTATTGCAGGTACGACACATGTGAAGCAAAAGCACCTGCCCGCCACCAAAACACAACTTATATACCCCAACCCCCCCTCCCATCGCCCATGCAATGTCCAGGTAGGGTTGCACCATATCCTGTGATTCAGCATATCCCATAGTCCAAAGGGATGTGACCTCATGGCCCCATGAGTCAGCAGTAGGAGTCCAATTGTCCAATGTCCAGGCTCAGAGGAGTTACATCACTTCCCCCTGCAGCCTTGCACACATGTGGAAGTTACCTCACTTCCACATGACTCAGCACAGTCTTATATAACTGGAGCCCAAGGTCACCCAAGAACTAGGGCAAAGGTCGATGCAATCTCATGCCAGGCTGGGAGCTTGAACTTCACTCAAGCTCAAGTCTCCCAGTCCTGACATAACGGCCTCCTCCACCACGTCCTCCCCCCTGTAAAACAAAACATCATTCAATCCGGAGGATGAAAGGGGCCCACATATTTCTTTAGAAGACCACAATGAAACGTGGGATGAACTTTCCCTAAACTCTTAGGCAACAGAAGGGTATAAGAGACCTTATTCACAGCTTTCTCAATTCTAAAAGGCCCAATATACTTCGGACCCAATTTCTTAGATGGATAGCCCAATTTCAAATTCTGTGTGGACAGCCACACTAAATCCCCTTCATTATACTCCTCCCTTCTCGCCTCTTCCGGTCACCAAACATCTTATACGAATGCGGTGCCTTCCCTAAAGCTTCCGCTACTTCCTTCCATTCCTCCCGGGCTCGTATCTTCCACTCCACTTTCTCCTCCCCTCCCAACTCCAACAGCTGGGGCAAAGGAGCCACCTCCTGACCATAGACTATCTCAAAAGGAGACTTTCCGGTAGATGAATGCACCGAGCTATTGTATGCCACTTCAGCATAGGGCAACAGATCAGACCAATTAGTTTGCTCTTTATTACTAAAAATGCGTAGATAAGCCCCTAACGATTTCTGCGTTCTTTCTACGCCGCCATTACAACAAGGATGATAAGAAGTCGTAAGACGCCTCTGAGCTCCCAACACCTCCAAAAACCGCTCCCAAAACTGAGCCGTAAACTGCACTCCACGATCACTCAAAACTTGTTCCGGGCACCCATGCAACCGGTACACATGCTGCACATACAACTCTGCCAAACGTTCCGCAGAAGGCAACCCCTTCAATGGCACAAAATGGGCCTGCTTCGAAAACATATCCAGCACCGTCCAAATGTACTTATAACCTCGACTCGAAGGCAACTCCCCCACAAAATCAGTGCTGACATGCGTCCACGGCCTCACAGGAGTAACTACCACCTGAATCAACCCCTGCGGCTTCGCAGAGGGAACTTTATTCCTGGCACACACCTCACAACATTCCACATATCTTTTCACCTCAGCCCTCATGGCTGGCCACCAATACCGCTTTTCAAGGCCAGCAGAGTCTTCGTGACTCCCAATGTCCAGCAGACCTATGATCGTGGTTCAACCTCAGCACCTTTGCTCTCATACTCTGAGGGACATACACTTTATCTCCCATGATCCACAAACCATTCAACAACTTGCACTCCTTCTCATGGCTCTGCAACCATATATCACCTACATAACCCTTCTGCAACTCTAAACTCCATTCATCCACCATTCCCTCTTCTTTCTTAATCTCATTCGCAGCCTGCGCCCTCGTCTGCACGGCCAAACCCCAATGTTCTCTGGCAAACACCTCCTCCGCCTTATGCATTTCATTCTCACCCACACTCGGATACCGAGACAATGCATCAGCCACCACATTCTCTTTGCCTTTAATATGCTGGAGCCTGAAATTAAACCGAGCAAAAAACTGCGCCCATCTCACCAACTTGGGAGACAACTTCTGGGGATTTCTTAAATATTGAAGGTTTTGATGGTCAGTCATCACAACAAAAGGGAAAGCAGCACCCTCTAAAAATTGCCTCCACGTCTGCAAAGCGTTGCGCACAGCAAAACGCCTCCTTCTCCCACACTGGCCACCTTTGCTCATGCGACCCAAACATCTTCGAAAAATACGCACACGGCTTCATCCTACCCTGCTCATCCTCCTGCATTAACACTCCACCATATGCCCAAGCAGAAGCGTCACACTGCACCACAAACGGCTTATCCACATCTGGATGCATTAACAACGGCCCATTCGTAAATGCTTCTTTCAACCTCACAAAAGCCTCTTGGCATTCCTTCGTCCACTCCAACCTAGCTCCTGGAGACTTAATCTTCCTGGACTCACCCTTACCCCCTAGTCTTCAGTAAATTCGGTAAGCGGAAGAGTTATCTCTGAAAATCCCGCTATAAAGGTGCGATAAAAATTAGCCAGTCCCAGAAAAGCCTGTAATTGCCTACGGGTCTGCGGAGCCTCCCAGCTCAACACATCATCCACCTTGGCCGGATCCATCGCAACCCCTCTCGCTAATTCTATATCCCAAAAAAATCAATCTGATTCTTACCAAACTCACACTTACTCAATTTTACATACAGACTCGCCTGTCGCAGCCTCTCTAACACCTCCCTCACCAAACAAACATGCTCCTCTCTGGTACGCGTCACAATTACGATATCATCTAAATAAACAAACACCCCCTTATACAAAAGGGGGTGCAACACTCATTGATCAACTGCATGAAAATACCGGGGCCGGCCAAACCCGAATGGCATTACGGCCCATTCGTAGAGCCCGAGGGGCAAGAAAAAGCAGTCTTCCACTGATCACTCCTCTTCACTCGCACCATGTGAAACGCGTCAATCAAATCCAGCTTTGTAAAAACTTTCCACCTCCTAACTGCCCCAAAAATCTTTGATTAATGGCAGAGGGTAACAGTTGGTGGTACCACAGCATTCAAACCTCTATAATCAATACACATCCGCAAACTACCATCCTTTTCTCACGAAACAACACTGGCGCTGCAATGGGAGACTCAGACCTCCCGAATAAACCCTCTTCTTAAATAGCCATCTATCTGCTCCTTAACGCTTCCTTCTCTTTCACCGTCATAGCATATATCTTAGGCTTGGGTAGGACAGCCCCTTCCTTAACTTCTATACTACACTGTACGTTGCGGGAGGGGAAGACCCTGAGCTAAAATTGGGTTAAACACATCAACATAATCCCAGTATTCAGCTGGCACCCCTTGTACATCATTCCTAACCCCTCCTTCGCATTAGGAGAACATTGTACCAACCCCGTCTTCCAATCAATCTTGGGATTAACTTGCTCAAGCCACGGTAACCCCAATACCACCTCATGACCTTTAATGGGGGCCACTACAAAATCAATGTCCCCCTCCCAGGGTCCCACCCGACCCTTTAAATCCTTAGTCCCCACAGTGAAAGGGCCCCCTCAATAGAGGATCCATCTAATTGCGTAAATGTTACAGGTGTTTCCAAGGGCTTTGTACTCCCACCCAAATCCCCAATCAACTTTGGGGACATAATATTCTCTGAACACCCACAGTCTACTAAAGCTTTTCTTTCCACAATCCCATCTCCTTTAATCAAAACCCAATGTACATTGAATATTGAGCTCACCCCAACACTTTTCCCTCATCATTGTCCACAAAAGCGGCTTTCGCGGAGGCCACCTTCACCGGCTCCAGTGCCTGCCTTTGTCGGCACTGGGACTAAAAATGACCGGGTTGTGAACAAATAAAGCAAAGGCCTCGTCCCTTCGATGGCCTTTTCACTGAACTGGATCGGTTGTCATTGCCACGACGAGCCTCTCCTCCACGGAATTGCCCCTCCGCAACACCACAACCGGACCCTCTGGACCTCATGGGTTGAAAACGCGCCCGTTGCACCTGGGCAAGAATTCCTTCAACACTGCCAGCCAACTGGATCCAGCCATCAACATCTCCAGGATCATCCCGATGTAGACACCACTCCAGGATCTCCTACGCAGGCCGTCTTTAAATAATTCCAATAGGGTAGCTGGAGACCACTCCGCAACTTTTCCAGCTAACCCCATGAACTCCTCCGCATACTCAGTGACCGACCGGGATCCCTGATTCAAACAACGAGCGCCTCCTTCGCCTTAATCCGCTCCAATGGATCTCTAAACCGGCCGTAGACGCCTGTAAGAAGGCTCCCACAGACTGCAAACACGGGTCTCGACGATCGTGGCATTGAACGTACCACTCAGCTGCCCTTCCCTTGAACACTGCACCGATGGCCCGTACTCGGCTGCTGTCGCTCGGATAGAGATGACCATAGTCCTCCATATGGTCCTGCACCGCAGCGGCAAAGAAGGCTACTTTGCAGGCTTCTCCTTCAAACTCAACCCGCAATGGTTCCTTCTTCAAACGGGCCCCGAATTCCTGGGAAACCGCTTCCCTTCCATGAGGGACCTCAAGCATGGTAACACCTCTTCCCATTCCGGCTTGAGGTAAGGGCCGCCGCGGACTTCCTCCTGGATGGCCACCATTGATCCTCACTCCCAAAGGAGATCTAGGACGCTCAGCTGATAGTCCGCCATCCATCCAAGAATAATAAGTGAAGTCTCCTCCGCCCGGGGCACTCCACACCGACTCCATCAGCTCTCTACGGGACATGGCTCGGGACATCCTTCTCATAGTTTGTTCCATAGCCTCCAGCTTACATCTCATCACCTCCAACTCCGAGGGTGATGCCGGCTCCGTGGTTTCACTACCACACTTCCTTCTAACTGGCCTGTCCTTCGGCACAGTTTCTCTGGGGCCACGCACTTCTGGATCCGTCCAAACTGCCCAGTCCTTCGGAACAGCTTCTCCGATCCCTCCGGCCCTCCGGACCTCCACCTGAACTGGCCTGTCCTTCGGCACAGTCTCTCTGGTCCCATACACTTCTGGATCTGCTTGAACTGACCAGTCCTTCGGAACAGCTCCTCCGATCCCTTCATTCCTCCAAACCTCAGCCTGTCTGGAGACAAATCTCTCTCTCCTTCGCCGGGCAACCTCCAGGCTCACCTGAGCTTCCCAGAGTCGCTCCGCTTCCTCAAATTCCTCCTCCTGGGCAACAGCACCTTCCATCATTTCATGGTGCTCGTCCGGGCACCCCACTTGGTCGAGAGTGGTCCAATCCCACTCCATAGTGCGCCGGATTTCCTCAGGAGCCGAATCCCATCTATCGATATATTCTTCTTCTCTCCAAGCCAACCTCTCCATTGCTGGGATAGTTGAAAAGGGCTTTTGCTTCTGTAACGACTCTCCAACACTCGGTAAGGATCACGCGTAGATTGAAAGCACGGTCCAACACGATTTTATTGCAGGTACGACACATGTGAAGCAAAAGCACCTGCCCGCCACCAAAACACAACTTATATACCCCAACCCCCCCTCCCATTGCCCATGCAATGTCCAGGTAGGGTTGCACCATATCCGGTGATTCAGCATATCCCATAGTCCAAAGGGATGTGACCTCATGGCCCCATGAGTCAGCAGTAGGAGTCCAATTGTCCAATGTCCAGGCTCAGAGGAGTTACATCACTTCCCCCTGCAGCCTTGCACACATGTGGAAGTTACCTCACTTCCACATGACTCAGCACAGTCTTATATAACTGGAGCCCAAGGTCACCCAAGAACTAGGGCAAAGGTCGATGCAATCTCATGCCAGGCTGGGAGCTTGAACTTCACTCAAGCTCAAGTCTCCCAGTCCTGACAATGTCACTGCAATTTGGAGGTGCAAGTATAAGAAGATAAATTTCCCATGGAAATGGGGAGAAGAAAATTCAGTGCCCTGCTCTGGAAATACAGTTATGCTAAAAAGGGTACTGTTAGAATACTTCAACCCTTACTCACTGCCTTCCTTTCTCCCCAAACCATGTAAATTGGTAATGTTTTGGATTGCCATGTCCACCACCAAAGACACCTCCCTAGAGAAAGAAACCAATGTTATTTTCTCCCTCCCTGGAATTACATGCCCAGTTTCTTTGTATTTTTTTACCTTGAGACTCTTGGAAGATGGAGACAGGAACAGAACCCGCAGGTATTCTTCTGGGCTTTGATGATGAGACACTGGGAGGTCTGCTTACTCTGAAGACAAAAAGACAAGAGTAGGGTCTATAGAAGTATCACTAATATAGATACAAGGTGATAGATAAGGAACAAGAAAAACGAATATACAACAAGGTTATAGGTAATGATGCATATAATATATCAAAAGGAATATGCGTGACAAATAAAAAAGAACACACGGTACACGTTAATATTGCGTCATATAACAGTGTTGGACAATACGATGCAATAAATACATGAATCAAACAGATTCAAACAGGTAATGGTGCATATAATATATCAAAAGGAATATGCGTGACAAAAAAGAACACACGGTACACGTTAATATTAAGTCATATAACAGTGTTGTACAATACGATGTAATAAATACATGAATCAAACAGAGGTATTGGCAACACACTGAAATGAAATGATAGAAAAAATATACACTCGGGAGCCAGATGTGGCTCTTTTCATGATTGCATCTGGCTCTCCAGAGCAGCCCGGGCCTGGGTTCCCCAGCATGTAGCGAGGAGGAGTGACGCAAATGCACTGCAACTGCCACTTTCGCGCCGCCATCACCGCCTCTTCCTCACCCCCCGCTGCTCTCGGAGCCCTGCGCCTCGAGAGCCCTGGTGCCGCAGACCTGGCTTCGCTGCCCCCAGGGGACGCCCAGCTCATCGCCCTCATTGTTGGGCAGATCAAGAGCCGCTGCCTCTTTGACGCCTTTGTGGTGTTTCAGCCTGGTGCTCATGTGCATGCTAGGGATGATGGGAATGTTTCTAAAAATTCTGATGATGGAATTGTTCCTGCAAGTGCTGATGATGGGATGCTTAGTGAGAACTCTGAGATGCAAAGTGACATTTCAGATGAGGCTTGCTTTCCTGGGAACAGTTCCCTTCCCAGGGCCTCATTAGATGAGAATTCTTGTGTTCAGGACTCTGAAAGTCTTGATGTTGATAACGGGACACCTGGGAATTTTAACAAGCTTACATTTAACCGCCGAGATAGCATTCGGCAATCTAGGCAGGCTGCCAGCCTGCAATGTAGCAGTCTGTTTGCAAACCGAAACTGATTTGTCTTTTTATTAGATGGCTAGAGAAATTGTCTTCAGTTTCCAGGCTTCATTTAGAATACCATGCCAGATCTTGTCTTGTCTCCAAGCTCCTGATTTTGCCTACTTCTTTGTGCATGTTTTGCTCCTATAGCTGCCTTGTATTATTCATGGAATTTTCGTCAAGCATTTTACTTTTCCCTTTAGATTTTGGGATTATATCTTTGCCTTTGGATTTTGGGACTATTTGAACTGTGTGTTTTAACTTGGATATATTCTACGATTGATCTTCTTTTAACCCTTTTGTTGGACACTATATGTGATTCAATAAAAGCCTATTTATTCAGAGACTGTCTGTTGTGTGTGTGACTAGGTGGGTGTTGTACCATAGACCGGAATGACCCCTCAGTAAACCACTTGAGACCAGCCATGGTTAAATGCTTTATTTAGAATAAATGGATAAAGTAAAGAGGTTAGGTGTATAGTCTATTGATGCTTTCAAGCATCAAAGTATAGCAGCACAAATGTCGAAAAGTAAAGCAGGATTGCAAGGCTAGAGTCCATAGGCAAAACAGGATCAAAAGTAAAGAGAAGCTTAATGCCCCAATGGGCAGGCCCGGATTAAGACTTGGGGCCGCCCGAGGCCAGACCCGGTGAGTGCCGCCTCCGGGGGGGAAGCGCCTGAGGGGGGCGGGGCCACCTAAGCGGGGCGGGGCCACCTGAGGGGGGCGGGACCGGCACGAGCGAGGAGGCGTCGGGGGAAAGCCCCATCAGACGCGCCTAGGGGTGGGACTTTCCCCCGGCTCCTTCTCTCGTGCACGGGCGTGCGGCGTGCTCCTTCCTTCACTGAAAGGAGCGCAGCACCTGCTCGCACACGAAAGAAGGAGCCGGGAGGAAGTCCCCCCAACTCTGTCTCTCTCTCGCGGCGCGCGCTCTCTTTCAGTGAGAAGGAGCCGAGAGGAGCCGGGAGGAAGTCCCGACGCCTCCTCACTCGCATGCACGGGCGCGCCTCCCTCCTTCACTGGAAGAAGGAGTGGCGCGCGAGCGAGGAGGCGGCGGGGGGAGCCCCGTCAGACGCCCCTTGGGGCGGGATGTTCCCCCGGCTCTTTCTATTGGGGCATCTGACGGGGCTCCCCCCGCCGCCGCCTCCTCGCTCGCGCGCCACTCCTTCTTCCAGGGAAGGAGGGAGGCGCGCCCGTGCATGCGAGGGAGGAGGCGTCGGGACGAAGGAAGGGAGGGGGAAAGGAGAAGGAGCAAGAGGCGGGGCGAAGGGGCGCCGCGCCAGCGGCCTGGCCCTGACGTGGCACCCCTTTGCCCCGCCTCTTGCTCCTCCTGGGTTTCCCCCTTCCTTCCTTCCACTCAAGTGAACGAAGGGAGGGAGGAACTGAGGAGGAGCAAGAGGCGGCGCTAAGGAGACTCAGGCAGTTTTCGCCGCGCCGCTCGCCCGTGCCCCAAACACGAGCGGGGCGGCGGCGGCGAAAACCGCCTGAATCTCTTTAGGGGCAGCGGGAGACTCATTTCCGGGCCTCTTCAGGCCCAGAAATGCCGCCCCCAAAATCTGCCGCCCTTGGGTGGCCTTATGGGTAATCCGGCCCTGCCAATGGGCTACTCCAATGGATAAGTTCTGGAAACAAAGGCTTGGCAAATAGAGTTCAATAACGGAAGGCTGGATAGCCCCCCCCCCCCCCCAGCAAGGTTCCTTGAAGACTTGGCTTGAAAGTTCAACGTTGGCGAAAGATGGCCTATAGCTTTGGGTCACAGTTCTTATAGGTCCAGAGAGCTTTGATCGTTATGATGCAGAGGCATGTCGTAACTGTTGAGTTTCTGTAGGTAATGATGCATATAATATATCAAAAGGAATATGCGTGACAAATAAAAAAGAACACACGGTACACGTTAATATTGAGTCATATAACAGTGTTGTACAATATGATGTAATAAATACATGAGTCAAACAGATTCAAACAGGTAATGGTGCATACAATATATCAAAAGGAATATGCGTGACAAATAAAAAAGAACACACGGTACACGTTAATATTGTCATATAACAGTGTTGTACAATACGATGTAATAAATACATGAATCAAACAGAGATATTGGCAACACATTGAAATGAAATCATAGAAAAAATATACACTAGAGCAGGGGTAGGGAACCCATGGCTCGGGAGCCAGATGTGGCTCTTTTCATGATTGCATCTGGCTCTCCAGAGCAGCCCGGGCCTGGGTTTCCCAGCATGTAGCGAGGAGGAGTGACGCAAATGTGCTGCGACTGCCACTTTTGCGCCGCCATCGCTGCCTCTTCCTCATCTCTCGCTGCTCTTTGGGCCCTGTGCCCTCTTCGCTGGTGATGGCGGAGCCCTGTTGCCGCAGACCTGCCTTCGCTGCCCCCGGGGGACGCCCAGCTCATCACCCTCATTGTCGGGCAGCTCAAGAGCCGCTGCCTCTTTGTCGCCTTCCAGAGTCAAACTTCGCCTCGCCAATGTCAACACCAAGGTCCACCTTGGCCCTGCGCCCTTCTCCTCCCCCTTCCTTCCTTCCTTCCTTCCTTCCTTCCTTCCTTCCTTCCACTTCCTTTCTTTTTCCCTCTCTTTTTCTTTCATTCTTTTTCCTCTCTCCCTACCTTCTGTCCTCCCTCCTTCCCTCTTTGTTCCTTTCTTCCTCTTCCATTCTTTCCTTCTCTCCTTCCTTTTCCCTCCCTCTCTCCCCTTCCTTCTTTCCTCCAGTCTCCTTCTTCCTTCCTCTTCCTTCCTTCCTTCCTTCCTTCCTTCCCTTCACCCTTTCCTTCTCCTTCTCTCCTTCCTTTTCCATCCCTCTCTCCCCTTCCTTCTTTCCTCCATTCTACCTCTTCCTTCTTCTTCCTTCCTTCCTCCCCTTCACCCTTTCCTTCTCCTTCTATCCTTCCTTTTCCCTCCCCTCTCTCCCCTTCCTTCTTTCCTCCGTTCTCCCTTTCCCTTCCTTCTTCCGTCCTTGCTTTCTCCCCTTCACCCTTTCCTTCTCTCCTTTCTTTTCCCTCTCTCCCCTTCTTTCTTTCCTCCATTCTCTCTCCCTCCATCTTCTATTCTTTTCCCCATTCCTTCTATTCTTTCCCCCTCCCTCCCTTCCACTTCTTTTCCCCCAAGTCTTCCTTTCCTTCTCCTTCTTTTCTTTTCACTTCCCCCCCTCTCTCTCCTTCTTTCTTTTCTTCTTTTCCCTTTATTTTACTTTTTCCTCATTTCCTTTTATTTCTTTTCCCCATCCTTTCCTTTCCTTTCTTTCCTCCCTTCCCATTTCCTTCTCCCCCCCCCTTGTTTCTTTCTTACTTTCTTTCCCCCTTCCTTCCATCTTCTCTTCCTTTCCAGAGTCCTGAGAATGTCTTTTGCAGAGCCAGGTCTGAAGTGTCCCGTCATTCTGCTGGGGGAATCCTTTTCTCATAGTATGTACATTTATACTCACATTTAGTTGAATTCAGTCTTAAAATATATATTATATATATATTATATGGCTCTCACTGAAATAAATTTCCAAATATTTTGCTTTCATGGCTCTCTGAGTCAAAATGTTTCCGGACCCTTGCACTAGAGTATAGTATATGCCAGCATGAGTGAAGTATATAAGAAAAAATGAGCAACATACAATCTATATCTATTTATATCTATACTAGCTGTACCCGGCACGCGTTGCTGTGCCCTATGTAGGAGATGTGAGGAAGTCTGGGTGTGTAAGGGTTGGTAATGATGTGACTATGTGTTTTGTGTGTGTTTATATGTGTATGTTTGTGTGTATATATGTGTATGTATATGTGTGTATTTATCTGTGTGTGTATATGTGTAGTTATATGTGTTTGTGTATGTGTATATATGTGTGTGTATGTATGTGTAGGTATGTGTGTGTATATATGTGTATGTGTGTATGTGTGGGTTTATTTGTATGTATAGGTGTATATATATGTGTGTGTGTATGTGTTTATGTATGTTTGTGTATGTATGTGTATATATGTTCATGTGTATATGTGTGTGTGCGTGTGTACATATGTGTCTGTTTGTGTGGTGTTGTGTAGGAGTCGTAGTGTTTGGTGTGTTTGTTGTTATGGGTGTTATTATGTCTTTTGTAAGGTTGCCTACCTGTTGCATGTGCGTCTGGTCTGTTGCCTGGGCGGTCTTCTTCGCCACCTCCCTTTCGGTGGGGGGGTTGATGGGGGACTTTGGGTAGGAGGACGGCTGGTCTGCAGTGTCTGTCCCTGCGGTCTCTTGTTCAGGGAGTGGGAGGGAGGTGGGGTGCCGCCGGTGCACTCTTCTGCCCTACTGTTGCCTCCTGGCCTTTCTCTTTGTCTTCCTCATGTTCCCTGTAGCCAAGCTGCGTGGGGTCGGGCCGGGAACGTTTGGGAGGCTGGGAGACTGAGGAGGAGGTGAGTAAGGCCACGGAACTACATCTCCCAGAAGGCTCCATGGCAGGTAGCTTGGAAGCAGGGGCGGAGCTTTTTGGGGCAGAGACTTCTGGGAAGTGTAGTCCCATGGCCTTTCCCGCCTCCTCTTCCGTCTCTCAGCCTCCCAAACGTTCCTCATGTTGGTGTTCCCGAGCCGCGTGGGTTCGGGCCGGGAACATTTGGGAGGCTGGGAGATGGCAGAGGAGGCGGGTAAGGCCATGGGATTATACCTCGCAGAAGTTTCTGGCCCCAGGAAGCTCCGCCTCTGCCTCCCTGCGCCCGGCGCGGAGCCTTCTGGGAGGTGTAGTGCCATGGCCTTACCCGCCTCCTCTTGCGTCTCGCAGCCTCCCAAACGTTCCCGGGCCAAACCCACGCGGCTCGGGACCACCAACATGAGGAAGGGAAGGAGGAAGGGTAGGAGGCGACATTGGGGAAGAAGTGCGCTGAGGCGGCGCCCCACCTCCCTCTCACTCCCTGAAGAGGAGACCGCAGGGGGAGACAGCGACCGATGCGGCGGAGAGCGGCTGCGGGTCTCCCTCTGTGAGGCGGCGGAGGAGGCGGGTTGGGCGCCGCCGGTGTGGTGGTGAAGTTGCTGGTGTGTGGGGAGAGAGGGGGACGGGATGGGTTGGGGGTTGGGGGGGGAGTCAGAGTGCGAGTGTGTGTTTGCTCTCCCTCTGTCCTGCGTTGTGGGGGGTTGAGTGCGCCTGCGCGATGGCTCTCCCTCTGTTCTGCGCTCGTGGCCAGCGCAGAACGGGAGCCAATGGGCGGTTTTTTGGGGCTGTTTTTGGGGGGGTTGGAAGGTAGGAAGGTGGGTTTTTTTGGGTGATGGTAATACCTCGTGGTCTGTGGAAATGTGTCTCGTTGGATTGGTGTTTCTGGGGGGCGTAGTTTGGCCGTGCATAACGTCCTTTGCACGACCACTCTCTTTTTATGGAAACCATTATTAAAGAAAAAATTACTAGGCACATAGAAGAACAGGCATTGCTGAAAGAAAATCAACATGGTTTCTGCAAAGGCAAATCATGTCTTACTAACTTGTTAGAATTCTTTGAGGGTGTAAATAAACACATAGATAAAGGGGACCCAATTGATATTGTTTACCTTGACTTTCAAAAGGCTTTTGACAAAGTCCCTCACCAAAGGCTCCTAAATAAGCTCTTCAGCCATGGAATCAGAGGACAGGTCTTGTCCTGGATTGGAACCTGGCTAAACTGTAGGAAACAAAGGGTGGTAATAAACGGACATTTCTCTGGGTGGAAAGAGGTGAGAAGTGGCGTACCCCAAGGCTCAGTTTTGGGTCCGTTACTTTTTAATTTATTCATTAATGACCTGGATGTAGGAGTGAATTCTGAGGTAGCAAAGTTTGCAGATGACACTAAATTGTTCAGGGTGGTTAAAAATGAAACTGATTGTAAAGAGCTCCAGAAAGATCTCTCGAAATTGAGTGAATGGGCAACAAAGTGGCAAATGCATTTTAACCTAAACAAGTGTAAAGTCATGCACATCGGGGCAAAGAACCCCAACTACACCTACCAATTGATGGGGTCAAAGCTTTCCGAGACAAACCAGGAAAGGGATCTTGGGGTTTTGGTGGACAACTCAATGAAGATGTCAACCCAGTGCGCAGCAGCAGTGAAAAAAGCAAATTCTATGCTTGGCATGATCAGGAAGGGAATCGAAAATAGGTCAGCAAACGTCGTATTACCTCTCTACAAATCTATGGTAAGGCCACATTTGGAGTACTGTGTACAATTCTGGTCTCCGCACCTCAAGAAGGATATAACGGAACTGGAAAAGGTACAGAAAAGGGCAACAAGAATGATCCAAGGGATGGAGCAGCTCCCTTATGAAATCAGGTTGCAACGCCTTGATCTTTTCAGCCTTGAAAGACGGCGTTTAAGAGGTGACTTGATCGAAGTGTATAAAATCATGCATGGGATAGAAAAGGTGAATAAAGAAAAAATATTTTCTTTGTCACAAAACACTAGGACTAGAGGGCACTCCCTGAAGCTCCAAGGTAGGAAAATTAGGACTAATAAAGGGAAATATTTCTTCACCCAGAGGGTCATTGGGTTATGGAACTCAGTTCCAGAAGAGGTTGTGACAGCTGTCAGCCTGAACAACTTCAAGGCAGGATTAGACAGATTCATGGATACCAAGTGTATCAGTAGTTACTGAAAAGGACATTCAAGTGCCACCTCGGAGTTGGTTGAGGTAGGCAGGATTTCCCTGGGTACTGGTTGTGGGGGGCCGGGAGCAGGTCAGGGTTTTGCCCTCCCTTCTGCTCGAGATCCCCGTGTACAACTGGTGGGCCACTGTGTGATACAGAATGCTGGACTAGATGGGCTGAGGTCCGATTCAGCATGGCTCTTCTTATGTTCTTATGTTTTATATATATAGATTTATATCTCAGATGAGGCTGGTGGGGACGAGGGATAGGGCCTTCTCGGTGGTGGCTCCCCGCCTGTGGAATGTGCTTCCTATTGATGTACGATCCACCACATCCCTCCTGGCCTTCAGGAAAAAAGTAAAATCCTGGCTGTGGGACCAGGCATTTGTACACCAGCACAAGGCAGCATTTTAGATTGGTTTTTAATGAAAGTGGGTGATTATGGCCAATGTTTTTATGGACTGAACATTGTTTTAATCCAGAGTGAATGTGTATGGTGCTAATGTAGTTGTATTTTAATGTATTTTTAATGTATTTTAAGTGTTGAAGTGTTTTGGGGTTTATATTGTTATTATGTGGGCATCGAATTGTGCCATACTGTAAGCCGCTCTGAGTCCCCCCTTGGGGGTTGAGAAGAGCGGGGTAAAATCCCGAAATAAATAAATAAATAAATAAATAATAAAAGTGAATGTTTGTATGCGGAAGGCAGAAGGGCAGATATGTAGCAGCTTTCTGCTTGGCTCCCACTGTGGGAGAATTTGCATATGGTTTGTGATTGGCCAGCCTCAGCATTCCAACATTCTAAGGCAGCAGACAGAGGGTATTGGTTGCCACTGTGGTATCGTTTGCATATGGTTTCTGATTGGCCACTGTCAACATTCCAACATTCTTAGGAGGCAAAGAGGGGAAAGGAAAGGGCCTCAGGCAGGCAGTCACTGTGACCCACAGCAATGACGGATCAGGACCAAACTTGCCACACAGAGGCCCAATGGCCCACTTTACAACCTGGTGTGGATTAGGGCAGGATGGGCCACGAATGATGGAATTTGCAGTACCTTCACCCAATTCACTTCCCACAGAACATTGTAGCCCCTACAACTCACAGACCAGGCCCAAACTTGGCACACAGAATACTCATGACCCATTCTACATCCTGATGCAGATCTAGGGGGGATGGTCCATGGGATTTGCAGTACCTTCACTCACTTACTAAAACCACTGCGACCTCATCCAATGACTGATCAAGACAAGATTGGCACACAGAGCCCCATGACCATACAAAATGCCATACAATTCAGGAACCTCGCTACATGTTAAGTCTCCCTAATCTGATATGCCTTCAGATTTTTTAGATTTTTTTTTACTTCCACACACAGTTGGCCCTCAACATTTCAGGTTTCTCTACTGTGGATTTCATTATTTGCGGATTTGATCAGTATGTTCTCGCTAGAAATGCTTGGGTCCTCCGGCGTGACTATATGGTCAAATCCTGCCATATAGCTGCACTGGAGAATTTAGAGATTCTCAGGGCACTTCCACACTGCCCTATATCCCAGAATATCAAGGCAGAAAATTCCACAATATTTGCTTTGAATCCACACTCAAATAATACTCACAATGGGTGCCAGCAGGACTGCTGACCAATAGGTCAGTGGTTTGAATCAGGGGAGTGGGTGAGCTCTTGTCTGTCAGCTCCAGCTTCTCATGCAGGGATATGAGAGAAGCCTCCCAAAGGATGGTAACACATCAGGATGCCCCTTGGGCAACATCCTTGCAGATGGCCAATTCTCTCACACCAGAAGCGATGTGCAATTTCTCAAGTCACTCCTGACACACACAAAAATCAATTGTAGAGGCCAAAAAACCTGATCCAAAAATAATATAAAGTCATCACTGCTATAAATGAGCTCATAATAAGGCTACTTACATGAGGATAACTCCAAGTATAAGAAAGTACGAGCAAGGGCGGCTAACAACGCCAAAGAAATGCTAACACTCAAAGTAGAATAGAAATAACTTCTATATAATATGCTTATAAAGGATGCTCAGGAGTACAATACCATAATATATCAAAGAGAAGTCTGTTATAGTCCAATTAAGGTTGGAAAGTCCGGGGTATAGTCCAAATAATCCGGGGTACATTTCTTATAGTCCGGGATATAATCCAAATAGTCCAATGTGGGACGGGAAGTGAGTAGTACTCCGGAGGGATTCAAAAGTCCATATAAAGTCCAAGAAGGCAATAAGATGAGCTGGAAAGTAGATACAATCAATGGGTAGTAATTGCAGAAAAAGCCAAAAAGCTGACGGAACAGCATGAGGGTATCACGTTTCCCATTGGCCAATATAATCCGTTTCACCAAGCAAAAGTTTTCTGCTCACTTTTTCAAGACTTAGGAAGGGAATATCAATATCCGCATCTGTAAAATAGACCAAAATTAAATAGGAGCACGACAAAAGCACACCCTCAAAGGATCATCATAATTATTACAAGGTTACATACCTTTATCATAAGTAACAGTAGCATAACCTCGCAGCTATGTGTGCAAGGTGACCCAAAGGTGAATGGTCTCTGCAACAGAACCCATATATAAAGTAAGGTTAATTAGATCAGCTGGTTAAATTAACAAGGAGCTTAATCCCATTACCTCATTTAATCCGTTTGGCCATTCGGTTTCTAGGGTTGATATCTATTTATTTTCTAAATGGCAGAGCACCAGGTTTAGATTCATGTGGGGGAGGACATGCAGCTTTTCAAGGACCTGGAGTTTTAAAGAGCTTACGGCGTGATTTAACAATGTACAATGATGGTAAAAAGGGATTTCTTCACTGCCAGGGTTAATTTTGATTCTATGCTCTATAAATCTAGTTCTCACTGTTCTTGTCGTAATACCCACATAGGTTTTGGGGCATGGGTAATGGATCGTGTAGACCGGGCCTGTCCAACAGGCAGCCCGCGGGCTGCACACAGCCCGCCAGCCCCTTGGATGCAGCCCGCCTACCCTCCTGCAAGAAATCAGCTGTTTTAAATAAAACAAAACTTTTTTTAAAAAAAATTTAAATAAAAAAATGCGATCCAGGGCGGCGGGGAGTGAGGGACGGGGCGAAGCAGGGAGGAAGAGCAGGGAGTGAGGGGCGGCAGGCTGGGACGGGCAGGGGAGGGAGGAGGAGCAGGCTCCCTTCCTCCTCCGCCTCCTACTTCCCTCCCCCCGCCACGATCCGGGGCAGAGGGGAGTGAGGGAGTGAGGGACGGGGTGGGGCAGGGAGGAGGAGCAGGCTCCCTTCCTCCTCCTCTGCCTCGGGGTGGCGGGAGTGAGGGACGGGCTTCCTCCTCCGCCTCCCTTCCGATCCCCCGCCACGATCCGGGGCAGAGGGGAGTGAGGGTGAGGGCAGGGGCAGGGAGGAGGAGCAGGCTCCCTTCCTCCTCCTCCTCCGCCCCTCCCCCGCGATCCGGGCGGCGGGGAGTGAGGGACGGGCTGCGGCAGGGAGGAGGAGCAGGCTCCCTTCCTCCTCCGCCTCCTACTCCCTCCCTCCCCCCCCCCCGCCACGATCCAGGGTGGCAGGGAATGAGGGAGTGAGGGACGGGGCGGGGCAGGGAGGATGAGTGTCAGGAACTCCAATTCGACCAGAAAAGACACGCCAAAAGTCCTTCGTCTTCCAATGGTGATTTATTGTAGTACAGCAAACTTGTAAAGCTAAGACACCGAACCCATCCACCACAATCCTTAAATACCAACCCTCCCTATGCAACATCCTGTAAAGATTACATCAGCCACCCTGACTCAGCATACCCAGTAATCCTTTTCCCACCCAGAGTCCTCTTGGATATTACTTCATATCCTCCTGGTAACTGGAGCAAAGTTCACAAACCCATTGTGATCCTCAGCAGAGAAGTGGAGCAAAGTTCATGGCTGCAGTCCTATCCTTCTGACTCAGCTGAACATCATCCCACTCATGGCAGAGTGGAATCTACTCTGGCCCAAGGCATAGAGATTCCATTCCTGACATTATGCCTCCTTCGTCCTCCCCTGGGAAACAAAGCACTGGTCAAGATCGTGGTACAAGGGGATTCACATACCATTTCAATAAGCTACAGTGGAATACAGGATGAATCTTTCCCATAATCTTTGGTAAAGCCAACCGATAAGAAACCTCATTCACACACTCATTCACCCGGAACGGCCCTATAAACTTTGGACCCAACTTACGAGAGGGTAACCCCAGCTTTAAATTTTGGGTGGACAACCATACTAGATCGCCCACCTTATACGCCTCCCCTTCCTGTCGCTTCCTATCTCCGAAACGCTTGTATGTACTTTGAGCCTTCCGCAAAGATTCCGTCACTCTCCTCCACTCCTCCTGAGCTCTGTTCCTCCACTCCCCTGAATCTTTCACGAAAGCACCTAGTCCAACCGGCAACGGGACTATCTACTGCCCATACACCACGGAGAACGGAGTCTTCCCGTGGAGGAATGCACAGAGCCATTATACGCCACTTCCGCATATGGCAAAAGATCCGCCCAGTCACTCTGCTGCTCATTCACAAAGATCCGCAAGTAGCTAGCTAATGATTTTTGCGTTCTCTCAACGCCTCCATTACAACATGGATGATAAGAGGTGGTCAACTTCCGGTCTGCCCCCAGCGTCTCTAAAAACCTCTCCCAAAACTTGGCAGTAAACTGCACCCCTCTATCACTGAGCACCTGCTCGGGACATCCATGTAATCGATATACATGTTGCACATATAGCCTGGCTAACTTCTCCGCAGACGGTAATCCTGTTGAAGGAACAAAATGAGCCTGCTTTGAAAACATGTCCAGGATTGTCCAAATATATTTGTATCCCCTACTAGAGGGCAACTCCCCCACAAAATCAGTGCTTACATGGGTCCACGGTCTAACAGGAGCGGCTACTACTTGAATTAATCCTGGAGGCTTAGCAGTATACAACTCCCCCTAGCACAAGCCTCACAGCGGTTAACATAATCTTTCACCAACAACCTCATTCCCGGCCACCAATATCTACTCCTAATCGCCAAGAAGGTCTTGGTGAATCCCGAATGCCCTGCAGACTTATGATCGTGAAACCACTCCATTATCTTATTCCTCAGTACTGCCGGTACATACAACTTATCCCACACTAGCCACAACCCCTTGGCTCTCTTGCACTCAATCTCATGGGACTTTAACCACTCATCCCCTTCATAACATCGCTGGAACTCCTTCATCCAGTCTTCCAATCCCTCATTCTCCTGCTTCACTTCCAGTTTACATTGGGCTCGGGTCTGCACTTTCAAACCCCATTGATCCTTAGTAAACATCCTCCCCTACCCGGCAGGAGGATCTCCCCCATCACCGGATAACGTGACAACGCATCAGCCACCACATTGTCTTTGCCTCTAATATGCCTCAGCACAAAATTAAATCGAGCCAAGTACTGAGCCCATCTCAACAACTTCGTGACAACTTTTGGGGCTCCCTCAAGAACTGCAAGTTCCGGTGGTCCGTCATGGCCCCTCCATACGCCCAAGCAGAGGCGTCACTCTGCACTACAAAAGGTTTGGCGGGGTCCGGATGTCTCAATAAAGGCCCTCCAGTAAACGCCTTCTTCAGTAACTCAAAAGCCTTCTGGCACCCTGGTGTCCAACTCAATTTAGCCCCAGGTGCCTTCACCTTCTTACCCTCTCCCATACCTTTTGTCTTTAACAACTCGGTAAGGGGCAATACGATCGTTGCGAACCCCGAAATGAACGATCTATAAAAATTGGCCAGACCCAAAAACGCCTGCAATTGCCTCCTGGTTCGAGGAGCTTCCCAAGCTAATACATCTGCCACCTTGGCCGGGTCCATACTCACCCCCTCTCTATTAATCCTGTATCCCAGGAAGTCAATCTCATTTCTCATAAATTCGCATTTGCTCAGTTTCACATACAGCCTTGCCTCCTTCAATCTTTCTAACACTTCCCGGACCAACCGCACATGCGCCTCCTTGGTTTGCGAAATCACAACTATGTCATCCAGATATACATATACCCCCTTATACAAAGGGGGTGCAGCACCTCATTTATCAGCTGCATGAAAATGCTGGGGGCGCCGGATAATCCGAAGGGCATGACTAACCACTCGAATAATCCGAGTGGACACGAGAAAGCTGTCTTCCACCTATCCGTTTCCTTCACCCGAACCATATGGAAGGCATTTATAATGTCCAATTTGGTAAAGTACTTTCCTTTTCCCATCTGTCCCAATAGATCCTTAATCAGAGGCAAGGGATAACAATTGATCGTGCTGATAGCATTTAACCCTCGGTAATCAATACACAGTCTTAATTTGCCATCCTTCTTTTCCCTAAACAGGACTGGAGCAGCTATAGGGGACTCAGACCTTTGGATAAATCCCTTCCTCAAATAGTCATCGATTTGTTCTCTTAACGCTAGCTTCTCTTTCTCTGTCATAGGGTATATTTTGGGCTTGGGCAGTACAGCTCCTTCCTTTAATTCCACCTTACATTGTACCCTCCTGACTGGGGGAAGACTATCTGCTAATACCGGATTAAATACATCCCTTAAATCAGCATACTCTTCCGGAATCAGCGGCTCTTCCTTTTCCCCTTCCCCCTCAGTCATGCTCACATTCACATCCAATTCCGGCTGACACTTTAGGGTACCTGCTTTCCAATCAATAACCGGGTCAGCCTGCTGTAACCATGGCAATCCTAAAATTATATCATGTTCCTTAATTGGAGCCACTACACAATCCAGTGTTCCCTCCCAATTGTCAACCTTACCCTTTAAACATTTGGTCCCTAAGGGAAAAGCCCCCCCCCCCACAAAAGTACCATCTAATTGAGCAAAATGCACCGGAATCGGTAACTCCTGAGTTTCACATTCTAGCTTCTTAACTAATGTGGGACATATAATATTTTCGGAACACCCACAGTCAATTAATGCTTGATGTAATTGGTATTGTCCCCTCTTCTCTAACTCAATATCACACATAATACTTGGGGCTTTCTCGCTCACCCCTTCCTTCTCCTCGACCTTCTCTCCTAAAGCCCCTCTAGCCACCGCCACAGGTCTGCCATCAGGGCCTCTTCTTTGTGGACACTGAATTGTGAAATGTCCAGACTGAGAACAAATGTAGCACAAGCCTTTCCCTTTTAACTTGCCACCAGTTCCCGTTCCTCTCAGTTGGCTCTCACTCCCAGCCGGCCGCCTCAGCGTAGGCCGTGGTTTCTGCAAAGGTCCAGAAGTAGACTTCCGTCGCTGGACCTGAGCCAGGATTCCTTCGACAGCACCTGCCAACTGAATCCATCCATCAACATTAACTGGGTCTCCACGATGCAAACACCATTCCAGTAGTTCACGCCGCAATCCCTCTTTGAACAGTTCCAAAAGAGTTGCCTGTGACCACTCCACCACCTTCCCCGCCAGGCTCATGAACTCCTCCGCATACTCCGTCACCGACTTGCTGCCTTGCTTCAAGCACCTCAACGCTTCCTTCGCCTTTACTCTTTCCAACGGATCACGGAAACGAGTTCTCACCGCTCAAGGAATTCTCGTAGATCACCCAAACACGGATCTCGTCGGTCATGGCACTGGACGTACCAGTCCGCCGCTCTTCCCTTTAACACCGCACCAACAGCTCGCACCCTGCTGCCTTCACTGGGGTACAGGTGGCCGTAGTCCTCCATATGGTCCCCCACAGCCGCCACAAAGAAGGCCATTTTGCAAGCCTCGCCATTGAACTCCACCCGAAGTGGTTCTTTCCGGGGCCGCTCTCTCTCACCATACCAGGGTCTTCTTTCCGCACCAGCTGGGGCCGGGACAGGAACATGACCACTTCCGCCATTCCTCCTTAACAACTGAATACCTCGGCCTAGCCCTGCAGCTTTGGGTTGGACTGGAATCCCCTCACTCGTCACTTTAGGCCGGGTTCCTCCAACCGCTCCCTTCGGGCCTCTAGTCCGGGCGTCCACCCCCCACACTCCCGCAAGAGATCTAGGGCGGGTTTCACCCTCTCCTCGTCCATCCAGGAATAGCGGGTAAAATCACCTCCGCCGACCGGGCCCCACATGGAGTCTTGGCTAGGGTTCTTCGCCAACCGCTGTGACACCCTCTGGAGCGTCTTCTCCATAGCCTCCATTTGGGCCTTCAACACTTCCACTTCCGTGGGAGAACGTGGCTCCGTGGTCTCACTCCCATACGCCGCATCTCTAGACTTACTGCGCACCGCCGCTGCTGCAGCCGAGAGCCCCGCTCCACCGACACGCTGGGATGGGAACATCCAACTTCCATCTCCAGCACCAAAACGGAGAGTATTTCTTTCCGGAACGGAGCCGCCCCATGCCATCGCTGGGTCTCCGTAGAAATCACTTCTCTCTGGAAAGGAGCCGCCCCACGCCCCTGTTGGGTCTCCAATCCGATCAGGGAGGCCAACCTCATCCATGGTATTCCACTCCTCATCCTGGGCCTGCTGGGCTGCATCCGTAGTGAAATCCCAGCTCTCCAGGTATTCTTCCGCTTCATGCAAAAATCTCTCCATTGCCTGGGAAAGTTTCAGGGGTCTTAGCTTCTGCCAGGAACTCCAATTCGACCAGAAAAGACACGCCAAAAGTCCTTCGTCTTCCAATGGTGATTTATTGTAGTACAGCAAACTTGTAAAGCTAAGACACCCGAACCCATCCACCACAATCCTTAAATACCAACCCCCTCCCTATGCAACATCCTGTAAAGATTACATCAGCCACCCTGACTCAGCATACCCAGTAATCCTTTTCCCACCCAGAGTCCTCTTGGATATTACTTCATATCCTCCTGGTAACTGGAGCAAAGTTCACAAACCCATTGTGATCCTCAGCAGAGAAGTGGAGCAAAGTTCATGGCTGCAGTCCTATCCTTCTGACTCAGCTGAACATCATCCCACTCATGGCAGAGTGGAATCTACTCTGGCCCAAGGCATAGAGATTCCATTCCTGACAATGAGCAGGCTCCCTTCCACCTCCTCCGCCTCCTACTTCCCTCCCTCCCCCCCACTGCGATCCGGGGTGGCGGGGAGTGAGGGAGTGAGGGACGGGGCGGGTCAGGAAGGAGGAGCAGGCTCCCTTCCTCCTCCTCTGCCTCCTACTTCCCTCCCTCCCCCCCCCCCACCGCAATCCGGGGCAGCGGGGAGTGAGGGACGGGGCGGGGCGGGGAAGAGGAGCAGGCTCCCTCCCTCCTCTTCCGCCTCCTATTTCCCTCCCTCCCTCCTCCCCGCCGCAATCCGGGGTCACGAAGGAGAGGCCGGATGCGTAAGGGCTCTCCTCAGCCAGCCCCCTCCCTCGCCGCAAGAAGCTCCAGTGAACACAGTAGGCCTGCGCAGCCTAGGCGCCACCGCTCAAGCCCCGGCCTGGGAGTCGAAGCTGGACCTGGGTGACGGTCTCCAGGATGCCCTTTTGCTCGGTGAGGATGTGGCTGAGCTGGTACATCTCGCTCTCCAGGTAGCTGATCTTCTGCCTCAGGGGGAAACGGCCTCTCCCACCCGACCCATGAAAGCGCGCAGCGGGGGCCTACCGGGCAGCCTCGGAAGGGCTCTCATTGGTCCTCCACCACGCATGGCCCAGGCCGCCACCGCACACCGGCGTCTGGCTCCATCGGTGAGGAAGGGGCCAGGGAGGGGAAGGGGGGAGGCAGGAAGCAGCCAAGCCTTGAAGCTGCAAGTCTATTCAATGCTAATCACAGGTGCATCATTTACACTTGTCTCCAGCAGACAAGAGTTCTTTCGCCCACCCTGTTCACTCCACAGATATATGAGAGATTCCCACAGACTGGGGGGGGGGGCATCTACAAAAGGGACGGGCAAACTTTGGCCCTCCTGGTGTTTTTGATTGTTTTTTTCTGAAAAAAGTCTCTATGTTTTGGTACCCCTCTCTTAAAAAGTGGCCACTGTACTCAGACTTAAGCAGGACACAGCAACCAGATACAAAGTGTTTGAGGCCCCTCATGGGCCATCCAGTCCAACCCCCTTCCAAGAACATAACATAACACATAACATAACATAACTTTATCATTTATGAGTCGCCCTCCACGAAATGTGTTCCGGGCGACTTACACAATTGGGGTGCAAGGGGGGAAATGGGGGGAGAGGGAACAGAGACCGGCGACTGGTTAAGGCCCCATCCTGCCATCGAAAGATGGCAGGCAAGGAGGCCCATCGGAAGCATGAGGACTGCATTCAAAACACCCCCCCCCCCGATGGACATCAAGCCTCTGCGCTTATGAAGAAGGAGTCTCCACCTACTTACAGCAACTCTATAGCAGGCCTGGGCAAACTTGGGCCCTCGGGGTGCTTTTTTGCTTCAACTCTCACAATTCCTAACGGCACGGGCCTTGTGTAATTAACCCCCATATTCCGCTCGTCAATTACCTGTATATCAGATATGCTTGCAGATTTTGGATGTAAACCTCTCTTGTACCATTGCTATTTGGGGGGGGGGGGGGGACGTGCGAAAACTACTTCTATTGCTGATTGTGAATATTTTATAATTGATAATGCAACTAGTAATTGTAATTGTAATAAGTATAAGTATAACTGTCAACTATTAATTGTAACAATAGTCGTATAAGAGGTAAGAGGTTTTTTTTCAACTTTTTCACACTGCGGCCCCCCAGGTGATCAGTGAACGGAATTCCGGCCCTTGGGCCGGTAGAAGTTGGACAGCCCTGGCGTAGATGACGGATTCGGAGGTGCATGTGGGGAACGATTTTATATCAAAGCTCCTGTGTAATGAATGGCTCACAACCGTTTTGCCATCTACGCGATCCATTGCCCATGCCCCCAAACATTCAGAACTCACCTTCACCCAGTCTGCCCACCAGGGGGGAGGGACATGACTGGGGGTAGGGGTTATCGAAGTAGTGTGGGGGAGGAGGAAGGTTGGTCACTCTTTACCCAGAGAGAAGTGTGACAGAGTTTTCGCGCCCCTGGAGAAGGATAGGTGTGGTAGTCTCCTTGACAGACCCCCTGGACTCAAGATCCTGCTTCTGAATGCCAGATCCGTCAATAGTAAGACATCTATCATCCAGGACCTGATCCTGGATGAGGAGGCGGATCTGGCATGTATCACCAAGACGTGGTTGGATGAGTTGGGGGGTGAATCTTACCCAGCGTTGTCCACTGGGTTTTGGGGTGCATCAGCAGGCTAGGTCTGGGGGGGGGGGTGGGGGTGGGGAGGAGGGGTCATGGTGATCTTTCGGCAGTCCATCTCCCTGATCAGATGTACCGTTCCACAATCTCCAGGGTTCAATTGTGTCTACCTGAAGGTGGGAGTCCGAGACAGCCTGGGGATCCTGCTGGTGTACCGTCCACCCCGCGACCCAGCAGCCTCCCTGTCTGAGCTAGCAGAAGTGGTCTCAAATTTGGCCCTAGCCTCCCAACAACTTTTAGTTTTAGGAGACTTTAACATCCATGCTGAGACCACATTGACAGGTGCAGCTCAGAATTTCATGGTTGCAATGACGACCATGGGACTGACTCAAGTGATATCTGGCCCCACTCATCAGCCGGGTCACACTTTGGACCTTGTTTTTATTGTGGACGATGGAACAGTCAGAGTGGAAGAGCAAACTATTCTTCCATTGTCATGGTCTGACCATCATCTGATCAGTTTAAGATTAACCATGCACTCTAACCTCCGCAGGGGTGGTGGGCCTATTAAGATGGTCCGCCTCAGAAGGCTTATGGATCCAGATGGAACCCTAACTGCTGGAAGTGCCAGATCCAAGCGGGCAGCTTCTTCCACATGTGGTGGACCTGCCCAGTAACAACAAAATACTGGAGAGAGGTCCATAAGACGACACAATGTATGTTGAAAGCAAGATTCCCAATGAAACCGGAATATTACCTACTTGGGCTCTCAGATAAAGAGAGGACCCTGGACACAAACTCGGAGAAACTATTTACTTATATTACCACGGCAGCAAGAGTTGCTTTTGCTAGGATATGGAAATCAAACAAGACACCGCAACAGGAGGACTGGCTCCAGAAACTGTGGGACATTAAAGATATGGACACATTAACATTCTTTCTGAGCAAAAACACCGGCCGGCCTAGAATCAGAACAGACTGGAGTCCAATAGAATTATACAGAAAAGATCAAAAGACCAAGCCACAGCCAAATAAAGTATAAACCTGAACAAGAAAGTAAAGAAGGACTGACAGGAATGAACTGAAATTAGATTTCAAAAATACTAAAGATCACTATCTTGAAAAGGAAAAGAACAGCGAAAACCCACCCAAGACCCAAATGGAAGTCAATGGTTTTTATGTAACCCTGTACGTCAGTTTGTGATGTATGTCCCTACCCCCTACACCCCCACCGATCCCCCCTTTCTCCCCCCCTCCCCCTCCCTTTTCCCCCCTCCCACCCCTCCCCCACCCACCTACCCCCCCCAGCTTTCCATAGATGTATACTCAAAAACCAATAAAAATCATATTTAAAAAAAAAAAAAAAGATTAACCATGCACTCTAACCTCCGCAGGCCTATTAAGATGGTCCGCCTCAGAAGGCTTATGGATCCAGATGGGCCCCTGAGGTCTCTTGGGGATCTTCCTGTCCTGGAGACTGACAATCCTGTTGACACCCTGGTTGAGCGCTATAATAGCGAGTTGGCCAGAGCAATTGACACGATCGCCCCCAAACGTTCCCTCTCCTTGCGTAGAGTCTTTCCAACTCCCTGGTTCACCGAGGAGCTGGCTGTGATGAAGCGCTGGAGGAGGGGTCTAGAGTGCTTATGGATGACGTCTTGTGACATGTCTGATCAAACACGGGCTAAAGCCGCTATTAAGGCTTACTCCGTGGCTTTGCGGGCAGCCAAGAGAGCATTCTCTACTGCCCGCATAGCGTCTGCAGCCAACAGGCCATCGGAGCTGTTTCGAGTTGTGGGGGAGCTCCTCCGGCCTCTCGAGGCGGGGGAGGCCCCCCACGACTTGGCAGCTCGGTGCAGCGATTTCGCGCACCATTTTGCAGATAACGTTGCTCAGATACATCTTGAGCTGGACTCCAGTTTCACCGCAGTGCCAGTTGAGGTACCCGAGGCACCTGTCTGTTCGATCTTCTGGCATTCTTTCCAGCTTGTTCTTCCTGATGACGTGGAGGGGATTCTTGGGACTGTGAGGGCGACCACTTGCGCTCTGGATCCTTGCCCCTCCTGGCTGATGACACTGGCTAGAGAGGGGTTGATGGAGTGGTTTGTTGTGATAATAAATGCCTCACTGAGACAGGGGATTTTCCCATCCTGCCTTAAGCAGGTGGTGGTGAGGCCTTTGTTAAAGAAGGCCCCTCTTGATCCAACAAACTGTAACAACTACAGACCCATTTCCAACCTCCCCTTTTTGGGCAAGGTTTTGGAGCTGGTGGTTGCCTTGCAGCTCCAGGATTTCCTCGATGACACCGATTATCTGGACCACTCGCAGTCTGGCTTCAGGCCTGGGTGGGCACAGTACCGAGACGGCTTTGGTCGGCTTGGTGGATGACCTCCGCAGAGAGCTGGACAGGGGGAGTGTGACTCTGCTCGTTCTCTTGGACATCTTAGCGGCTTTTGATACTGTCACGGTATCCTTCTGGGAAGACTTGCTGGGATGGGACTCGGGGGCATGGTTCTTCTGTGGCTCTGATCCTTTCTGCTCATGTGCCAACTGCGACCATACCTCATGAAGTCTGACTTGACCATGGTGGTCCACGCCTTGGTTACCTCTAGATTGGATTACTGCAATGCGCTCTATGTGGGGATTCCCTTGAAGACGGCCCGGAAACTTCAACTTGTCCAACGTTCGGCTGCCAAATTAATAACTGGGGCAGGTTACAGGGAGCGGTTACAGGGGGGCCCCTGTTTAAAGAGCTCTACTGGCTGCCGTTTATTTTCCGAGCCCAATTCAAGGTGCAGGTGATTACCTATAAAGCCCTAAACTGTTTGGGACCCACCTACCTTCGTGACCAGCTCTCCTCCCATGAACCACCCTGAGCTCCTCAGGGGAGGCCCTCCTTTTGCCCCTGCCAGTCTCACAGACCTGGCTTGTGAGCACTACGGAGGAAGGCTTCTCCTCTGTGGCCCCCCGACTTTGGAATTCTCTCCCGGGAGAGATTAGGAATGCCCCCTCACTGGAATCCTTTAAAAAACAACTGAAAACCTGGTTATTCCACAGGGCTTTTGCAGATTAGACACCCCAAATGCCCCGTCTTTGGCGAGACCTCTTCCCCTATGTGATCCTTTATGTTTGACAATACTCCAGTTATCTCCCCCGAGTTTTTAAACATTTTATATGTACATGTGGCCCGCCCTGTTGTTTCTGTTTTAGATTCACCTATGTTCTTGTGTTTTTATAGATGTATTTATTTCATTGTGTTTATTGCTTTTATTGTGTTTATTGTTTTCTGATGTTATTGATATTTTTTGTGATGTGTGTTATTCGGGCACGGCCCCATGTAAGCCGCTCTGAGTCCCCTTTGGGTTATTATTATTATTTCAATTATTTCAATTGTTAAATTCAGTTCAGTTTCAGTAGCCTTTATTTCGGTCACCAAACCATCAGCTAAGTCAAGTGAAAGTACAATGGAATACAACATTTAAGAAATTAATAACATCTGCTGTATCTGCAGACATGAATCTACAATAAGACAATAAGACCTGCAAACCTGTACCTTGGATAGTTCCCTTGGACTTCTGTTTAAGCACCAATATTTCAAGCACCTTACATATCCCTTTAACATCACTACTTCCTGAACAGAGGGATAGATCTTTCTCAGGGTGGATTTTAAAATCGTAATGGAATACTTCAGCAACGTGTTTGACAACTGACCTGCAAAGTTGCACAGCAAAGTGTTTGCAAGCGTAAGCATAAGAAGGAGGGATAAATTAAAGCCCAAAACTGTTGCAATATGAATTTTTATTTATTCTGATGATTTATTCTGATGTTTATTTGAAGAAGAGAAAAGATAGGCAGCATAAAAGAATCAGGTGTTCTTGGAAGAAGGACAGCAGTGGAACAAAAAGAAGATTGCCAGCAAGAGCAAAAAGGGGTCAGGATGTGTAGTGGCTCCTTTTTCATGGCCTCCTTGATTTTGTCCATTGAAGATAAGCTCCTGAAAAAAAGAAATTCAGGAATCAAGTTGATGCAGTTAGCAGGAGATACCCCAGGTTTTCCTCATTTCCAGTTTACATTAAGATGCTACTTCTTCCTCACCACAGCACCACTATTGGAAGCTGTTGCCTCACTCTGCCTAGTGCTAATACACAATGCTATCCCCTATTTTCTTTCAGGGGCAGACCTGTATGTTGCAAAAATTACAATACACTCTATTGCAAAACGTATCAAAATGTATTGTCTCATAACAATCTGTTCTATATAGAATCAATATCACAGTGCGTGCAATGTCTATACAGTTGAACACAATCCAGTTATATAAAGACGCAAACATACAGTCTATTTTACCCCTAAGGCTCCCCCGACGACTTGGTCCCGATCCGCGAGAGAATCACCTCCGGATTGCCCATAGGGGTAAAATAGACTGTATGTTTGCGTCTTTATGCCCTATTATTGTATGTAAGGGCTATATAACTGGATTGTGTTCAACTGTATAGACATTGCACGCACTGTGATATTGATTCTATATAGAACAGATTGTTATGAGACAATACATTTTGATACGTTTTGCAATGGAGTGTATTGTAATTTTTGCAACATACAGGTCTGCCCCTGAAAGAAAATAGGGGATAGCGTTGTGTATTAGCAGTTTGCTAGAGGAACAATTTTGTTTGTGTATTGGATCACTCTGCCTAGTGGCAGGACCAGATTTACTGCTGAGCCCTTTTTCCCAGAATAATATAGGAAGCTATTTCTTCAATGAATTCTAAGCACAGGAACATACAAGGAACCCCTTGTCAGATGAAACCAAAAAAAATCTAGTCCAGAGTCCTTTTCCAGTGAGGAGTGTAAACCAGGTCATAAGCAGCAGATAATCATCATCAACAACAACAACAACAACTACAACAAGTACTACCTGCCAGTAATAAAGAACTGGTGGGATCATAAACCTGCAAAGGTAGTGGGAAATGAACACGCAAAAATACTGTGGAACTTTTGGATCCAAACTGACAAAGTTTTGGAATATAACACACCATATATTACTATTGTGGCCAAGAAAAAAGTTTGGATTATCGATGTAGCCATACCACGTGATAGTCAAATTGACAGAAAACAACAGGAAAAACTCAGCCGTTATCAAGACCTCAACATTGAACTGCAAAGGCTGTGGCATAAACCAGTACAGGTGGTTCCAGAGGTCATCAGCACACTGGGTGCCGTGCCAAAAGATCTCAGTTGACATTTGGAAACAATAAACATTGACAAAATCATGATCCGTCAACTGCAAAAGGCCAACTTACTCTGCACGCATCATTCAAAAATATATCACATAACTTGGGAAATGTTCAACATGTGATTTTCTAATATAAAATCCAGAATATAGGCTATATCTCGTTTGCTGTGTCATACTGTGTTTTTGTATCAGTAAAATAATAATAATAATAATAAGGATAGAATGGCAACTTGTGGGATGCCATATGACAACTCTTTTTTTGAGGAGCAGCTGTCCCTAAGACCATCATCTGGAACCTGCCTGAGAGGTATGACCGGAAGCAATGCAGCACAGTGCCTCCTATTCCCAAACCTCCAGGGCATTCCAGAAGGATACTATGGTAAATGGTATCGAAAGTCACTGAGATATCAAGATACCCAATAGGGATGCACACCCCTTGTCAGTTTAAAGATGGTCACTAAAGTGAGCATAGCAGTCTCAACTCCATATCCTGCTCTAAAGTCAGTTTCAAATGGGTCAAGGAAGTGTGTGTCATCCAAGATTGCCTGGAGTTGGAGGGAAACTGCCTTCCTAATCACCTTGCTCAAAAAAAGAAGATTAGACACTGGTCCAGGGAGGGCTTTTTCAGCAGTGGCCTAACTGGGGATATGACACACATATGAATTAAATGGCTGTATGGCACATAAGGAAAAGCTAGGCATAAACAGTTTGCCCATTGGTGGTTTGAGATATATGTAGAATTTAGATATGGAAAACAGTCTGGAACAAATAGTTGATACATTTGTACTCATCCAGTTCACACACACACACACACACACACAGAAATAGGGGGAGGGAGGGAGGACACTTTTAGCATTCAACACTGAAACATGAGCACTTATCTATCCAACACAAACTATCCCAAAATTGAAACTTACTTTTCATGCATAGCAGTCCAAATTAGCATCTGGATCTCCACACCCTTTCTGATTGCTGGATCGTTTACCATATCTGGGCAAAGATGAACACATAGACTTTTCAAAAAGGATCCTGACTTTGTCCAGCATAAAATACACACACACACAGATATATATATATATATATATATATATATATATATATATATAACTATAATTCTGTCTTAAGTACAGGTAAAGTCTAGTCATGTCCCACTCTGGTTGGTGGTACTCATCTCAATTTCTAAGCCAAACAGCCGGCGTTGTCCATAGGCACCTCCCAGGTCATGTGTCCAGCATAACTGCATGGAGCATTGTTACCTTCCCGCCGAAGCGGTACCTATTGATCTACTCACATTTGCATGTTTTCAAACTGCTAGGCTGGCAGAAGCTGGGGCTAACAGCGGGAGGCCACCCCCGTTCTCTGGATTTGAACCACCAACCTTTCCATCAGCAAGTTCAGCAGCTCAGTGGTTTAACCTGCTGTGCCACAAGGGGCACCTATAATTCTGCCTTACGTGTTTAAAAATCTTCTTAGTATACATTGTGAGTCCAGCCTTAAAGGCCTTTTGCACACTTTAAGTGGAATTATTTTACAGGGTTTTTATCCAATGGCTGTTTCAGACTCTGAAAAAATGTCCAAGGAGAAATGTGTCTATTTCTGAGAATATCAGTTTTCCCCCTCTTGGGAGGTACATCCCTAACCTGGACTTGTGTTGAGATTTATAGGACATTTGCCCCAGAGTCTGGGAAAGTGACCATTGGTTGTATTGGCAGTTAAAATGGAAGATTAGTGCAATAATAGTGTAGTGTGATCAAGCCCATAAACTGTAGACATTTGAATATAAAAATGTGTAGATATTAGCATCTGCACATTTCTACACATAAATAAACAAACCCAAATCCTTGTGCATCTTTAGTTGCAGGACATCGTCAAGTCTCTCAAAGAAAGGGGAGACCTAGAAACAGAAAAATTCATTCCACTCACCTGAGCCGGTTGGCTGCGTTGAGATATTGCTGGACTTCAGTGTAATACTGCACGAGTTCTTCCAATGAAGCACCTTCACCAGGGAATTCAGGGGGAATTAGTGCATCCACACCCTTAAAATGGCTGAGAAACACACTCAGACAGCAAAGGAGAGTGACTACAGTAAGCCAGCGTTTATGCAGAGTGTTCATCTGTAAACCAAAAGGAAGGAAAGAAACAAGTGGGAAAAGCCATCCTGAATGACTACTATAGCTGCAGCCCTGTATACATTTCTCTAAAGAGTAAGTTCCATTCCAAAATTATAAACGACAGAGCCTTGCTTCTCAATGGACAAGTACAGTGTTGCATGTTTTAGGAGCTTTATGGGAGCCATTTTTTGGCCTACCCTCAGAATCCTTCAATCAAAACTTTACTCACTCTGGCCATTATGCACTATATAATTAACACAGTTTATGTCATGGAATCCTAGGATTTGTAGTTTGGTGAGTACCACTAGATTATATTTTATTTATTTATTTATTTATTTATTCATTCATTCGTCTTCTTAGCCGCCACTCCTAGGTGGCTTGGGGCGGCTTACAATCCAGGAGAAGTAAACAACAGTAACCGTTAAGCACTAAAAAACACAATAGCGGTAAACATTAAAATATTACATTAAAAACACAGCAGTACTAACTAAACTAAACATATGTGGCTGGACTGACTCAACATTAAAGGCTTGCCGAAATAGCCAGATTTTACATGCTATCCGGAAGGTCAGAAGGTCACGGTGTGACCTGACCTCTGGCAGCAAGGAATTCCAAAGCATAGGGGCAATGATGGATAATGCCCTTCTTCTCGTCGACGTAAAGCGATGGGCTTTGGCGCTCGGAATGAGGAGAAGATCTTGATCCTCGGATCTCAGTGATCTCGTGGGACAGTGTGGAGTAAGGCGGTCCCTCAAGTTCACTGGCCCCAGACCATACAAGGCCTTGAAGGTCACAACCAACACTTTGAAGGTGATCCAGAATTCAATAGGCAGACAGTGCAGTTCCTGCAATACAGGTGTAATACGGTGGCCCACAGGAGTGCCTGTGAGCACACGGGCTGCAGCGTTCTGCACTAGCTTAAGTTTCCAGGTCACCGACAGAGGTAGGCCAATGTAGAGAGCGTTACAGTAGTCTAATCTTGAGATGACCGTCGCTTGGATCACCGTGGCCAGGTCGTGTCGGGACAGGTAGGGGGCCAGCCTCTGAGCCTGGTGAAGATGGAAAAACGCAGCTTGGCTAACCATGGAGACCTGAGTCTCCATGGAGAGCCGAGTGTCCAGATGGACTCCGAGGCTTTTTATTGAAGGCGACGGGCATTAAGCCACGCCGTCCAGAGTCGGAAGCTGGAGACCCCCACCGCCCGGGCGACCTAGCCAAAGGATCTCCGTCTTCACTTGATTCACCTTCAAACTACTGGCTCACAGCCATCCAGTAACGGCTTCAAGGCAAAGATGGAAATTATCGGGTACCGAATCGGGCTGGCCCTCTATCCTCCGAATGAGCTGAGTGTCATCAGCGTACTGATGACACTCAAGCCTAAAGCTGCGCATCAGCTGGGCAAGTGGTCGCATGTAGATGTTAAATAACAGAGGGGGAAGGATGGCCCCCTGGGGAACCCCACAAATTAGTGGGGGGAAACCCCAGAGACAACCTCACCCCTCCTCACTCGCTATGTCCGGTTCCGGAGGAAGGAGGACAACCAGTTTAGAGCCGTCCCCCTTACCCCGGCCCCGGCAAGGCAGTGGGTCCAAAGATTGTAATCAACAGTATCAAACGCTGCTGTGAGGTCCAATAACACGAGCAGCGCCGATCCGCCTTGATACCAAAGCAGCACTCTATGGCAAAGAAGGCCAAACAACTACTAAAACAAGAATTCCCATGATTCCTTAACAATGAGTCATGTCAATTAAAATGATGTCAAACTGCATTAATTCTAAGTATAGACCCCCCCCCCCCCAAATGCACTCTTGAAAAGAAATAAGATCATCTCTTATCATGTGTTGAGTTTTCTGGCCAGGTTACTTTTCTGCTCATTAAAGACTCAGAGAAGAAGCAGCGATACATATATTGTTCTATCTATAGGCTCACTGGCATTGTAATGAGCCAATGCATAAGGATTCTAACAGGGCAAAGTTATCTGCACAATATGTCATGTGACATGACTTCTGGATGTAGTGATTCTGAATGGTTACCCTGTTAATAGGGAACAGATTCAACTTTGTCCTTTAATCCAAATTTTAAAGGATCTATCTAAGGTGCTGAGCTATTTGGGAGAACGAGATCGAGAATCTTGGCCACCTCCTTGCCACAATTGTGCCAACATAATGTTTCTGAAGCAGTTACAGATCCATAACTCCATTCAGAAATTTCTAACTCTAATACACAACATGGCTTTTTCACTGCTGTTATGTCTCTGCAATTTGGAGATGCAAGTATAAGAAGATAAATTTCCCATGGAAATGGGGAGAAGAAAATTCAGTGCCCTGCTCTGAAAATACTGTTATGCTAAAAAGGGTACTGTTAGAACACATTAAACCTTACTCACTGCCTTCCTTTCTCCCCAAACCATGTAAGGTGATAATGTTTTGGATTGCCATGTCCACCACCAAAGATACCTCCCTAGAGAAAGAAACCAAGGTTATTTTCTCCCTCCCTGGAATTACTTGCCCAGTTGTTTTTTTTACCTTGAGACTCTTGGAAGATGGAGACAAGGGGAAAACCGCAGGTATTCTTCTGGGCTTTGATGATGAGACACTGGGAGGTCTGCTTACTCTGAGACAAAAAGACAAGAGCAGGGTCTATAGAAGTATCACTAATATAGATATAAAGTGATTTTATGTGCCATTCATTGTTTTAATTTCTTAAGTAGTTGTTTATATGAGTACAGTATTAAGTTGAGTTGGTTCCACTATCTCCAAACAAAAGTATGTTTAAAGAGGATAGAAAAAAAGACTTCTGCTTATGGTGTCACTGGGACACCATAATGAATAAAGAAAAAATTTAATAAAATTATTATACCAAAAACTACTGGAATGGGAAAGAGAGAGGGAACTTGTAAAAGACAATATGATCAAATGGATAATAGACATTGGCCATTCAATGCTCCTAAGGGAATGGGATCAGGTGTGGAAAAGGACACTAAGATATACCAGAGCTAGAAGTTTAATAGAAAATTAGTAACAAAATGTTCTACCGTTGGCATTTAACGCCCCAGCAACTATCCAAATATTATAAAATATACAACAACCAATGCTGGAAATGTGAAAGAGTACTAGGAACTTACTACCATGCATGATGGGGGTGTAAAACAATCAAAAAGTTCTGGGTAATAATTCACAAACATATACAAAAAAATATTAAGGTGAAATTTGATATGAAACGAAAATACTATTTGCTTAACACAATAGATTTTAAGATAGAGAAAAATGAAGAGAGGATGTTTCTTTACTTATCAAACGTGGCAAGAATAATAATAGCCCAGAAATGGAGAGAAAAAGAACATCCCACAACTGAAGACTGGATGAGCAAGCCAATGGAATATGTGAATATGGACATTTTAACACAAATACTAAAAGACCAAAACAAAGTTAACCAAACTAACTGGCAATCATTAAGATTGTACCTGCAGGAGACACAAAGATTGAACATATGAACAACAAACAATCGAATAATGATAAAGAAAAGAAAAACGCCCCAATTAGATAGTGAACGGCCCCAATTAGATAGTGTAATCCGCCCCGAGCCTGCAGGGAGGAGCGGAATATAAAACCGAATAAATAAATAAATAAATAAATAAATAATAACTTTGAAGAAAATAGACTAAGGAATAATTGCTCCCTGTGGAATGGACTGGAAACCATTCAAATCCCCCTTCTTGTCTACCTCCTCTTCTCTACCAACCCTACCCCACCCAACCCATTCCACCACCACCCCACCTACCTACTTACTAAGTTTCCTACTTTTCTCCACTCATATTTCGTCCCCCCTCTTTTATTGTATTTGAAATCAACGATTAATAAAAATGATTTTAAAAAACTAATATAGATATAAAGTGATAGATAGGGAACAAGAAAAACGAATATACAACAAGGTTATAGGTAATGATGCATATACTATATCAAAAGGAATATGTGTGACAAATAAAAAAGAACGCAAGTACACGTTAATATTGAGTCATATAACAGTGTTGTACAATACGATGTAATAAATACATGAATCAAACAGAGATATTGGCAACACACCGAAATGAAATCACAAGAAAAAAATACACTAGAATATAGTATATGCCAGCATGAGTGAAGTATATAAGAAAAAATCAATATAAGTGAGGGAATATGTATACACACCTCAATATTGTCCACCCTAGGTAAATTTTAAGGAGTAATACTTCTTCAGGGCTTTGTCTCCGTGTCTTTCTATGGAAGACTCTGGGGCATTTTTATACCTCTTTCTGCTGCTGCCTCCTCCTCTTCCCCCTTTGCCACCTGCACACAACTTATGGTGGACACACTGATAAACCTACACAATCTCCAAGTTCACTTCCTCCCCTTGACAGCTTGACATTTCCCTTTGGAAACATTAGGCTGGAAAGGAATGGTTTCCATTTGGGATGAGGTACAGGTGGGAGTTAAATGTGAGTGATTAATGGCTTATTTGTTTGTTTTCTGTCATCCTCTCAAGCCAAAAAGGACAGAGGCCCTGTAAGCAGCTTCCAGCTAAAACAAGCAACAAGTGTGTGGCATCCGCTCAAGGACACATGACCACAATACTGTTGGTGACCACTCAGGCAATCTTTGAAGGTTGTTGAGACAGAAACATCCAGCACCAACCTTTTACTTTCCAGCTGGTTGGGAACCCCAAGATCATTTGGGCGACTGTGTGTGAAGGTGGCCATGCAGTGCCTATCTGTATTGTTGCGGATGGATAGTCAAAAAGCAATCATTACCCTGAACACCTAGAAGATTATTTTGTCTCCAAACATTTGACTGTAGCAATACAGCCAGGTGCTGTACACTTGTCTTCTGCAGCCACTAAATGAAGTTTTCCAATCTATGTGTAATGACATGTTAGTGTGTCAGCAGTAATGTGTAAGTATTACACACATGTAATGAGAAATCTCTGTGTCTGTGGTTTTCATGAGATATTTTATGTATGTGTCCATAGCTGTTATAAGGGGTTGGTTTAATAACTAATTCACTGGTAAAACTGAATTATTGTGTTATGAAATGAAGCATGTCTAAAAAGTGTGCCACTAAAAAGTGTGCCACCAGTACAAAACGGTTGCAAAGCACAAAATGGTTCCACTAAATTGACAGAGGGAAGTCAGAGGGGGTATCAGTGGCCCATAAAGGGAGAGCTATCCAATTTGGAACCGTATAGAGCAGTGGTTCCCAAACGTTTTTGGCCTACCGCCCCTTTCCAGAAAAAAATTTACTCACCGCCCCCCCCCCTAGAAATTAATGTTTTTTAAAAAAAATTAATAGCAATTAAACAGAAAAATATATATATTAATATTTCTACCTTTTTAATAAAATATAATAAATAAAGTTATAAATTAGAAACATTGAAGTTTGAAATTATAAAACTATTTATTGAACTTAGAATAGAAAGGTAATACAAAAAAAGTTAAAACATTCGAAATCATCTTAATGAGAAGGATGAACCTGGTATGCTGCTACCAATTTAGTGATCCTCGGCTCTATTTTCGTCATCAGTAATCTCAAATCATTGCGATTGACTATTTTGCAATCGGTTTCTTTTTTTTTGTTAATAAATTGGTTACCGCACTGAATCCATGTTCCACTAAATATGTTGACGGACATTATTATTGTTGTTATAAGACTCAACCAGTTGGAAGGGAACCCCAAAGGTATTATTATTATTATCCCTTGCTTGGCGAGAGGAGGAGGAGGGAGCAGGAAGAGGGAAGAAGAGAGAGAGACACACAGAGATAGATGGTAGCCTGTCACACTGTATATGGCACAATTGTCAATACACATGGCTAAGAAAACAACAATTCTGCAATTGCTGTGCCTAACTCAGAGAGGCAATATGTTTTTGCAGGCTGTTCCATGCATTTTAATGCACTATTCCATGTAAAATGATTCAGCATCTGCAACTCCATTTACACTGCTGGCAACCGGATGCAATGCTGGTACATTGTCCACAAACTTAGTCAACAGCATACCATAACTTGAGCCTGCATAGGGCACTAAACAGATGCCAACCAAAGGATTACATTGGAAGATTTATTTATTTACTTACTTACTTACTTACTTACTATATTTTTATACTACCCCTCTCAGCCCGAAGGTGACTCGAGGTGGTGTACACATGGCAATGAATGCCACAAGATAAAACACATTAAAATAATTAATATAACAACCATCTAAAACAATATAATTAGCAATTAAAAATATAAAATACACATCTCAGCATCTCATTATTAAAATTGGTTTCTGTTGCATCGTCATATCATTCCATAGGTCTCAGTTAAATCATTATACTTCATCTGCAAATGCCTGCTTGAACAGCCAAGTCTTAACTTTCTTTCAAAATGTTAAGAGGGAGGGGGCTGATCTAATGTCCCTAGGGAGGGCGTTCCATAGCTGAAGGCCCTGTCTCTCGTCCCTGCCAATCAGGTCAGCAAAGAAGGCAGGACCAAGAGCAGGGCCTATCCAGACAATCTTAAACACCTAGATGGCTCATAGGGAGAGATGCGTTTGGATAGATAAGCTGGACCAGAACCATTTAGGGCTTTAAAGGCTAAAGCCAGCACTTTGAATTATGCCCGGTAGCAAACTGGCAGCCAGTGGAGCTGGCGCAACAGAGGGGTTGTGCACTCCCTGAGTGCCGCTCCAGTTATCAACCTGGCTGCTGTCCGTTGGACCAATTGAAGCTTCTGAACAGTCTTCAAAGGCAGTCCCATGTAGAGAGTGTTGCAGTAATCTATGTGGGATACCAAGATATCCATGATATACAGTAGCTAGAAGATAATTTTAGGCTCATGGGACACATTAAAAAGAGAAAAATTCTAGCTGTATTTCATTCCTTGCTTGCCTATTTTTTAGCTGACTATCCCAGGCAGGAAGCAGGATATAAGGACAGAGAGCACAAAATGCAGCTTGTTCTCAAGTTTTTTTTTCCTTTTGCTAAGTGATCTGGTAGGTCTGTGGTATCACAGTGAAGTGAACAATTAACTTCTCTCCTTTAGGTTGAAACAATCATTCTTGGTTGGAGGCAAAGCTACAGAGGTTTATTACAATATGGCCAAATAGAATGCAGGAACAAGCAATACACTTTAAAAGGTAAAAGCACAAATTCACAGAAAAATACACAACATTTTATACAGTTATGACAGCTATTTAGATTTCCCGCTCCCATGATTGGCTGAAAAGCAGGGTCAGCTAGGATCTATGCAAGGATTGGCCAGGGGTTCCCCTGATCTCACAGCCTGGAGGAGGAGATTTCCATGGTGAGAATAAGAACAGTTGATGACTGGAAAGTTTAAAGAGCCAATCCATTGCAGACGCCCCCTGGGATGATGCGAACCTGGAGAAAGTGGTAACATGGGTATTATGCAGATGGCCCCTTGCCCAACTTAAGTGTACAGCTCTGCTGAAACAAAGACTCAAAAGACGACGTTTGCTGTTCTAGATAATCAGGGGCTTGGCTGCCTATTCAAAAAACTAATCAGTTCATGTTTGTTGAGCCTCCTCTTCCACAGGAACGATATACACTCAGCTTCAGTTGAAAGGACAAACATCCCAAGCTCATCTTGGTGACAAGATCATCTTTCTTACATACACATCCACAAAGGTTTTGATATTATCTGACTTGGGAAATAGCTGGAGGGATCCTAACGGTGATCTCAGTTGCCAAGGGATTATACAAAACTGAAGGCACAGTCAGGCAGCTAATTTCAAGATACATTTTATACATTTAAGAATTGACACAGTATACAAGTAATGCATGTTACACATAAAGTATCAGGTTGATACATTTATTGAACAGTTACATTTAATAGAGTTTGGGTACAGTTGTTGCTACGTCCTTCTGAAGGCTCTAGTGCAGTGGTTCCCAAACTTTTTTGGCCTACCGCCCCCTTTCCAGAAAATTTTTTACTCACCGCCCCCCTAGAAATTATTTTTTTAAATTTTTAATAGCAATTAAACAGAAAGATATATGTATTAATTTTTCTACCTTTTTTTGTAAAATATAGTAAAGAAAGGTGTAAATTAGAAACATACGAGTTTGAAATTATGAAACTATTTATTGAACTTAGAATAGAAAGGTTTCCATGCAATGCCCCCTTGCTTTCCTTAACCCCGCCCATGACGCTCAGTCCTGTATGGCTGTTGGAGAGGGGTTCAGAAGAGGAAGGGGGCATGCGCCGCAATTTCCAGGCAGCACCCCCTTGCTCTCCTCAACCCCACCCATGACGCTCAGTCCTGTATGGCCATGGGAGAGGGGTTGAGAAGAGGAAGGGGGCATGCATGGCAGTTTCCAGGCAACACCCTTGCTCTCCTCAACCCCACCCATGACCCTCAGTCCTGTCTGGCTGTTGGAGACGGGTTGAGAAGAGGAAGGGGGCATGCACGGCAGTTTCCAGGCAATGCCCCCTTGCTCTCCTCAACCCCACCCATGACGCTCAGTCCTCTATGGCCATGGGAGAGGGGTTGAGAAGAGGAAGGGGGCATGCATGGCAGTTTCCAGGCAACACCCCCTTGCTCTCCTCAACCCCACCCATGACACTCAGTCCTGTATGGCTGTTGGAGAAGGGTTGAGAAGAGGAAGGGGGCATGCACGGCAGTTTCCAGGCAATGCCCCCTTGCTCTCCTCAACCCCACCCATGATGCTCAGTCCTGTATGGTGGTTGGAGAGGGTTTGAGAAGAGGAAGGGGGCATGCGCCGCAGTTTCCAGGCAACGCCCCCTTGCTCTCCTCAACCCCACCCATGACACTCAGTCCTGTATGGCTATTGGAGAGCGGTTGAGAAGAGGAAGGGGGCATGCGCGGCAGTTTCCAGGCAGCGCCCCATGGCTCTCCTCAACCCCACCCATGACGCTCAGTCCTGTATGGCTGTTGGAGAGGGATGGGGAGGGGGAAGGGGGCATGCGCCACAGTTTCCAGGCAACGCCCCCTTGCTTTCCTCAACCCCACCCAAAGCTCTCAGTCCTGTATGGCCGTGGGAGAGGGGTTCAGAAGAGGAAGGGGGCGTGCGCCGCAGTTTCCAGGCAACACCCCCTTGCTCTCCTCAACCCCTCAGATGGCCATACAGGACTGAGCGCCATGGGTGGGGTTGAGGAAAGCAAGGGGCTGCACTCAGCCGTTTCCAGGCAGCGGCCCATTGCTCTCCTCAACCCCACCCATGACGCTCAGTCCTGTATAGCTGTTGGAGAGGGTTTGAGAAGAGGAAGGGGGCATGCACGGCAGTTTCCAGGCAGCGCCCCATGGCTCTCCTCAACCCCACCCATGACGCTCAGTCCTGTATGGCCGTGGGAGAGGGGTTGAGAAGAGGAAGGGGGCATGCGCCACAGTTTCCAGGCAACACCCTCTTGCTCTCCTCAACCCCTCGGACGGTCATGCAGGACTGAGCGCCATGGGTGCGGTTGAGGAAAGCAAGGGGCTGCACTCAGCCATTTCCAGGCAGCGGCCCATTGCTCTCCTCAACCCCACCCATGGCGCTCTGTCCTGTATGGCCGACCGAGGGGTTGAGGAGAGGAAGGGGGCATGTGCCGCAGTTTCCAGGCAACACCCCCTTGCTCTCCTCAACCCCACCCATGATGCTCAGTCCTGTATGGTGGTTGGAGAGGGTTTGAGAAGAGGAAGGGGGCATGCGCCGCAGTTTCCAGGCAACGCCCCCTTGCTCTCCTCAACCCCACCCATGACACTCAGTCCTGTATGGCTATTGGAGAGCGGTTGAGAAGAGGAAGGAGGCATGCGCGGCAGTTTCCAGGCAGCGCCCCATGGCTCTCCTCAACCCTACCCATGACGCTCAGTCCTGTATGGCTGTTGGAGAGGGATGGGGAGGGGGAAGGGGGCATGCGCCACAGTTTCCAGGCAACGCCCCCTTGCTTTCCTCAACCCCACCCAGAGCTCTCAGTTCTGTATGGCCGTGGGAGAGGGGTTCAGAAGAGGAAGGGGGCGTGCGCCGCAGTTTCCAGGCAACACCCCCTTGCTCTCCTCAACCCCTCAGACGGCCAGACAGGACTGAGCGCCATGGGTGAGGTTGAGGAAAGCAAGGGGCTACACTCAGCCATTTCCAGGCAGCGGCCCATTGCTCTCCTCAACCCCACCCATGACGCTCAGTCCTGTATGGCTGTTGGAGAGGGTTTGAGAAGAGGAAGGGGGCATGCACGGCAGTTTCCAGGCAGCGGCCCATTGCTCTCCTCAACCCCACCCATGGCGCTCTGTACTGTATGGCCGTCCGAGGGGTTGAGGAGAGGAAGGGGGCATGTGCCGCAGTTTCCAGGCAACACCCCCTTGCTGTCCTCAACCCCACCCACAGCACACAGTCCTGAAAACCGCATGAACATACACATGGCCCTTTCCTTTCCCACTGCCCCCTAACATCGGCTCCCCCCCCCCAAATTCTCTGGAGGCTCCCACAACCCCTTGGATTGTCCCACCGCCCACCAGGGAGTGGTACCACCCACTTTGACAACCACCGCTCTAGTGGCTTTGACAGTTTTGGAGCCATTAAAAATGTTTTTTTAAAAAAAAAATCTTTTTTCTTGTTTGAAGACTCATTGTCCATAAATTTTGGGGAGGGGGTGCCATGGCTTGATAACAAGGTGACTTCATGCACAGAAGGGCTAAGGTCCTACAGTCCTTCAGCATAGTCTAAATATACTGAATAATGCTAAATATGGGTGGTGGGGAGTGGGAAGGAGGAAGGAAGGAAGGAAAGGAAAAGAAAAGAAAGGTGCTTGCCTCATTGCCTCTTCTTTCTGTTTCCCTTCTTTTTCTGGCTCAAAAAGACGAGCAACATGGAACTATTATTATACATCTCTGCCTCATTATAATCAGCTGTAAATATTTTTATAGTTTTAGTTAAGAGTCTAATTTCGGTTGTTTTAAAGTGTGTTTTTTATATTCTCTATAAGCCGTCCTGAGCCTTCGGGGAAGGACGACATACAAAACTGAATAAATAAATATTTTGACAAAACAGACTTAAATGAGGCTTGTGATTAAGCACACGTCATAGACAGCTTTGTCTGTTAAAATGGTGTCATGCTGCATTAATTCTAAAGTGTAGCTACTAGGGGTGGATATCTCCAGTCGTTATCCTTAGAAAACCGTTACTATTTCATATTAAAATCAAGTTAGACCCTAATTCGACCCACGGCCAGCAACCCGGAAGTGACGTTTCTAAATCGAAACCGGGTCTGCCATTTCTGTAAAGGGCACGTTATTATGTCGTTATAATTTCCGCCCTTTCTTACCTTTAACCCGCATTGGTTCTCAGCTGCCAGGGGAGAGTGGAAGCAATGCCTCCCCTCGCTCCTGCCAGCTCAGAAACCAACGCGAGTTCCCTTTAACCTGGGTTGGTTCTGAGCTGGCGAGGGGGCGTGAAGGGCATGCACTCCATCCCTTCTCGCCAGCTGAGAATCAACCTGCATTACAGATATCGCGGGTTGATTCTGAGCTGGCGAGGGGGTGTGGAGGCGGGCATCCCCTGCGCACTGGCCTCACTAATGATACAGTAACAAATTTAGTTATTAATTACGTTACAATTTTGAATTTTTTACAAAAATTTTCAGAACAATTTCTATTTTGAAACAACAGCGGCTCCCCCCCCCCCCCCAAGTTTAGAAACATTTTTTTAATGGATCAACCACACCTAGTAGCTGCACCCCTGGTTTTTAATGAGGTTGCAGTTATAGTAGCTGCTGGCATCCAGCAGATGGCACTCCATTATTCCTTTCATTCTCAGGAACTTGCACATTCTTCAATGATATTTTAGTTAATGTTCCTGGAAGGGGGTCAGAAAGCAAAGTGGAGCAGAGCATAATTTCAGAGGAAGAACCAGCTTCCTGATATTATTATTATGTTTATTATGTTTATTTACTTTTCTTTCCACAAGGAGGCTCAAAGTGGTTACTGTTTCTAGATCAGGAATCAAGAAACAATACCATTATTATTTGAAATCTGCTTAACTACATTGATGTAACTTCCACACTCCCCATCCCAAAATGTGAGTTGTTTTAGCCCAGAAGAACAGGATTTCCTTATCTTTCATTTGGATGAGCATCAGTTGAATTATAATTATATGTCACCTATTTAGACTATCATCTGGCCCACTTTCTCAACTTTTTTTAAAAGTAGGGGTATACCTACACTATAAAATTAATGCAGTTTGACACTGCTTCAATTGCATTAGCTAAATGTGCTATGGAATCATGAGTTTGTAGTTTTACAAGGTCTTTAGCCTTCTCTGCCAAAGGGGTGCTGGTGCCTCACCGAACTACCAGTCCCAGGATTCCATAGTATTACCAGAGCAGCTAAAAGGGATGTCAAACTGCTTTAATTCTACAATGTATATGCATCCTGAGCCCCCTTCCTTCTCCTCTGCAGATATGAGAAATCGCTTGTGCAATTTGATCTCAGGCCCCTTCTACACTGCCATATAATCCAGATTACCAAAGCAGATAATCCATATGATCTGCTTTGAATTGGATTCTATGAATCTACACTGCCATATAATCCAGTTCAAAGCTGATAATCTGGTAGTGTAGAAGGAGCCTCAGTTTGCACCAAAGAAAGTAAATTGAAGACAAAGGAGAAAAGTAGGAAGAGCAGGAGGAGAGAGGAACTTGAACATTTGACAAGCAGTTGAAAAAGTGGGATAACAGAGGATTAATTGGGATAGTTTCTTCTCAATGAGGAGAGATGAAAGGCATAGGAGGAGCTTTATCATTAAGTAATATGAGGCAGCCAACTCAGGACACAATGAAGGGCAAAAGTGGCCATCATGTTGAGCCATATAGCAGTATCTCTTTAAGAACACGACATTCTGTCCCTTAAAGTGTAATTAGCATTGAACTATGGTTCAACTATGTATATTCATGTGTATTTTTAAATGATAAAACAATGATCCTCAGGTCAACTTCTACATGTGTCAGTGCAGGAATAGGGACCCAATACAAAGCCCAGCAGACAAGAGGCAGAAATGAGATGTGCAGGGGTAGATTTAACGGTATACAAAGTAAGCGGCCGCTTAGGGCGCCATGTGGTCAGGGGCGCATCTGGCTGGAATGTCCACGTATGCGCCATTGCTGTGGCACGATTCAAAGTGGTCGGAGTTGCAAATCGCACTCCACGAGGACGAAAAGGAGGGCGTTTTGCAGCAAGAGGCTGTCGCATTCGGCTGTAAAACGTCCTTTTTCGGCCTTGTGAAATGCGTTTTGCGTCACCGTCCACCTGGAGTCGTGCTGCAGCAATGCTGCATGCGTGGACCTCCCGCACATGCGCCATTGCTGCGGCGCGACTCCAGGTGGACGGTGATGCAAAACGCACTCCACAAGGCTGAATAGGAGGACTTTTTGCAGCCGGAGGAGGGAGGCTCCTGCATCCGGCTGAAAAATGTCCTTTTCGGCTTCGTGGAGTGCGTTTTGCGTCACCGTCCACCTGGAGTCACGCCGCAGCAATGGCGCATGTGCGGAACCTGGCCCTGCACATGTGCACACCAGTGCTCATGCGCACACCAGCGCACATGTGCACCCAGCGTGAGGACAGAGAGTGAGGGGGCGCCAAAAGGATATTTGCGTACCATTTTAAATTACCTTAGTCTGGCCCTGGAGAAGTGTTCCCTATTAGCCCTCTCTCTTGCCCAAACCAAGGGAGGAAAGGCAACCCTACTTCCTTTTTCAACTTCTTTTTCGTCCTGAGCAACATTTATCAGCAACTTGGGGAAACCTGGGGAATATAGTACACCTGCCATTTGGGGCATTTGAAGCAGAGTATAAATGTAGTGGCCATTTTCAATAAGGACTTCTCACATTAGCTTCTCTGCAGAAAAGCTGCAGGGGTCATCTTAAATAGGGGCTTACAGTAATTCTAATATTGTATACATTTTTTATCCAAATTGTTCCCTGAAGTAGTTGTGTTTGTGCAATTTCTGAGCAACTAAAGTCATTGCAAAGGTCACAGAACTGTGGAATCTGAACACCAAGTCTTATTAAATACTTAATATGGCAAGTGCTATTTAGGTTCCTTTGTGTAAAAATCTCAACCAATCACATTTATTTTGTATTGTTTTCTCCACTTCAGAAAGAGAAATGTCTTGAGAGAATTTTCTATTATGAGGCATCATTCTCTTGCTAGTATACTGTATATAAAAAGTGAATTTAAGCATCTAGGAAAATCTAGCTGGCGGTCAACCGGCAACTAGCACAGTGGATTAACTGCCAGCTACTGTAAATCTTGCAACCGGAAGGTTGACAGTTCAAGCCACGGGTGGGGATAGCTCCCACTATCAACCCTAGCTTCTGTTTACCTGGCAGTTAAAAAACAGCAATTTGAGTAGATAAATAGGTACAGCTTTGCCGGGGAAGTAAAAGGCACCCCTGAAAAACATGCCAGCAAAAACTTGATCAGGAAGGAATCCAAGGACAACAGCCTCCTTGGTGTGGAAATTGGAACAACAGCACCACCCTATGGCCGAGTTGAGCACAGCCTCCAGATGCCAGAGATGGAAAACAGTGGGAAGCCTTGCCCCTTACTGTCTGTCTTCGTTGTTAGTTGTGTAATGGCACTGAATGTTTGCCATGTTTGTTTCTGTAATCCTCTCTGAATTCCCTCAGGGACATAAGAGTGGAATATAAATGAAGTAATATTTTATTATTTGTCAGGGTTAGGATCTAAAATGGTGTCCCAATAAAGTGATAAGAAAAGTGTATTGTTCGCTTATGCCGATGAATATTGAGATGATACATATTTATGGTTTTTAATACTTAATGGGGTATGGAGAAATAAAAGGAACGTTGAAGTCAGGTATTGGATAGGTTCAAGTACCAATTCTTTTTGCCTCATTGAAAACTGAAGAGAGATCTTGGATGCATAGACGAGGTAATTTCAGAAGGTGTTGCTTGGATGGAGTTCATGAAAGTTGCTTCTATATTGATACCTCTGTGGTCTGTTTCAGTAGCTGCTTTTGTCTACTCTAGCTTAGATGTCCCAAGAATATCCCCCCCCCCCCCCAGTTTAATTGAAAACATGTTCTTTTTTCCCTCCAGATTTGAATGTTTAAACTCAAATTTCTTCAGCCAAAATAAAGAACTGTGCAAATCTTCGTGAATTCTCCCCACGAAAGAGAAATTGATCCCTATTTGTACCAATCAATTTCAATAGGGAGAAATATGGAGAAAGGTGTGTTGTCTTTGCTTATAGTATAACTGTTTTTAAAAGATGGCAATGCAAACTTAGTACTAACACAGTAGATCATGTAGAAAACTTCAAACTCAGACCTTGCAAAGGCTTTTACTGGCCTTTCAAAGCATGCTGCTTGAATCTTGTCATTTATTATTGTGAAACCACTTTCTTCTACACTCCAGCTATTTTTGTCATCCTGTTTCATTCTGAATTTTTCAAATATTGGTAAAATCATATCACAATTTTCTTCATGAAATGAGGGCAATTCAATGAACCCAAATGAACTTTTTCACCCATTTCTAGTTTAGATGCAGCATATACTCAAGTCTAAGCTGACCCAAATATAAGCCAAGACACCTAGTTTTACCATTAAAAACTGGGAAATGTATTGACTTGAGTATAAGACAAGGGTGGGAAATGCAGCAGGTACTGGTAAATTTCAAAATAAAAATAGATACCAATAAATTACATTAATTGAGGAATCAGTAGGTCAAATGTTTTTGAATATTTACATAAAACTGTAAATTAAGATAAAACTGTCCAACTCTGATTAAACCATTATTCTAACCTTCTTCTATGTAAATATGTTTATATATCCTTCCAATAATAATAGAGTAAAATAATATAATAATAATAGAGTAAAATAATATAATAATAATAGAGTAAAATAATGGAAATGTAATAACAGTAATAACAGAGTAAAATAATAAATAGAGTAACATAATAAATGTAATAATAATAATAAATAGTAAAATAAATGTAATAATGATAAACAGAGTAAAATAATAATTGTAACAATAATGAACAGAATAAAATAATAAAATTATGTAAATGTAATAATAATAAATAGAGTAAAATAATATATGTAATAATAATAATAACAGAGGACAATAATAAATAACTTTGACTCAAGTATAAGCCGGGGGGGGCTTTTTCAGCCTAAAAAAGGGCTGAAAAGCTCAGCTGGTACTCAAGTATATATGGTAGCTAATAAAAGAGGACAAATTGTCGTCATTTTCTCCATTAAACTTGCTGTTTTATTGTGAACATAGAAGAAATCCATCCAAAATACATACATTTACAAACATACATTCATACTTGCACACACAGACACGCACATTATGTATAAAATAAAAATAGACCCAAAGTGGACATAAGTGGGATTTTGCACCAGTGAGTCAACATAGATGTCACAACAAATACAACCTAGGTCACCACCAGAGATAACAGACACCCCACCTTGTCCCCTGTGGCACTTTTTTTTTTGCAGAACCCCCTACTAGTGTATAGGAAGAAGGGCACATGACTCCATTGTAATGCTTGCTGTTATTAAACAAAGAAAAATCCCCAAAGAGAACATTGAGGTGGGGAGAGGACAGGCCCTCTTTCACAAAAGGTTTCAAATTGTTTTTAGAAAATGCAAAAGAACACAACAAGATTGGAATGTGTAGGCCTACAAAGAGGCAGTTGATGGACCTCCGACTCTTCAGTGGGTAGGTTGTCACCACATGTAGGAATCATCATACCTGTAAGGGGGGAAAGGGAGATCGTGCCATTACAGAGGTGAAGGAAGGAGCAAAAGGGTCATCTGCTCCCAAATGTATGCCTAGAGATATTAGTTCTTTGGAAGGCAAGTCCTCAAATCTGTTCACTAGCATGCAGACTGGAAGATTCTGGGAGCTACAGATATAAAAAAATTAACTTTTCCATGCTCTGTTCCAGAATCCAGAACACTGACATGCAGGGGCGGTCCGAGCTCTCCCGGGGGGGGAGGCGAACATTATTTCCCCCCCCCCGCGGCTCCCGGCTGCGCCTACGCGGAAATTCGCGCAGGCGCACTGGCTCCCGAGCACGCCGGCGTGGAGGAACGGGGGGGGGAGAGGGGACTCATGGGCGCCCGGACCCGAGGAGGAGCAGGAGGAGGGGGGAGGCCACGAGGGCGGCCCCCACGGAGACCCCCAGCAGCGGCAGCAGCAGCAGCGCCCCTGGGAGGGCCCGGGGCCAGAGGCGCATGTTCCTCTTCCCCGCTGAATGAATGTAGGAGGGGAGGGGGAGGGGCCACAGGTATGCCACAGCCAGCCCCCCTCGCCCCCCTCTGCCTGACGTCACTTCCTCCCCGCCTCTGCCGAGGAGGAGGAAGGGGAGGAAGGCCTCGACGGCCGCGCGATGCAGCAGGATGCCTGGAAGAGAGAGCGCGGAGGGAGGGAGGGAAGGAGAAGGCGGCCTCTTCCTCCTTCCCCTCCCTCCCTCCGGCGTCTCTCCTTCTGGGCGTCCTTGCTGCATTGTGCGGCCTCCTCGGCAGAGGCGGCGAGGAAGTGACGTCAAACAGAGGAGGGCGAGGGGGGCCGCCCTCGTGGCCTCCCCCCTCCTCCTGCTCCTCCTCGGATCCGGGCGCCCGCCCAGTGAGTCCCCTCTCCCCCCCGTTCCTCCACACCACCGGCTTTGGAGGCGTGGCGCGGGCAGCACTGGCTCCCGAGCACGCCTCCAGCCCGGCCGGCTGCGACAGCGGGGTGGCGCCCCTCCCAGGTGGCGACGCCCCTCTCCAGGGACATCGCCCTACGCGGCCGCGTGGTCGGCGTAATGGGCGGGGCCGGCCCTGCTGACATGTCAACAAGGTAGCCTTGTTAAGAGGTCAATAATTTCCATATACCTTTTGGCAGGGCAATCCCATTCTTTGATGTGTACAAGCAGGAAATAAAAATGAGACAATTGGAGAAATAAGCAGTTGACCAACTAGCACAAGGAGCTTGCCTTCATTTTGTTTGGCTTTTATACATGCTTTTCAATGCTCTCTCTACACTTCTGCAGGACTCCAACTTCTCAGCTTTAAGAAAATCCAAAGCCTTGTCACACTTATTCTAACAAGATGGAAGAAAATAGGATTTCTGTGTGGTTCTAGATTCTCCCTCATTGGGCCGGAGAGATAGCACAGCGGTAGCAACAGCTGTGCTGGCAATCTGAAGATCTGAAGATTGCTGGTTCGAATCCCGGGCTGGTTTGGACACCCAGCTTTGAGCCCTGTCCACTGTTTACCCAACAGTTCGAAAACAGCTCAGCTGTGATTAGATAAAACTGGGAACCGCCAAGCGGGGAAGGATTTTTTCAAAGAAGGACTTACAAAGCCTAAATAAGTAAGATCGGCTGTCCGAAGGTGGAATGAGGAAAAAACAGAGGCTCTCCGTCATGAGGATGCAGCAACACCACCACCTTGTGACGTAATGACGCAATCACACCCTGTGACGCACCTGTGATGCAGCCTGAAGAAAAGCCTTCTAAAATTGTACTGTTATATGTTGTATGTAATTGTATGTGGAACCGGCAGGGACTGTCTGCCGTATGTGTGATGTAATCCGCTCTGAGTCCCCTTCGGGGTGAGAAGAGCGGAATATAAATAAAGTGTATTATTATTATTATCTGTCAAAGATCTAACACTATTTTCATAGAATCATAGAGTTGGAAGAGACCTCGTGGGCCATCCCGTCCAACTCCCTGCCAAGAAGCAGGAAAATTGCATTCAAAGCACCCCCAACAGATGGCCATCCAGTCTCTGTTTCAAAGCCTCCAAAGAAGGAGCCTCCACCACCTTCTGGGGCAGAGAGTTCCACCACTGAATAGCTCTCATAGTTAGGAAGTTCTTCCTCATGTTCCTCCTTTCCTGTAGTTTGAAGCCATTGTCTTGTCTCCTACTCTCCAGAGAAGCAGAAAACAAGCCTCCTTCCTCCTCCACATATTTATACATGGCCATCATAATGTCTTTTCTCAGCATTCTCTTCTGCAGGCTAAACATACCCAGTTATTTAAGCTTTTAAAAACATTTGGAAAGTTCTTAAAAGCACCTGTTTTGGTCCACAACATTCAAATGTGGATTGAAGACATTCTAGTAAAAAAGGGGGGGGGGTAATATTTCCTAGTTCTGTTTATTTTCCCAGAATAAAAACTGGTTGCATAAGAAAGAGAATTTCTGCAGGAATTGTTTGTTATATGGTGCATGACAAGCAATAGCTGCCAAAATCCTCTCTTCTACACAGCTATTAAAACTACAGGAGTCCTCTCTAATTTCACTCTGGCAAGCCTTTCTTAACAGGGGAAAACACAATGTGTTCCTGAACATGTGCAGAATGCCTTTTCCTTTCCAGGTAGGAATGGTTCTTAGGAAGAACAGGCTGTAGGCTGGAAATATGTGGCTTCTGGAGAGGCATTTTATTCTTTGCCAAAACAACATCAGACAAATTGTCGCTTGGGCTTACCGTGATCTGCCATTATGGTCACTGCTGCTACTGCTGTCTCCAAAAATAAGCTCTGACATCAAGGACTCTGGGCTGGATCTCTTGCCATACCTTGTGGATAGAAGGAAGGATAAATAACTGAGTCTGTCATTTATTCCCTTGGAGAGACAAAGGAGATGCCCATATTTTTGTTTCTCCCACCACCCCAACAAACCCTGATTTCAGAAGCCGAAAACTATGCCTCATAGGCAGGCCCGGATTAACCCCTTTTGGCGCCCTAGGCCACACTTTGGAATTGCGCCCCCAAACCAACCTTTACCGCACCCCCCACCTCCTCCTCCCGGCACTGCGTGCCCTCCTTCCTTGAGTCAAGGAAGGAGGGCACGTGCGAGGAGGAGGAAGGAAGGGAAGCCCCGCCCCCGGTGCCAGCATCAGCCCCGGGGGCGGGGCTTCCCTCCGTCTCCTCCTCTTTGCGGCACGCCTCGCGCCCTCCTTCTTTAACAAGGGGTGGGGTGATGGTGAAGGGCGGCGCCATTCCCTCCTCCCCCGCCCCCTCGCAGCGCTCTCCCCCGTCCTCCCCCAGAGAGAGAGGGAGAGAGTTGCGTTGCGGTTTTTTGGGGGGGGTCCCATGTGAATTGCACCTCCCCTTGGCTTGCACCCCTAGGCCATGGCCTAGGGTGGCCTTATGTGTAATCTGAGCCTGCTCATAGGTTCTCATATGGATACCTTAACATTGAAACACATGTAGGTAAGAAATAAAACACACAATGCCTCCACCTCTGTGTTTTTGTTGATTGACTACCTAACTACTTCTCCCATTTTCACACATCAGAGATTAATGGTATGAAAGAGTGGCAGGTATGAATTTCAATTAAGCCTTAAGACATGAGCATTTAGGATCAGCTTGCTCTTGAATGGGCCATTCAAAATTGACCATTGGTCTACAACAGATTGATCCACAAGGGTATAAAAAGTGCTTTTTTGGATTACAATCCCCCAAATCCCCATACCGGCTGGTACATTATGGGATCTATATTCTGAAATGTTATTTTTTCCTGAGGTCAGATAGTCATTTATATCTATATATATTATATTTATATGGTAATGTTTAGTATAGCCATGCTATTTCAGCCTTTCATTCTCAAGTCCAAGAATACAGCGCATGGGTGGATGTTCATGAACGAGAAGTTGCACTATTGGCTTTTGCAAGGCTAGAGATGATAGGGGCTTTCTATAATCTAATAAAAACGTGTTCACAGTTTTTCCATGCTCACAACTTGGAAAGAAGTTAGTGAGGAGTTCAAGTAAATGATGAGGTGACACAAAAAATTCAACCTAGAAAAGTGAGCTCTTGCTAATGGCCTCGTTGGTTTGGTTTTCTAATTAGGTTTCTAGGAGACGAGAGCTAATGGGCTGTTCCAAGCAGCCCACACTAATGGAGAAGGTAGTTAATCAGGTGTTTTACAGCTGGGTACTTCATTTGCTCTCCTAGAATCTGCAGTATTGAGTAATATTTGCAAGACAATTTGTACACTCATGTGCACAGCCCACGACTGTACTCAAGAAGATTGTGGAAATTTCAGGGGGCTTTCCTTCACAGTGAATGGAAAGCAGATATAATATTAAAAGAGGATTCCTAGTTCTTTCCTTTCAATTTCCCAAAGGAGATAGATATGTTGGATTTTCTGCAGGGAAATTGGTGGTCTTCATACTAATGAAGCAGAAAAACTGCTCTGGGGATTTCACTGGACTTTAAAGTAGCTATCCAAGGTGCTAAATCATCTCCTTACAATAGGTTTAACACCTTGGACAGTTCTTTAATGTTGAAGGTTAAAACTCAATTTAGATTCAGCAGCCCACTGGATGCCACCAGCTGCATCGGTCAAACATTGTATCAGCCCTCATTGTTGATCTTCCTTGCCCAGTTGTTACTATTATTGATGGCTCTAGCACGTCAATAAGGGATGTTTGCAGTGGGTACTTGAGATGAATGAAGATTCTTTTTCATCCTCTAGAGCAGTGATTATCAACCTGTCGGCCTCCAGGTGTTTTGGCCTACAACTCCCAGAAATCCGAGCCAGGTTACCAGCTGTTAAGATTTCTGGGAGTTGAAGGCCAAAACATCTGGGGACCCATAGGTTGAGAACCGGTTAGATGCCACATAACTCCCATCCTGCAGCAGCTGCACTGGCTGCCAGTAGAGTACCGGATTACATTCAAAGTGTTGGTGTTAACCTATAAGGCCTTATATGGTCTAGGGCAGTGGTTCCCAACCTGTGGGTCCACAGGTGTTTTGGCCTGCAACTCCCAGAAATCCTAACAGCTGGGATTTCTGGGAGTTGCAGGCCAAAACACCTGTGTACTTGAGGGACCGTCTCTCCCTGTACATTCCCCAGAGATCACTACAGTCTAAAGAACATAACTTATTGGAAGTCCCTTCTGTCCGTTCTTATCACCTGTCCTCTACCAGACAGAGAGCCTTTTCAGTGGCAGCCCCAACTCTTTGGAATGCCCTGCCAGATGAGGTTCGGGCCCTTAGAGAGTTGCCTGCATTCCGAAGAGCCTGCAAAACAACTTTATTTCGGCAGGCTTTCAATCTAAACTGACCCAATGCAACTAGGTGTACTAGGGGTGACTGTTTGATTGTTGGTTTTAGAATTGTTTTTACTGTTTTTAGTGTATTTTATTGTTAATGTTGCCCTATGTAAACCGCCCCGAGCCTTTTGGGATGGAGCCGTATATAAAATCGAAGTAATAAATAAAATAATAAACCACTGCTCTAGATCCCTTTGCACTAAGTAAGACATTTTCTTCTGTCCTCATCAATATTCAGCAAATATCTACCTGTGTGGTCATATGCTAAGTGTAGTGACACTTTTTTTGTGTGTTTGAAAGGAAGATAAGGTGTTGCCTCTACAAGTCAGTTCATAATATTTTGCTATAAGAAGCAAAAGAAAAAAGAAATTCTTCGCACATTCCTATGCTAATTACAGAATTCGACCTTGAGAAAATTTCTTTTTTGGACTACAACAAGGGAGTTTTAGTCCAAAACAAAGAAAATATTTCTATGCTTTGTGCAGAAGCCATCTGGACTGGCTACAAAAGCTTTAACACTGCTAGCAATAGGACAGTGATATGACAGCAGTACTACCCTAAGGTGTCAGTAAGCCAGCTTAGGGCAAGCAGGACAAGTCTTCTGGAAAACAGTGCTCTCCAAATCATGTGGTATCTGTCTTCTGAAGCCACTCCTTCATTCTGAACATAGGTAGGACCAGTCCTAAAGAAAAATCTAGATGTATATGTGAAAGCATGCCTCATTAGAAAAGGCAATAATGTTTGGTAAGATGTAAGGAAGTAGGAAAAGAGGACAACTCTACTGAAGGAGCATAGATGCAGTGAAAGGAACTGTGGCCCTGAGTTTGCAAGACTTGAGCAGGGTTGTTGATAATAGGATGGCTTTAAGGTCTCTCATTCATAAAGTTGCCATAAGTCAAAGTCAGCTTGATGGCAATTAATGATCTTAAACACAAGAAAGCATTACCAAAACCCACATGCAACCCATCCCACTCCACACACACACACCTCTGCCTTGTAACCAAGTTGATGTAATGCCGAAGAGCCGAGAAGTATTTGGCCATTTCTTCAGGGGAGGCATCATCTCCAGGGCTCTCTGGCTTTGGAGGGTAGGCATCCACCAAGGTTCCCAGGCAGAACAAGACACACAGTGTCACGGCCATCAGGAGAGGCCAGGGCTTCACAGACATGACCATCTGGGGGAGAAAACAAGGAAGATGAATAGATTAATTGCCAGGAGAACATCCAAAGCTGTCCCCATTGCCCAACTAGTTTAGGATAGGAAAGGCAGAAGTCAGAAAAGCTACATTCTTTGGGCTACAACTCCAAGAATCCTTCAACCTAGTCCACAGGTTCTCAACCTGTGGGTCCCCAGATATTTTGGCCTTCAACTCCCAGAAATCCTAACAGTTGGTAAACTGGCTGGAATTTCTGGGAGTTGTAGGCCAAGATACCTGGGGACCCACAGGTTGAGAACCACTGACCTAGTCCAAAAAGTAACCTTTTCAAGCATTGTGCAAAAGTTTCCATGAAAAAGCCAATTTACACCTCACAGTCACAGCATAACCAACATGATGGAATCTACCAAGAGTGCAAAAAAATGAACCTAACAGCATATGAAAACTTGATCCTGAAACATGCACAGAGATAACCAAAAAAAACCAGAACAGTGATGAATAAGCATCTGCAAGACATCTTTCTTTGTACTGTCGAGGGCTTTCATGGCCAGGATCACTGGGTTGTTGTAGGTTTTTCAGGCTGTATGGCCATGTTCTAGAAGCATTCTCTCCTGCTGTTTCGCCTGTGTCTATGACAGGGATCCTCGGAGGTTGTGAGGTCTGTAAGACATCTTTCTTTCATCGAAAAACTGCCTATGATAGCAGAAATGCTGTGCATTTGAACACTGAAATACACCAACTTTGCCACACACAAAAACAAACCAGAACCTGAACTTAAAAACAATTAAGAGTATGGAGTTTTTGTGGAACTCTCACATTACATTTTGGAGCTTGTCTCTCCAAAGATACTAGAGTCCAACTGACCTTGTATACTAAGCAGAGTCTTTTCTGGTAGCTATTGAATCAGGGCTGTAGCCAGGATTTTGATTCGGGGGGTGAGTTTGGTTCGGGGGGCTGAGACTGGGTGGAAGAGGGTCTACCCTAGCAAACCTTTTGTATTGTTATCCCAATAACCTCATTAATGTGGGATATAATGAGCATGGTGATCAGATCATGATATGAATAAACATAACAGTTTAAATAATGTACCAGTAAGGCCTTTTCGCGGACCACCCTGAGAATTTCGGGGGGGGCTGAAGCCCCCTTAGCCCCCCCCCCTGGCTACATGCCTGTATTGAATGGAAGACTACTCGAATGCCAGATGCTGTAGGCTAAATTCAGAGGAAGAAACTGACAAAGCACCTTTGAATGTTGCTTATCTAACATTCCTCATCGATCACAATAGAGAATTAATCTACTTTAAATCTGGTTTCTGCCTCCTGCAGAATTCTGGGATTTGTAACTACAACCAGGTTTAAAGTGGATTCATTCTCTAATGTGATGAAGTAGAAAGACAGTTCTATGAGGTGCATGGAGGTCACCAGAAGTCAACAGGCAATTGTAGGCACATACACTCTCCCTCCCACCATGAGTTAAAAGTACTCTGAAATAGGAGACTCCAAAGAGTTCAGCCAGTAGCAGGAAACTTCTAACCAACATTGCAAATCAGCTCTCTACACAAACATGGTACTGCCCCACAATGAACAAAGCTCCTGCTATCACGTTTTGCTGGGAATTAAGTGTTACATCTCTTTGTCTCTCATTACCTTTCCCTGCCACTTTTTCTTTTCTCTGAAAAGAAGTACTGAGTAGCAGAATAAAAAAAGAGCTCCCCTGTTGTCTTTGTTTTCCTGCAGTCCCATCCCAGCAGCAGCAGCAGCTACTCACCATGAAGAAGAGGTAGAAAGAAGCAGGGACAGAGCTGAATGTCAAGGGATGCTATAGGACTCTGCTAGCCAGCTTTCACTGATCTTCAAGTCGTCTCTTGCTGCGGATGCCTCTGTTAGTGGCTCTGACAACCCAGGGCTTATATCCTTGGCAGGTGGTGAATTAAGGGGGGGGGAGGCTCCTCCTCCATTCCTCCCCCCATCATTCATTCACTCACTCTTCCATCATTTGCTGATCAATCCAATTCTGTATCAGACACCTTGATTACCTCTCAAAAGGACGCCACTCTGCTCATGCTCAGGGAAGGGAGGGGGAAGTGACGGGAGAACTAAATGAATCCTTGCAGAGGGAGAGGAGATGGGAGACAGCATTCAGATGTATAAAAAGGACTGATGTTCCTTCTTGAAGGATGAAACAAGTTTCAGTTGCCATTTGGGCCAGGAGTGGACAGAGATTGATAGGATTCATAAACTGTTGTGTTGAGAGTGACAATTCTGTCAAAGAAATGAGAGTCGACCAAAGAAACTGATGGAAAATTAAGATAGTCAAGGGTGTATCTATACTATACAATGAAGCAATTTGACACTATTTTAATGGCTCAGTGCTATGGAATCATGGGAGTTGTGGTTTTATGAGGCACTTAGCCATCTCTGCCAAAGAGATCCTAGGCTTACACACACTAGATCCCTGTCAGTTAAAAGTTAAACTGCATTCATTAGTTAAACTGCATTCATTATAAAGTCAGTTAAACTGCATTCATTATAAAGTGTAGATGCACCCCAAGAAGAAGATTTAGAAAAGGAGCTTTGATCATTGGCAATTGTTGTCTTTCATGTCAATGGGGAATCAAAACCATTCCAGGTTTTGTTGTGAACTTTAGCCAAAGTGTGGAACCTAATTCCTCACCTAGGTTCAGCATTTTGGATACCTCCTTTAAAATGTGGACTGAAACTAAAGATGGATCAATACAAGCCATCAGCCACCTGGGTTTGGTAATACAGAAGCACACTGGTTGTCTCCTCTCAGCGACCATCTACACTGTCATATAACAGCCAGATTATCTTTGTTGAACTGGATTATGTAGCAGTGTAGACTCAGATAATCCAGATCAAAACATATAATGAGGATTTTTTTGCTTTGATTATCTGGGAGCCCATCCAGACAGTTCCAGGTACGGGAATATCCTGTTTTGAGCCAAATATGTGGATCTTCGCATGTCTGTATGTCCCTGCAGTCAGAAATCGCAAGATTGTTTTATCTGGGTTTGTTTCCACATTTTAGTTGTTTGCTTCTGATTGGTCAGTTCCTAAAGAACGGTGAGACTTGAGTAGAAGGCAAAAACTTTTTTTCTGTGGCAGAAACGTCATGAAGCTTGTGGAGGGACTTGTGTCCCTTGAGTCAATGTTGTACATCTTTTCACAAGAAGAGCAATCAGGAACGGCCATGTGTAACCCAGGAATAGCACCCTGTTGTTTGATGCCACAGGTACACACCAAATCTGTCTGGACAGATGGCCACTCAGCCAGGCTCTAAAAAGTGTCAGTAATGACAGAGTTATTGAAAGTGTGTGTTCCCGTTTGATTGTGCAGTGCTGACTTGGGCAGAAGTGGTCCTACCCTGTAAACTCTGTGTGTAGCAGATTCTTCATGAAAGATCTATAGAGGGCACAGTTTCTGTGGCCAGGACAAAGAGCCAAACTTTTACAGTGATTTGTTGAAGTGATTATCCGCATATCCTCATCTTGAAGTTTTAAAAAATTGCTGAAGTTTTTGGTGGAAGTCCCACGGTGGCCATCTTGGGAGACTCTAAATCTTGCAACAAAGCATCAACAGAGGCAGAAATCCCAGGACCAGCAGACGCCCTGCAAGCCCCCCCGAGGGCTACATGCCTGTTTAGGGAAATTTGGAAATTAGTAATAAATGATAAATTAACATGCAATGTAAAGGTTTTTAAAAGGCCTAAGGAAGAATAATGATTTTGAAAGTATATGGAAAAATTGTCAAAGAAAAAAGATGGGAACCAACCCCCACCAGAAGAAATGAGGTTCTGGTGGGATCACAAAGAAAAGAAGGGCTCCGGAGATAGGGCGCACAACAGGTAGCACAATGGGGAAAAGAAGAAGAAATAATTATATTAATTCTAGAGATTTTTTTTTGTAACAAAATTAATGGAAATGTAATAAAAATTACTGAAAAAATATAGGAATTCTAAATAATAATCATATAGATAATGAGGTTTCTTTCAATGACCATTTAAAGAAATACAGAAAGTCATTTGGAATAGCAGAAACCTGAGTTCTACAATTTGGAATTAAATATTGCAAGGAATGTTTAGGCATCCGGAACTAGCAGTCTGTTAGACAGACACATCTATAAAAAGTTCTACAAACAACTATAGAACCTTGTGTCTGTGCACTTTTCATGGTTGGCGTCAACGACAACACGGTGCCCCCCTTCCCTTTCTCTTAATTAAAAGGAAAGACAATTTGTTAATTAATCATTGCTTTGCTGCCTGGTCACTCATTAAAACACTCATTGCATCAGAGAAATTTCTCCTCACTTAATCAATAGTCATCCACGTCCCAGTTTTATAGATGGATTAGTTGCCCACTTGCTCTTTTGTTTCATCTAAAAACATGACCATTTTGGTGGCTAATAATTTAAAAGTTTTCATGCTGAGGGAGTTGTAGGTTCAAACACTATAATCCTGGGGTCCTGTAAGAGCTTGTCAAAATGAGCCCCATAGGAGCTAAGAAAGGATTGACTCATTGATCTTTTTCCCTTCTACGCTTGATTCCTTCTCATTAACTCAACCAGTATGCTGGTGACACCTAACTCTCCCTCTCTTTCCCTTTTCACTTCAATCCATGGAAACAGTTTTGGTTCAAAACTGGGTGCCTGGCACAAGTAATAGATTAGATGAGGACAAACAGATTGAAGCTTAATTGAAGGTATGGTTTCCGAGAGGGCTCCACTTATTTGTGGCGTCCCTCAAGGTGCCATTCTCTCCCCTTTATTATTTAACATCTATATGCGACCACTTGCTGGTCTGGTCCAAAACTTTGGTCTGGAATGTTATCAGTATGCTGATGACACCCGGCTCATTCTGAAAATGGAAGGCCGACTGGACTCCGTACCCTCTTGTTTCCAACAGTGCCTTGGAGCCGTCACTGGTTGGCTGCGTGCCAGTAGATTGAGAGTGAATCCAGCGAAGATGGAGATACTGTGGCTGGGCTGCCCGGTGGGTGGGGAGGTCCAACTGCCTAGCTTGGATGGCATGGCATTATGCTCGACATCCTCAGTAAAAAGCCTTGGGGTCGTTTTAGACTCGTTGCTTTCGATGGAAGCCCAGGTCTCCGCCGTCAGTAAAACTGCCTTTTTCCACCTGCGGCAAGCTAGGCGTCTGGCCCCCTACCTATCCGGAGATGACCTGGCCACGGTGCTCCAAGCCACGGTCATCTTGAGACTAGACTACTGTAACGCCCTTTACATTGGCCTACCCTTGTCAGTGATCCAGAAACTTAAGCTCGTCCAAAATGCCGCTGCTCGACTTCTCTCTGGGACACCAGTGAGATGTCACATAACACCTATCCTCCAGCAGCTCCACTGGCTTCCGGTCGAGCACCGGATCACCTTCAAGGTGATGGTGTTAACTGTCAAGGCCTTGCATGGTCTGGGGCCGCTGTATCCGAGGGACCGTCTTTTCCCCTACCAACCCCCGAGATCACTCCATTCCGAACAACAGAACCTCCTTGAAGTGCCGACTTTCAAAGCAATCCTTCTCACATCGACCCAACGCAGAGCCTTTTCAGTAGTGGCGCCGTCAATCTGGAATACCCTTCCGAGTGATGTGTGGGCCATGAGGGACCTATCCTCCTTTCGCAAGGCCTGCAAGACTCATCTTTTCCGGCTAGCATTTGACTGTTAATCTGGAAAACCTTTTTTAATCTAGTCTAATAAGTTGTTTTACTTCTGTTGTGTTTTTATATGACTGTAAGCCGCTCCGAGCCCCCAGGGAGTGGCGGCGTATAAGTCCAAATAATAAATAAATAAATAATATAAGTACAGGGGTACTTCTGACCAGTTAAAAGGTAGATCAGAAAATAGGGATTGTCCAAGCCAAATCACAACAGTTGGAGTGTATGGAATACTCTCGGATCATACAGGGAAGCAGTAATTTACCCTATCAGGAACCCTTTTGACATTTGTCATCCAACCCTTTGTCATTTCTGCAACTAAGTTTCTAAACTTGCCACTTCCATGAATTTTCTTCTTACGATAGGCTTGGAGTCACTGACATTGACTAGACCATATTTCAAGGCAGACCACCTGTGTGCGGCAACTCTTTGAAGAGATGAATTGGCCTAAAGGTTACCATAAAAAAACTATTCTCCTTTCATTTCCTCCTCTGTCATTTGAAATGGACCCCATCCAATATTGATCTCCCTCCAGGTCTGCTTTCTTCTCCCCCCAAAGATGACAATCCAAGCTGTCCCTGAAAGATTGAAAGCCACTCTTGTAGGTGAGATGCATGATCTGGAGAGATGACGATGTCCCATCTGACAAATCCTATCATGGATATCGCTTACTGCTCAAAATGGCCCAGAAAATCCATTCCCCAGAAGCCCCCCGCCAAAATAAATAAAATGCCCACTTAGTTGTAGATGGATAACCTGCTGTTGAACTCAATCCCTATCTGGTCTAATAGTTTCATGAGTGGCAAGAAGATGGAAGGCTGCTATAATCTCCCACGTCAACAGCTCCCCAAAGTTGTACTGATGGATGGGGCAAGGTGGGGCCTTGAATGAATCAAGATGGGTAGAACATCCTGCAAGCTCACTATTTGGCTGTCTGAAAACTTATATTCTACCTCTGTTGCCACAAAGAAATTTAGGATTATCACATATAAAATAGGAAATAACACAAAGACAGAAGGATGCCGATAATGACTTTATTAAAACATAACAGCATTCATTCATTTTATTTCCCAACCAAGCATCTTCTGAATAAAGTTGGTCCTCACTATCCTCTGTGACTTGGTTCCAGGATGCCATGTGGATAACCCTAACCCATGACTGCTCAAATCCCATTATATAACAATAATAATGTTTATTTCTTGCCTGCCTCTCTTCATGACTAGGGGGTTTCAACATTGCAAAACACACGTATAAACTAAATGTCCTGTACATCAAATAACAAAATCAAGGTCTGTCTTTTGGATTTTTTTTTTAAGTATTCAAGCTGTAGCTGGGGAAATCCTTACATACAGAATCCATAGTTACACAAGGCCGACTGTATACTGTTCTAGAATTAATCAAATAGTCACAGGTTCGCAGCTAGGGAATGATCCTGGACTTGCCCCTGAGCCTTTAACCCCAGGTCTCAGTGATGGCCAGGGGAGCTTTTGCACAATTAAAACTTGTGCACCAGCTGCACCCATATCTTGGGAAGTCTGCCTTGGCTATGGTGGCCCACGCTCTTGTTACATCCCAAATAGACTACTGCAATGCATTCTACATGGGGTTACCTTTAAAGACACCCCGGAAGCCATAGCTAGTCCAATAAACAGCAGCCAGGTTGCTTACGGGAGCGGGGTACAGGGAACGTACAAACCCCACCCCGTTACACCAGCTCCACTGGCTGCCTGTTTGCTACCGAGCTCAATTCAAAGTGCTGGCTTTAGCCTCTAAAGCCCTAAACGGTTTCGGCTTACCCGTCCGAACGTATCTCCCCCTACAAACCACCAAGGACACTAACATCATCCAGAGAGGCCCTGCTCTCAGTTCCACCACCATCACATGCGAGACTGGTGAGGACGAGAGACAGGACCTTCTCCATGGTGGCTCCCTGGCTGTGGAACTCCCTCCCCAATGAAATTAGATCTGACCCCTCCCTCCTAACCTATTGCAAAAAACTTAAAACCTGGCTTTGGGATAAAGCATTTGAGTAATAAATGTATCATCTATAAAGAGAACAGAATGGAATGTTTTGGACTATGTTTTTTTTAATTAGCGGACTGTTTTAAATTGAATGTTATTGTAGTTTTAATTGTCGCTTAATTGTTACTGTGGATTTTATTGTAATAGGTGGCATGTAATGGTTGCCTGATGTTAGCCACCCTGAGTCCCTCCTTGAAGGTGGGAAGGATGGGATACAAATGCTCAAACAAACAAACAAACAAACAAATACTGTATACTGTACAGAGAAATACATTTATTCTCAGTCTTGCAGCAAAAGCGTTTCTTCCGACCTTTATTCTGTCACAAAAGAACTAGAAGTTACTTCCAGAGTTACTCTTCAGTGTTTTTAACATAAGTAAAGCTGGACAGGGTTAGATCTGGAATGACCCAACATCCACAAATCAAAAAGACTCACCATTGTTTCATTAGTCAAAAGCAGCTCCTGGCAAAGCTTTGCTGGCGATATATTGCAGCCATATAATCATCTTATTGTGACTTCACCCCAAGTGACATTTCTAGCAAGGCTTTGATGGGGAGCTGCTTTTAGCTGGTGAAACAGCACTGACATCCCCTCCTCCTTACAGGGTAATGCTGATGCACTATCAGACTAGTTTACTGTCTGGGTTGCAAAATTGTTTCAGGATGCTTCCATAGTATATCTAGGGCAGCTCTGGAACAGATTACTCTGGACTGCGTCTGAACTATTTCTCCTGGTGTAGACACCACCTTAAGGCGATTTTACCCTGCTGTTTATTCCAAGTCAGGGTGTGAATTGGAGTGAACAGATTTTGATTTCTATTTTGATTTGTGATACCTTTGAAGTGAACATTGAACCTTGAATATCTTCCAAGAAACCCTTCTCTGTCTACTCCCTTTACGTCTTCTGAGAACACCCACTCCTTTTGCTTTGTGAATTGGAGTGAGCCATTTTGCTATGGAGCAAGCACCCCAGGAACAGATGGGAGGCTGAAACGGTGGCCACCGAGATTTTTTACTACGAGATTCCTTACAATGAGAGACAGCGCGTCTTTATTTACTACATTAATATACCACTTTTCTCCCCCTAAGGGAACTCAAAGCGGTTTCCAACATTATAAAGACAATATTCAAAGCCATACATACATGCGAAAGCCACAAGATAATAGCAAGACAATCACATATAACTATAAATTAACCTAACCAAATTAAAACATAAAAGAACATTTTGACATAGCATAAAAAATTAAACATTGATAATATTATAACATTTTTATTAAAACCCACTGATAAACAACACGATTTAAAAACAGTTATTAAAACCACACCATCCAAAATAAAATATTTATTTCTATTTTTACCAGATCTAGTTTGCTACTTGGATTTAATCTACCTTTTGTTCTACCTAAGAAAGCTTGTACCTGTGTGATGTTTTTTGCACAAGTTTTGTAAGAAAAATTACTTTGATATTTTTACTATGTGGCCTGTTTCCAGTCTGTTTCAGAAAGGAGGTGACTGAGACTGAATCTCTTTATGTTCTCTGGCTGCTTTTTGTTTGTCTACTCTGCCCTGTCATTTTGCCAGGAAGCTTACATTTTCATTTTCTTTAAGGGAATTCAAATCTTAATTGGTTCAATATCTGTCCAAGGCAGTCCTTCAGAGCATGGAGAAGAGAGGCAATTGGGTATGTGTTCCCCATGAACTAAGGGTGCAACTATTAATCTTAAAAAGTTAAAACCAGGACTATGGCGCCCCCCAACGGGGCTTGTTTTGCATTTGTATTGTTTTGCATTTGTATTGTGTACCTGTTTGCATTCTTACCTGCATGGCCTTTTGTTGTGGCCATGTGGACTGTGATGGGAGGAATCATGCTTGGCCCATACCTCGCAGCACCACCCTGAACTCCTCCCCTTCCTGAGTTTACTTGGGAGGCTGGACTTCCTTTCTGCCTCCATTCCAAGGAAGAGCTTATGGACGAAGCACGCGGAAATCTGAAGCTCGCTTAGACAACGCATCTTTGTCCATGTATAGTTTTCTCGCTACGCTCTCAAACCAGGACTTCAGTGATAGGAAGGCCAGCCCTTCACCCAAATACTGTAATTTCTGGGGACCTCATAACTTTGTGTGTCGGGGGACCATTTGAGGAGCAACAAAGGACACCTGGAATCCTAAGAAAGGTACCTTCATTCTTCATGAGGCAAGTGAATGTTTTCCCTTTGTTTAAATGACTCTATTTGCAACCCACTTCAAGCTTTTGGACCATCGGTTTTTGCTGATTGTAAACAAATAAACCATTGTTTTGAGTTCACCTTTTCTTGGCTCCTGAACTTATTGCTTAAAGACTCCAGGTTTTCTTTTATGGGAAAGATAAACGTGAACCCCAGGGTCTATAGAAGCTTTGCCCTTTCTTAAAGCCCCCTTTTTCGACCCTGGTGGGACGCCACAAGAACCCAAAAAGAGTGGTGCAATGGTGACAATTATGCAATGAAATATGGTAACTTCCCGAGTTGTGGAAGGAACATAATTGTGTCTACCAACCCTAAAGTCCATATGTTTGGCACAAAATCAAAAGGGGAAACTGCCAACATATGCTCTATTTTAACTGCCTTAAACCTGATCCAACAGTTCATTGCAGAGAAGGGTAAAAAATAAATTAGAGAGATAAATTTACTGACAAATGGGGGGGGGGGGAACATGCAGACTCAGCGGTGTGAAATGAGAGCAGAACATTCATGGAAAAATAGATACACATAATGGTTGACTGGGGAAAATGAAAAATAAGTGCAGGGTTAAGCGAAAGTTAACTGAGAAGCCAAAACAATTTGTGGAGAGAGGAATACAAAGATAGCAGTAATTTGCAGAAAATACTTTACAGAAAATGCAGTCAGCCCTCCTCATCCACAGATGCTGCATCCATAGATTCCACCATAATAATAATAATAATAATAATACACTTTATTTATATTCCGCACTTCTCACCCCGAAGGGGACTCAGTGCAGATTACAGAACACATACATCAGACAATCCCTGCTGTTATTATATGTACAAAACATACAATAACATATAACAGGAAGATCCCCTGGACTGAGCCTTGCTCCCCTGGTCTCCAACCTGGCAATGTTGTTATATTCGCTGTTGTTATATTCATCACTGGGTGCTGCTGCTCCATTCCGTCACAGGGGGGCACTGTTGTTCCATCCTCCTTGCTACCTCCTCCTTCTTGACGAAGAGCCTGCCAGCCAGCCAAATTCTTCTTCCAGTAATTGTCTTCAATATTTATTGAAATTAAAAAGTCCTTTAGGATTCCTCCCCCGCTTATGTGGTACCTAATTTATCTACTTGCGCTAGCTTTTGACTTCTTAGGTCAACAGAGGCAATGGTAAGACCGCTGCTGAAGAAGCCGAATTTAGACCTTTCGGCTCCCTCCAATTACAGGCCAGTTTCCAACTTGCCTTTTTTAGGCAAGGTGATTGAGAGGGCAGCAGCGGATCAGCTGCAGGGGTTCTTAGAAGACACAGCTGGACTTGATCCCTTCCAGTCCGGCTTCCGTATTGGGCATGGGACGGAAGCCGTGCTTGTCGCCATTACAGACCAACTTCGCCGCCAGCTTGACCAGGGTGGGTCAGCCCTGCTTGTCCTGTTAGATCTGACAGCAGCGTTTGACACTGTAGATCATACCTTGTTAACCCACCGTTTAGCCGGTTCTGGGGTTAGGGGGACTGCCCTTAAATGGGTGGCCTCCTTCCTCCAGGGCTGGGGACAACGCGTGGAGGGGGGCGGGGAGGTCTCTGGGAGACTACCACTTAATTGTGGGGTCCCCCAGGGTGCCATCCTTTCCCCTTATTATTCAACGTTTATATGCGCCCCCTGGCCCAGCTGGTTCGCGACCTTGGTCTGGAGTGTTATCAGTATGCAGATGACACCCAGCTTTTGCTGAGAATGGACGGCAGGCCGGATACCGTACCCGATTGTTTCCATCAATGCCTGGAGGCCGTGACTGGTTGGCTGCGTGCCAGCCGGTTGAAGGTGTATCCGTCAAAGACGGAGATCTTGTGGCCCGGTCGACCTGGGCTGGATGAGTGCCGGTTGCCTACCCTGGATGGCGGCGTTTAAGCCCGTCACCCCTTGTTAAGAGCCTAGGTGTTCAGCTCGACCCCCAGCAGACCATGGAGACACACGTCTCCTCGGTCAGCGCGGTGGCGTTCTTTCACCTAGGACAGGCTAGGCGACTGGCCCCCAACCTGTCCAGGGACGACCTGGCCCACGGTGATCCAAGCGACGGTCATCTCGAGGCTGGATTACTGTAACGCCCTACGTTGGCCTTCCCTTGTCGACAATCCGGAAACTCAAGCCAGTGCAGAATGCCTGCTGCTCGCCTGCTGGCCGGAACGCCAGTAAGGGAGCACATTACTCCCATTCTCCGGCAACTGCACTGGCTCCCCATTGAGTGCCAAATCGCCTTCAAGGTGTTGGTGCTGACCTTTAAGGCCTTGCACGGCCTAGGGCCTGCGTACCTGAGGACCGCCTTGCCCCATATATTCCCCGAGACCACTCCGCTCAGAAGAACAAAATCTGCTTTTGATTCCATCAATCCGCTCCTGCCATCTGTCTTCAACTAGGCAACGGGCCTTTTCGGTGGTAGCTCCAGGGCTCTGGAATTCCCTTCCAGGGGAGATTCGAGCCATCTCAGAGCTGATTCCCTTTCGGAGGGCTTGTAAAACTGCTTTATTTAGATCAGCCTTCGGCTAGGTCCCAGACCGGCCGAGGATAGCATAACTCCCAGACCCAAGCCACCTTCTGTGTCTCCTCCTTACTACGCTGTGACATGTAAATTTTTAAATGTTTTAATTGTTTTATTGTAGGGCTGCATGTTTGTTCCACGCTGCCCGTTTCATGTGCTGTAACCCGCCCCGAGCCTGCAGGGAGGGGCGGAATATAAACCCAAATAATAAATAAATAATAATAAATAAACAGGGGCAGGCTTACAGCTGACTTGCCCAGGTCAGCCCAGGATTCGAACTTGTCACGTTCAGATCTTTGCAGCTACAGCTTGCAGCTAACAGCTGCTGTTTTAACCGCTGTGCTAATCTCCCGGCCCACAGTTTGGATTTTTAATACACTACACTGCACTATTATAACCTAAGTGTATTCTAACTGTTTGTTGTCCAAAGGCATTGAATCGTTTCTATATGTAAAGCCATCTTGAGTTCCCTTCGAGGTAGAGAAAGGCGGGATACAACTCCCCCAACTCTTCAGAAACATTCTCATCAGCAAAGATACTTTGAATAGGAATCTCATTGTCATTCTCTGCATCTAAAACACCTTCATCATTAGAAACAACATTGTCATTGTTATTCCCAACATCCAGAGTGCCCTGTTCATTAGACACAGTCACAGGCTGAACTCCAACAGTAGTAATCTTTCATGGATAGTCAGCCTTTCTCCTTCTGACATCCCTGTTGCCTCAGGACTATAAGAGGGTTTCATGTGCTCTTGTTGCTGTGTAGTTTTGAGACAACAGTGTCGTAATGGTGAGGCCGCAGATTATATTTGCGTTCTTGCAGACCACTGGTGGTCCATGGCCTTAGGTAATGGTTTTACAGGTGGAGCTCCACTTAATGCTGCTGTTGGGTAGATATGACTATTAGGCATTGTTGTCCAAATTGGTTCTGCCTCCATAGCACAACTTACACCTATTTAGGCCACTATCAGCATGCTGGCCTGGAAAATGTGATGTCTTCAAAAAGCCTTGAGAACAAGGAGGCAAGGAGCTATACTCGTATGTTTTTTTAAATCTTAGCGATCTGGTTTATGTGTATTTTTATGTATTTTAATCTACTTGTATTTTAATCTTTTATTGTTTTTATGATGTATTAAATTGTAATCTGGCATTGAATCCCTGGTGTTAACCGGCCTGAGTTCCTCTGCAGAGGTTGAGAAGATCAATACATAAAAGTTTTAAAAAAAAGTAATAATAGCAAAATATGTACAACACTGCCTTTCACTGCTGGGCAGTCAAGTAAGATCATAAAATTTTTGCAAGAGATCTATGATCTTCCTCTTCCTATGTATTTGTAATAACACCATGGGGAAAATTATTCAGTACCGCCTGAATAATTGATTCTAAATTACCTTTTTTTGTTCCTAGTATGGACTGGACCATATTTATTTATTTATTTATTATTCGGATTTACTAGACCGCCCCTCCCTGAGGCTCGGGGCGGTTTCCAACATAGTAAAAATTACACAAACAGCCTAAAAACATCATAAAAACATTCATAAAAACAGTCAAATATGTCATAAAACATCACAATAGATCAGTTAAGACCGATCTTCAGTACAGAGGCAGCATGATAAAGTGGCGAGTCAATCGCCAAATGCCTGCCGAAATAGCCAAGTCTTGCAAGCCCTGCGAAAGGCCATCAGGTCCTGCAGGGCCTGCGTCTTGGCAGGCAAAGAGTTCCACAAGGTCGGTGCAGCCACTGAGAACGCTCTCTGTCGGGTGCTGGCCAACCTGTAGGACTTCACACCTGGGACTTCAAGAAGATTATAACCCTCTGAGTGCAGTGATCTTCTGGGCATATATGGGGTAAGCCGCTCCCTCAAGTACACTGGCCCCAAACCATGTAAGGCCTTAAAAGTCAAGACTATTGTGCAAGGGCCCCTGACAACTTGCCCTGATAAGGCCATGTTCACTATTCTTGGTCCAAACTAAATGGAATGCCAAAAAGTTCTACCACCGCATGAAACTCTGGGGCCTATAGTTTGGAATTCCAACTCTCATGTTGGAATTCCAAATTCTCCTCTTAAAACTGGAAATCTCAGATTCCAAAGAATGGAACCATGCCAGCTAAAGTGGAATCATTGTGCCATAGAATACGTAGTGTGAATGGGCCCACAGCTGCAGGGATTGCATAATGAGAATATCCAAAAGTTAAAACGTTGGTAGTTCCTTCCCTGTCTTATTTCAAGTACCACCATAGGCTCACATGCATGATTCTGCAGTTCTTTCCTTAACCCTCACTACTCTAGGTATTTTTTAATTGGGCCACATTGTACAAGCACAACACACCTACAATTATATTTGGTGTTGAAGTAGTAAATTAGTAGAAAATGGGTGGAGGTACATGCCCAGCCTTTAATATCATTTAAGACACACAAAAAACAAACTTCATCTTTCTCTGTTGCTGGTCTCCCTGGGATTCATCTTCCTGTTTAGAAAACTAGGTAAAGACTCTGAAACTTCTGAGAAAAATGCATAAAAAACTCCATCTGTTAAAAAGTATATCTCAAGATGGAAAACTTTTAGTGCAAATGAGAAAAAATAAGTGTAAATTCCCCCAATATGAAGGGGTAGGGAGTCTAAGATGATCTTCCTTTTGAGAAGGAGGGACCAACACAAACCTACAATGAGATGGAAAGGCCATTTGGAGAAAGGTAGCAAACCTTTGGCTGAAAAATGACCACATCTGCATAACCTATCTGCTCTTTTCACCCACAAAGACTTTCACTTTAAATATTAACAGAGTTAGTTCCTTGGCAGATGTCACTATCCAGCTCCGGTATGTGATGTCATGCATTACTTTTCCACAAGCCCTCGAGGCACAGAGGTCTGATCTGGTTACTGGAGTAGATTATACATTTGAAAAAAAGGAAAACAGATTGTGATGGAAGGGCACCATGTTCTGTCTCTCTATTCTATCAGATGTCTGCTTAGTCAAGTGTCCTTTTATCATCCTCATATTTCAACAGCAAATCCCTTAATAGGAACCCATGTGATGGCCACCAATGTTCAGACAAGCTTGGTAAGGACAATATGGTCCCTTGATGCCGGAGTATTTCCAAATTTAACCCTCTGATTTAAAAGCTAGGAGCGTTTGGTGGGACGGGAGCATAGGATATCATTTTTAAGACCTTGGCTAAAAAAGGCAAGCTGTATATTGTTCAATCCATTTGCCAGTGGCATAGTGGATAACTTTGAAGTATAGGAGCATATTGTGACACATCTGGAATACTGTGACCAATTCTGGGCACCACAATTGAAGGGAATTGTTGACAAGCTGGAATGTGCCCAGGGCAACTAAAATAATCAAGGGTCTGGAGAACTATTTCTTGATTTAAGTCATAGGCGTGCTGGCTGATACCCAAACAGGGGATGGGCCGGAGATGTCACTGCCTTGGTCCTTTCACTATTGGTTGCTACTTCCCGGCGGATGTCAGGTGGTGCAATGCCAGCTAAACAGTGTAATTTATCCAGTGGTGTAGGGCGCAGATACCCCGTGATAATGCGGCATGTCACATTTTAGCATGATGTGTCTTCACTGGGCATGCATACTCAGCAGCAGAGTAGCATAGCGCAAGGGCAGATGTCTTCACTGTATCTGGTTGTGATCCCCAAGTTGTGCCAGTCAGCTTTCGTATGATATTGTTTCTAGCACCCACTTTTTGCTTGATATTCAGGCAGTGCTTCTTGTAGGTCAGAGCATGATCCAGGGTAACTCCCAGGTATTTGGGTGTGCTGCAATGCTCCAGTGGGATTCCTTCCCAGGTAATCCTCAGAGCTCAGGATGCTTGCCGGTTCTTAAAATGAAAAGCACATGCCTGTGTTTTAGATGGGTTAGGAATCAGCTGGTTTTCCCTGAAATAGATGGTAAGATCACCTAGAGCTTCGGAGAGCTTCTGTTCAAACATCTCAAAGCTCCCTGTTTGAGCGGTAATGGCACAATCGTCAGCATAGATGAAACTCTCTGTCCCTTCTGGCCATGGCTGGTCATTTGTGTAAATGTTGAACATTGATGGAACAAGTATGCTCCGCTGAGGCAAGCTGTTCTTCTGTTTTCGCCATCTGCATCTTTGGCCCTGGAACTCAACAAAAAAGCTCCTGTTTTATAGCAGATTTTCTGTGAGGCGGGTGAGGTGGTAATCCTTTGTGATATTATACATTTTTCTCAGGAGGAGGCGGTGGTTTACAGTATCATAAGCCGCTGACAGGTCTATGAAGACCGCTCCTGTGATATGCTGCCTTTAAAAGCCATCTTCTATGTGCTGAGTCAGGTTCATCACTTGCGATGTGCAGCTTTTGCCTTTCCTGAAGCCAGCTTGCTGTGGAATCAGACATGGGTCTATTTTTTCCACAATTCTATTCAAAATAAGTCTCTCCAGAACTTTGTAAAGATGGCACAACAAGGAGACTGGTCTTTTTAGATCATTACGGTCTTTGCTTGGTCTCAAGATGGCTATGATTCTTGCTTTCCTCCAGATTTTGGGGATCTGTTCATCAGCTCCAGCAGCCAGCACCTTGCTTTTGGACCAAAGTTCTTATTTGTTCCATCCGTAGATCATCCAGGCCACTTGCTTTGCCACTTTTACATTTACTGAGAGCCATGTCCAATTCAGTAAATGTAAAAGGTTCATGAAGATTGTTGTTCTCATTATCTGGTTGTCTGACTATTGGTTTCTTTCCTACTTTATTTTTTTTTTATTTCAAATATTTGTACCCACCCTTCTCTACCCCCAAAGGGGGACTCAGGGCGGATTACAGGTGGCAGCAATTTGATGCCCCACATATACAACAAATAAAAACAACAGTTACATAATAAATAAACAATAATCAGATTAATAAGGTTTGGTTTCCCATTCCTCAAGAGTTGGTGTGTTATCTGATCTTCCTTTATTTTGGCATAGGTATTAGTTTGTGTGGGAACATTGCTCAGCCGTCTTAGCAGCCTCCATGCCTTCTGGCTGCTCCTGCCTATGTCGACTTCTGTTATCAGCTTTATCCACTGTTCTTTCTTGGCTTCAGAGATGGAGGACCAAATTCTCTGCACTGCCTGAAGAGTTTGCTCACTAAATGGGTCTTTGTTTTGGAGCCTGTAATAGTTTTCCAACAAGGCAGCTGTTTCAGGAGTAATGCCCTGAAGGTAGTAGGTTCTGCAGCCTTTCAGTATAGAAGCCCGTGAGCAGGTTTTCACTATTTCAATAAAGTGCCCGTCTTCCTCAGGAATTAGCGCAATTGATATGATCATGTCATCTAGCATTTCTGAGAATTTAGTCCAATTTGCCTTTCTGAAGTTCAGTCTTCATTTAAATCGAACTTCCTGAGGCCTTATAGTTGGGAACAGTTGGCATACTATTGGTCGATGCTGTGTGTTTGGTTTAGGTGGTCCCACTGATTTAGTGCATTGCTGCACAATGCTGTTGCTCACAAATAAGAGGTCTGGGTTATACCCTCGATGCCATCTCCCACTGTTGTAGGATGGTGGGAGCTTACTATCATGAATGAGTGATAGTTTGTGCAGTTCAGACCAGGAGAGGACAGCCTCTCCATTTCTATCCTCTTGATCATAGCCCCATACATGGCTATGGCTGTTAAAGTCACCAATTACTACGGCTCTTTGGAGCCTATCCAAGTTCTTGGGAAGGAGAAACAAAACTATTCATTTGGAGGCTTGTACACAGAGGTAACTGTGATGTTATTAAGCTCTACTGTTATAATCTCTATATTGTTTTCTTCAGTGTTGTGGGCACTACTGACTTGGAGACCTGGTTTTACAAAGACACCGCTTCCATACTTCACATGTGATCTTTCCGCTACTAAGATCATTCCTGGAACTTTTGGTCATTTCTGTTGTTTATCCCTGTGTTTTTCTTGGACACCCAGCACATCGCATTTCTTATCTCGGCACATTTCATAGAGCAGTTGTTCTTTGGCAGCTGACATGCCTTCAATGTTGATTGAGATTATTGTCATGGTTGGGCCTGAAAAGGTCTGTTGGTTGGTTTGCTTGTTTGGTTGCATGCTGCAAGTCACTTCTGGTCACTTCTGGAGTGAGAGAATCAGCCGTCTATGAAGACATTGCCCAGGGGACACCCGGATGTCTTGCAATCTTGTGGGGAGGCTCTCTCATGTCCCAACTCTGTTACACGCCTGTGAAACATAGACTGTCTACATACGTCACACCCAACTTTTGGGATGATTCCATCAGAGCTTCCTCCAAAAAATCAATCAAATCTCTTGAGAATGTTGGCAGACAAAAGTCAGCATTCTGGAAGAAGCAAAGACCACCAGCACTGAAGCGATGATCCTCCACCATCAACTTTGCTGAAATGGCCATGTTGTCTGAATGCCCAATCACCATTCTACAAAACAACTACTACTCTCAACTCAAGAATGGAAAACGGAATGTTGGTGGACAGGAAAAGAAATTTAAAAATGAGCTCAAAGCTAATCTTAAAAACCATGGCATAGACACGGTGAACTGGGAAGCCCTGGCCCCTGAATGTTCTAACTAGAGGTCAGCTATGACCAACAGTGCTGTGTAATTCAAAAAGGCAAGAATGGAGGGCGAAAGGGAGAAGCGTGTTAAGGGCAAGGCACATCAATCCAACCTTTGTTGGGACCTCCTTCCATCTGAAAATCAATGCCATCACTGTGAAAAAACATGGAGATCCAGAATTGGTCTCTACAGTCACCTACGGACCAAACGCCAAGACCCTACACTTGGAAGGCAATCAATCATATAAGGCAATCGCACCGGGAATGTGGCGCAGCTGGCTAAATGTCAGCTGCATAAGATCTCTCTGATCAGTAGGTCATGAGTTTGAGGCCTGCCCAGGTCGAGGTGGGTGCTCGACCTTTAAGTGTAGCCTGCTGCCGACCTTTGCAGCCCAAAAGACAGTTGCATCTATCAAGTAGGTGATAAAGGTACCACATTAAGTGGGGAGGCAAATTTTGACTGAATTATGAGGCCATTAAGAACTCCAGGAATACAGAAGAACAACAAGGGATGCTGGAAACGCTGAGAGATTAGGAGTGTGTCAGCTCCCCCTGGTGGCCAGGGTTTGCCTCTGTTCATTTATATGTGTGTTTGTGAAATAGTGGGAATTGGCTGCTAAAGTATGTGCATCTGTAATCCGTTCTGAGTCCCCTTCGGGGTGAGAAGAGCGGAATATAAATAAAGTAAATAAATAAATATTCAGCCACAAGCAATAGCCTATGAAGATGACTGTATGACCTCCCATTTCGGTTTAGCCCCATCTGATGAGGTCCCTACTGTGGCTCACAAATATTTCCAGCAGCACTATTCTTGGTGGATAAGTGAAATTGTGGATGTTGGATCCATGAAGACAGTAGTCATACTGATTATTATCCCTGTGTGGATTGGTCCTCTGTTGAAGCATCATTTAGCATTCTCTCTCAAAGCACTGTCTTTGTACCCGGCACAACTGAATATGCTTTCTCAGTTGGGGAGTTTTATTTGAGTAATAAGCACAGGACATGGGGAGCCCATTTACTCACTGACGTGTATCAGCATTAGCAGGCAGTTAGCAAAGTGAAAGCAACTAGCAATCAGGTCTATTCCCCCAGCAGAGGAATACAGGCCAGGGACTGGGGAAGAATGGCAGACAATCAGAGCATGGCTTGGCTCTACTTTCTCCTCGCCTCCCCGCTCCCAATGGGATTCCTCTCTCTCATTCTCTCTTTCTTTTTGTGGGATCACATTTCTCACCCTGCTCTCCCTCCCGCCTTCCCACACTCAAGGACAGAAACACAACAAAGGTGAACCAAGATGCACAAATTGCTTGCTGGAGTTGAGATCCAAGCTGTAATCTAATGTGCGTGTATGCTGGAAAACGTTGACGATTTTGTTTCACGCTTTTTTATTTTCCTTTTCAGAGGAAGGAAAGGCATCATCTGCGAAGTGAGTAGCGATACTTTCTTGCACTGATGAGCAAATGAAGTGACAACAAATCTTTCAAGTTTTGCTACCATTTGTAATAAGCTCATAAGGAGAAAAGAGCAAATAACCAAGTATAGATTGGATATTTATTTTATTTTAGCAGCTTCAAAATTCTTGCTAGAAATGTGCATGTTATTGTTACTATTGTTAGCATTTTTATTCCTGCCTTTGTCCAAGGAGTTCATAGTTGGTTATGCAGAGCTGCCATCATCTCTGTTTCCTCCTACTTATTGGTAAGCATGTTTTTGGTTTTTCTTTGCTGTATGGAGCAGAAGAAATTTCCAAAATGACAAAGGCCTCGGCATGGCAAGGATGGATTAATTTTCTGTCTCAGGCAACCACTTCATTCCGATTGCGTGTGCATGGGTAATACACCTCCTGCCAGGAAACCAATAAGGCACGAACACAAGTGTTTGGATGAAAATTGGCCACAACTCATTTATTGAAAACAGGAACAACGGTTGGCGGCCATGCATGGGTCCTGGATCAGGGGTCGGACAGCCCACAATTGTCCGAAGACACTTGCGTGCCTGGGTGCCACCGGCCCAATACCGGTCAACTGGAACTCGGCACCCGAGGGGGCAGGGCATTATCCCCCCTTACCACTAAGGGGCAATAAGCCAGCCAGATCCAGGGCCCATGCCACACGCCAAAAACAGAGTTGCGACATTGAACATAATAACAACAGAAACATCAACATAGTGCAAACAATCATAATACAGCACTACAAAGTGCAAACCAAACAAGCAATGAATACAAGCAGGGAGGGTGGGAGGAAAATAAGGATCTGGCCCCCCATGCCAGCAGTGAAGCCCAGGCAGCCTTAAGTAGTCTGTTTGGACGGAAGTGAGGGCTGGCTGGCTGGCTGATGATGGAGGGCGGGGCGGAGCCAGCCCTGTCACTGGCCAGCCGGCGCTGGTGGCAGAAAAACTTCCCGCCACCCGAGGGGCTTCTGGGAGGAAGAAGCCCCCTCCCCTCCCTCAACAAGATGGTGGTGAGGACATCCCCACACCGCAACCCGCTCGGCCGGTGAGTCAGCCAAGCAATTTGCGTGTGCATGGGCGATACACCTCCCGCCAGGAAACCAATAAGGCACGAACACAAGTGTTTGGATGAAAATTGGCCACAATTCATTTATTGAAAACAGGAACAAGGGTTGGCAGCCATGCATGGGTCCTGGATCAGGGGTCGGACAGCCCACAATTATCCAAAGACACTTGCGTGCCTGGGTGCCACCGGCCCAATACCGGTCAACTGGAACTCGGCACCCCAGGGGGCCAGGGCATTATCCCCCCTTACCACTAAGGGGCGATAAGCCAGCCAGATCCAGGGCCCATGCCACACGCCACAAAAAGGGGAGGTGGAAGGGGGCCTCCCCCCCCCCCCCGTGGATCCCTTCAACCACCAAAAAGAAAAAAAATAAGTCCAAGAGCAAATCAAGCCAGAATTCTGCCTAGAAGCCAAGATGACTAAACAGAGACTGTCATACATATCCCATAACAAAGTGGGCTATTAAATATTATTTCTTCTTGTGAAAAGCTGAAAATATTTAATTATGGTTTTAGTATCACACCATTTTATAATAATTAATATACCTAGCAAATGATATTTTAAATTTGAAATGGTACAATAGATATATTTTTAAATGAATTGTTTTAATTGTGTTCTTTTACCATATATTTTATGTGCCACCTAATGATTGGTTGATTTCCATAAAGGTCGTTGTTGTTGTTTCAGATTGTTTTTAGAAACTGGAAAACCACACAACAAGATTACAATGTGTAAAAAGTAGCAGTCAAAAGACATCCAGCATTTTGGGCGTGAAGATCATCACCGCTTTAGGGAATCGTCATACCTTTGGAAAAGAAAGAGAAAACCATGTCAATAGAGGATGGAGGAAGAAGCAAAAGGGCCATATGATCCTAAATCAGGGGTGGGCAATTACCGGCCCTCCAGGTGTTTTGGACTTCAACTCCCAGAAATCCTAGCCAGTTTACCAGCTGTTAAGATTTCTGGGATCTCTCTCTCTCTCTCTCTCTCTCTCTCTCTCTCTCTCTCTCTCCCTCTCTCTCCCTCTCTCTCCCTCTCTCTCCTCACACACACACACACACACACACACACACATCATAGCTTTATTCAAAAAAGGAGAAACATTTTTATGCCCTGTACAGTAGCCAGTTGGATTGGCCGCTCTGCCTTACTTGAACACTGACAGTGATAGGACAGCACTACAACGGGCCCTCAACATTTGCAGATTTGACTTGTGTTAATTTGATTATTCTTTAATTGGATTAAAATGTCATGTCTAGGAATCCCTAGTTCCTCCAGTGCCAGAAGTTGAACAGAGTCATGCCAAATGGCCCAAAGATGCCTAGAAAGAACACTTCTCGAGTTTTTCACACTTCCACACAGCCATAACCTCTTGGTAAAAAGCATGATCTGTTAGAGTCATAACATTTTAGGAAAATGGCATTCATGCAAGGCAATTAGGTTTCTCAGCTGTTAAACTGATGTACCTACATATGTCCTTAGGGACAAAGATACGAGGGCGGATCAATAAGTCCGTGATTTTTTGAATGAAACACAGGTTTTTGGATAAAAAATATTTTTATTTTTCAACGTAGTCTCCTTTGAGCTCTATACACTTTGCCCAACGTTTCTCCAAACTTTTTTTATCCTTTCCAAAAATAAGATTTGTCAAGGTCATCAAAATAAGTATTTGTTTGTGAGATGATTTCATTGTTGGAGTCAAATCTCTTTCTGCCAAGCCATTTCTTCAGTTTTGGAAACAAGAAATAGTCACTCGGGGCTAAATCCGGAGAATAGGGCAGACGAGTGAGCATGGATTGTTGCCATGGCAACTGCACCTGTGTGCACCCTTGCATTGTCCTGGTGCAAAAGAACATTTTTCTTGGCCAAATGCGGTCGGGTTTTTTTTCAAATCCTCATTAAATCGACCCAATAAGTTGGCATAATATTCGCCATTGATTGTTTTGCCCTTTTAGAGGTAGTCAATGTGGTTTATACCGCATGCATCCCAATAAACGGTCACCATGACTTTATTGGCTGACAAACCCACCTTAGCCTTCTTTGGCGTCCCCAGGGGGGGGGGTCCACAGATGGGAGGCCACTGCAGAGAAGGCCCTGTCCTTCGTCCCCACCAGTAGCATTTGTGAAGCCGGTGCGATCGAGAGCAGGGCCTCTCTGGATGATCTTAAATTTAATGATGGTTCATAACAGAAGATACGTTAGGACGGGTAATCTGGGCCAGAACCATTAGGGCTTTAAAAAAACTTTCCTCTGCAATTGTCGAAGGCATGAAAGGCTGGAATCTCTGGGTTGTTGTGTGTTTTCTAGGCTATATGGCCATGTTCCAGAAGCATTATCTCCTGATGTTTTACTTGCATCTATGCAGGCAAAATGTCAGTAGAGAATGCTTCTGGAACATGGCCATACAGCCTGGAAAACACACAACAACCCATTTCCTCTGCAATTTTAAAGCAACCAGAATTCTTAAGGTGTTCACCAACAGCTTCAATTATACCATAAAACTTTGCTGAAATTCGAAGAGAGTTTATACTAGTGAGTTTTGCAGCATTACTGATTGACATCTTTCTTGTCATTATTTTTCCAAATCAAAAATTGACTTTTGAAATAATGTTGTTGTGAATTTTAATATCTTATTTATTTTGTAGTGTATGTATATTTACACACTTCTTCATGGTTCAAACTCTAACAACTGTTGGTGTTAGCAGACAACCCAGCTCCCTTCCCCTCCTTTTAATTAGAAGGATAGGTGATTTGCTAATTAATCATTGTTCAGTCTCTCCTTAAAACTCTTGATTGCATCAGGGAAATTTTCTCCTGCCTAATCAACAGTCAAATCCCTGTTTTACAGATTGACTAGTTGCCCAGGTGTGATTTTCTTTCATCTAAAAATCTGGAGCCCCCGGTGGCGCACTGGGTTAAAATGCTGAGCTGCTGAGCTTGTTAACTGAAAGGTTGCAGGTTCGATTCCGGGGAGCAGCGTGAGCTTCCGCTGTCAGCCCCAGCTTCTGCTAACCTAGCAGTTCGAAAACAGGCAAATGTGAGTTGATCAATTGGTACCACTCCAGCAGGAAGGTAACGGTGCTCCATGTAATCATGCTGGCCACACGACCTTGGAGGTGTCGATGGACAATGCCGGCTCTTTGGCTTAGAAATGGAGATGAGCACCACACCCCAGAGTCGGACACAACTGGACTTAATGTCAGGGGAAAACCTTTACCCTAAAAATCTGGACATCTTAGTGGCTAGTATTTTAAGTTTCACTGTTAAGAGAGTTGTAGGTTCAAACTCTATAAACCTGGGGTTGTCTAAGAACTTGTCAAATAACCTAAGGATTATTTACTTATCGATCTTTCCCCCTATTTGCTCTAACTCCATCTCAGTACCTTCTTCCCGCGGTGGCACAATGGGTTAAACCAGGGGTGCTCATTAGGTAGATCGCGATCTACTGGTAGATCGCATAGGGCGTCCTGGTAGATTGCAGGCAGGGTGGGAGGAAGGCTCAGTCTCACTCCGCAGTCTCCCGCTGCCGCCCAGGTGCTGCCGGCCCTGGGTTATCTGAGGTCCTTTCCACGCAGTTGAATAAAATCCCATGTTATCTGCTTTGAATCAGATTATATGGCAGTGTGGACTCAGAAAACCCAGTTCAAAGCAGATATTGTGTTATATGTTTCACATTTTTGTAGTGGGTAGGTAGATCATTTTGACTTGGTTGTTTTCGAAGTAGCTCGCATGCTGAAAAAGAGTGAGCACCCCTGGGTTAAACCCTTGTGCCAACTGAACTGCTGACCTGAAGGTTGGTAGTTCGAATCCATAAGACTGGACGAGCTCCTGCCTGTTAGCTCCAGCATCCTATGGAGGGACATAAGAGAAGCCTTCCACCGGATCGTAACACATCTGGGCATCCCCAGGCAACGTCTCTCCGGACGGCCAATTCTCTCACACTAGAAGCGACTTGCAGTTTCTCAAGTTGCTTCTGACACAATTTTTAAAAAGCACCTTCTTCAGCTTTAACCTTATTTTTTGAGAGTCATCTTGAAAGAAAATTAAAAAGAGTATATAACTGCCACGAGAATTGTACCTACTCAGGGGTGGAAGGAACCAGCTATCCCAATGCAAAAAAATACTGATAAAGACTTGTTAAATGATAGAAATTGACAAACTGATTATGCTGATTAAGAAAAAATCTAACTAACTTTAAGAAAATTGGGATCTGTACATTATATTTTCAGAAAAACAATGGGGGTATTTATTATTTGCGGGGTTCATTAATTAGTAGTAGTGTGGTTTTAAGTAGAAATGTTAGTACATTATTTTTAAAGACAGTAGATTTTTTAAAAGGGCAATAACCATCAGATTAAGTGTGGAAAATTTGTGTTTATAGTTTTTGTTTAGTTATTTAAAAGTCTTTCTTGAATCCTACTCTGCTCAGTCTCCAATATTATTTTTATGGGCATTTTTATGAGGTAGCCTTCCATTTACAGGAGTGTGGGATAAAACAGATAATCTAATACCATTTTAATCTGGCTTCAGGCCCAGTTATTGTGTGGAAACAGCATAGGTCATTTGGTAGATGACTTACTCCAGGATCTGAGAAGGGTAATAGGTCCTTGTTTCTGCTGGACTCTCATATTGATACCATTGACCATCACATTTTTTTTTCTGGACCACTTTGGATTAGAGACACTGTTTTAAAGTGGTTTCAGTCCATCTTGGGGGAACAAATTCATAAGATGGTGCTATGGGACATTTGTTCAATTCCTTGACCATTTTCCAGCATGACCATATGGTCGGCTTCCACCAGAGATTGGAGAACATCAAGATTCCTAGAGAGGCATTTTCTCTAAGAATCTCTAGGTTCTCAGATGTGGTTCTATGGTCAGCTTCTGGTTGAATGTGACCAAAAAGTCACACTTGAGAACTTAGATATTTCTGAAGAGAACATCTATCAATAATGAAATGCCCCAAAACAAACTCACAAATGTAGAGCATTGACTATAGTTGTGTGGACGTGGGAAATTAAGAAAATGTTGCTTGTCACATGTGCACTATCTCTTGTCCTTTCATGCTACACTATTATAGCTTTGTGGTTCCATCCTGTGGAATTATAGGATTTTCTGTTTGTGGGGCAGGAGCATTTAAAATTATCAGCCAAAACCCTTTGCAACTACTGTGGAAAATTGAACAGGATGCATCTAGGCACTTGAAGTGGGATCATAGGACTATTATTGTGTAAAGAGCCTCTACTGAAATTCCATTTTCTTCATTTGGCCTGCAGAATGTGTCATTTCTTTTTTTGATGTAGAGAACTCCACAGCTGCATTCAATCAAATACTGTATGAGGGTCCAGGCAGGCCAGGATTACCCATAAGGCCAACCTAGGCCATGGCCTAGGGGTGCAAGCTAGGGGGGGGGGCGCAGATCACGGACCAAAAAAAATGTTGAAACAAATAAAAACACAATATGCATGGAGATGAGGAAGGAAGGATACTGGAGGTCCTCCTTCCTGAACACCAGCTATTGCCTCTGCTATTATTGCGCAAACGGCGTATGCACAGGGGCTCTTGACACTGGCATCGACGTCAACAGGAGGAACAATTAACTCCCTCGATCCCGACAGCATCCACTTGCTGGCTCCTTCAGTGCAAGTACAGGAAACTCCATTGCGCAGTCTGCGCATGCCCTAACACCGTGAAAGCTGGTATTCCTCCTCCAATACGAGGAGACTCCTCCTTACTGAAGAGAGAAGCGCAACTGCCGGCTATGGCACATGCGCAAACCCTACAGGAGAGAAGCCCAATGCAACAAGCCCCAGTATCGGGGAGAAGCACGGCATTGTTACAGCTGCTGACTACAACGTATGCGCAATCCCTGATACCGCGTAGGAGCCAAGTGCCTCAAGCCCTGGCATCGGGGAGGAGGCTTCTCCCCCCATGCCTGCATCCATAGTGCCTGCCGAGAGGGAAACTCCTGTGGCGGACCTAGTGGGGCCACACCAGGAGAGCTGGATGCGGGGCCCTAAGAGGGACAAGCGGATGAAAGGATGTGGGGGGGTGCGCGGTAGAGGTTGGCTTAAAGGGGGCGTAATTCCAAAGTGTGGCCTAGGACGCAAAAAGGTGTTAATCCAGGCCTGGGTCCAGGCTAGACTTTTACACTAAATAAACAATGGTCCAGAATATTTCTTGGCAGTTAAGGATATTGCTGAATATGAGTATGTGGAACATGCATAAACAGGACTGGCTTATGTAGGTGCTCACATCTCCATCTCACCTTAGCCCTACACAATATGCAGGCAAATATTTGCATAGGACTTTTCAGCAAGGCTTAATCTGTATAATTGATTTGGGTTGCAGAAATCTGATCTAGGTTGCAATATTCTGATTTTCTGACTCAGTTACCTGATTATGATTACTGCATTACCAAAATCTTTTCTTCCAATGACTCTGCACCATCTCCAATTTAAGTAACAATGACCAATACATAAATAAAAGATATGTGCACTCTGAGAAGGCACATGAACCAGAAGGGCTGACCCATCTTGAAATGCTGGGAACTTGAATAGAAGGGAGTTCCTGCACTCATATCTTGCTTCTGAGCTTCCAAGAGGACTCGGAGCCTGACAACAGATGGAACAGAAAGCTGGAATACAATAGTCTTCGCAGAAATGTTTGGTGTTTGTATATTCTCTGCATTGCTGTTATTTTTATAATACTGTGGTTCTCAAATGCAATGATTCTCACACCGTGGTCCTCTTAATGTTTTGGATCTCAGCTCCCAGAAACCCTGATAATGAGCTAAGCCAGCTGGGGCTACCAGAAGCTATTCCAAAACTCCAGAATTTGAGAATCACTGCTCTACAGCTCATTGGTTACCGATGCTATTATTGCATTCCATCCAAACACTAACTGAAGTTTAAGTACCCAGTAGGTGTTTTTGGAGATGCAATTCAGATGTTGTTCCAGAACCTAGATCTAAACAATGAGAACAGCAAAGAGAATGTGGTTAAGAAGCTGGGGGCACGTTTATTTGCTGCAAGAAAATCAATGTTGTTTTCTAATTTCTTCCAAGAAGTCATTAAGGACTAATTCATTCCAAATCAATGAAGAAGAGGGAGACTGTTTTCCAGTAATTTATTGCAACAAACAAGTTCTAGAGTGATTACAAATTGTAATAGAAAGAAGAAGCAAGAGCACAGAGATCACCACGTATGCTCTGCTAACATCAGCATTGGTGCTCAAGTTCAAAATGTATGCACAGATGATCCCAGATTCAGCCTCTGCTATCCAGGCTTGTGTTTGCCTTCAAATCACTTGTTGACTTATGGCAACCTCATGCCTTTCCTAGAGTAGTTTTGCCAATTCCTACCTCTGAAATGTGGCATACAGCTCCACATATTTGTTGAAGGTTTCCCACCCAAATACTAACCAGGACAGGCTTTGCTTACTTTCCAAGATGAGATAGAATTTGGTGCCTTGTGTGTGAACACAGATATGTGTTCAAACCAATGCTTTCCATGGGATCCTATGGTTCTGCATCAAAGCCTTTAGGATTCAAGAGACAGTGATCCAGGTTAAAACAATTGCTTTCCTTAGGATTCGTATGGCATTGAATTTTCCTGTAAGCTGGTCTGAGTCCCTCCTTGGAGGTGAGAAGGTCGGGGTACAAAATTTTTAAATAAATAAAATGAATAGGATTCTATGGTTCTGCATCAAAGCTCATAGGATACAAGAGGCAGCGATCCAGGTTAAAACCATTGCTTTGACACTTCGTTACCTCCTTGCTAGTTGTGTTGAGTTGTATTTAGATTAGTTAGGTAGTTTCCCAGTGTGTTGTGAGTAAAACCATTGCTTTCCATGGGATTCTATGGTTCAGCACCAAAGCCCATAGCATACAAGAGCTAGTGATCCAGGTTGAAACCATTGCTTTCCATGGGGTTCTATGGTTTGGCATCAACACCCATAGGATACAAGAGACAGTGATCCAGGTTGAAACCATTGCTTTCCATAGGATTCTATGATTCTGCATCAAAGCCCATAGGATACAAGAGGCAGCGATCCAGGTTGAAACCATTGCTTTGACACTTCGTTACCTCCTTGCTAGTTGTGTTGAGTTGCATTTAGATTCGTTAGGTAGTTTCCCAGTGTGTTGTGAGTAAAACCATTGCTTTCCATGGGATTCTATGGTTCAGCACCAAAGCCTATAGCATACGAGAGACAGTGATCCAGGTTGAAGCCATTGCTTTCCATGAGGTCCTATTGTTTGGCATCAACACCCATAGGATACAAGAGACATTGATCCAGGTTGAAACCATTGCTTTCCATGGGATCCTATGGTTCTGCATCAAAGCCCATAGGATACAAGAGACAGTGACCCAGGTTAAAACCATTGCTGATGGTTGGATAATGAAATGGGACAGGAAACTGTGACGGTTCCCATTGCACCTGTTTTTTCCGTTGTAAACATGGGAGTAAAGTGTTGAGAGTTCCCTCTTTTCAGGACACTTCTGCCTCTTTTCAAACCTGGAACATCTGATGTGCTCCATCCCTCTCTATGCTTAAAAAGAAGCTGAAGTGTCCTATCAGGGGAAAAATTCTCAATGTGGTGAGGTCAATTGCTGGAGTTCCCTCCTTTCAGTACACTTCTGCCTCTTTTCAACCATGGGCACAATAAAATACAGCAATAAAACAGCCAGAATGTCAATTGCAGTGGCCAGCTACCCGCCAAAGGCCTGAAGGTACCTCAAAATTGTTGGCATCCTCGTGGGACCGTAGGGCAATATGGAGTGAGACAAAAAGGTCCCTCAGATACACTGGCCCCAGACCGTGCAAGGCCTTAAAGGTGAGGACCAACACTTAGAAGGCGATCCGGTGCTCAATTGGCAGCCAGTGCTGATCCTGCAAGACAGGTGTTATATGGCAGCCTGCTGGGGTGCCAGACAGGAGCCGGGCGGCAGTGTTCTGCACCAGCTTGAGCTTCTGGGTCGCCGACAGAGGAAGGCCAACGTAGAGCACGTTGCAGTAATCTAGTCTTGAGATGACCGTGGCTTGGATCACCGTGGCCAGGTCGTTCCGGGAGAGATAGGGGGCCAGCCTCCTTGCCTGATGTCTCTTTCAAAGTCAAAGTAAAACCAGCAACAAGTTCACCATTTACTGCCGTTGACCACAGGGGAGCTACATTGTTAATAGAGTTTGGAGTCTGTTTAGTAAAGTCTGCTGAAAGGTCCCAGCACGAGCACGCAGGGAATAAGTGGCTAGGTGTGCTTGTGTGTGGGTGTTCTCAAATTTTTAAATGTCAGGTCATGCCAAAAACAAACTACAACCCGCAAAAAAGCAGCTGCTGTCTTTGACATCAGGAGGTCAATTAGCAATCAATGTAATCGTTGTATGAAAGACAGCTGGCTGTTTGCCCCGGAACCCCCTCCACTAATCGATTGGAGGACAAATGTGTGTTTGAACAAGATAAGGTTGAGTGGAATGAGTCAATTAAAAGGCCCCCTCCCTTGTCTCTTCTGTGTACACAGAGGTGCCAGTTCACCCTTCATAGCCCCACCAATGGTTTTCCACAGACGCATTAGCTCTTCTAAATGCATGCGCAGGAGACAAGAGATGAGGGACATCGAGATAGGAGAGGAAATAGATGACTGGCCTCCACAGAGTCATGCCCATCCCGTTGCTTAAATTGCTGGCAATCTTCAGTACATTGCTACCCAACCCTTTTATACACTGCCAGGTGACTAGGGATGTGTAACAAAAGGATTGAACAGACTTGAGCAGAAATAGCTCTATTTTGAGGAGACCTTAGAAATGCAAAACAGGACAGTAAGCTTGTCCATGGAAACCCAATGGCAAAAAACAACATAATTATACGGTAACTTACCACAATCTTTCCCTATCTGGGACTCCTTGTGTCCAAACCATGAACTGATGTAAATGACAGAACAAAAGAGGCAAACGAGTGGGCAGGGGTAGGGAACCTATGGCTCGGGAGCCAGATGTGCCGTTCATGATTGCATCTGGCTCTCCAGAGCACCCCGGGCCTCGGTTTCCCAGCATGCAGCCGGGAGGAGTGACGCAAATGCACCCCTTCACCCTTTCCTTCTACTTCTCTCCTTCCTTTTCCCTCCCTCCCCTCTCTCCCCTTCCTTCTTTCCTCCATTCTCCCTCTTCCTTCCTTCCTTCCTTCCTTCCTCTTCCCTCCTTTCTTTCTCCCCTTTCACCCTTTCCTTCTCCTTCTTTCCTTCCTTTTCCCTCCCTCTCCCCCTTCCTTCTTTCCTCCATTCTCCCTCCCTCCCTCTTCCTTCCTTCCTTCCTTCTGTTCTTTTTCCCCAAGTTTCCTTTCCTTCTCCTTCCTTTCTTTTCACTTCCCTCTCTCCCATTCTTTATTTTCTTCTTTTCCCTTCATTATTTTACTTTTTCCTCACTCCCTTTCTTTTCCTCACCCTTTCCTCTCCTTTCTTTTCCTCCCTTCCCATTTCCTTCCTTCTTTTCCCCTCCTTGTCTCTCTTCTTGCTTTTCTTTTCTTCCTTTCCATAGTTTGTTCTTCTTTTCTTTCTTCCTCTCCCCCTCACTCCTTTCTTTCCTCTTTTTTTCTTTCTTTCTTCCCCCCTTCCTTCCGTCTTCTCTTCCTTCCCAGAGTCCTGAGCATGCCTTTTGCAGAGCCAGGTCTGAAGTGTCTCGTCATTCTCCTGGGGGAATCCTTTTCTCATAGTATGTACTTATATACTCACATTTAGTTGAATTCAGTCTTAAAATATATATATATTATATGACTCCCTCTGAAATAAATTTCCCAATATTTTGCTTTTATGGCTCTGAGTCAAAAAGGTTCCCGACCCCTGCACGAGGGTTTGGTTCCAGGACCTCTGTGAATTCAAAAACTGTGGATGCTAAAATCTCATTATATACAATGGTGTAGCCAGGGGCGGTCCTACAAGGTAGGCCAAGTAGGCGGCCGCCTAGGGTGCCATCTGGGAAGGGGGCGCCATCCTGGCCGCATGGGGCGCCATCCTGGCCCTGCTGATGTTCCTCAGGCAGTGCCGCAGCTGCCTGCTTTTGGGCCCCGGCCTTGTGTGCTCCGACGCCGGTTCTGGGCATGCACGGAGGTTTTCGCGCAGGCGCAGTTGCTCCAGAGCTGAAGTTGAGTGCGAAAACCTCCGCGCATGCCCAGTAGCTCCCTTGCGCAGAAGCCTGTAAGCAAAGCACTCCCTATCGGGCAGGCAGGAGTGCTTCCCTCTCCTTTGTCTCCACAAGGCTTTTGGGAAGGAGAAAAGAATCAGTGAAGGAAGTGTAAGTGAAGGAATGAATGAAGGGCTTTTCTCCTCCTCCTCTGTGACCTCTTCTCCCCCTCCTTCCTTTCTTCGGCACTATTTCTGTCTAGACCTGAGGGACCTGAGGCTATGAGGAGTTGTGGGAGTTGGAGTCCAAAACACCTAGAGGGAGGGAGGACCCAAGTTTGCCTGTATTCGACCTCATTTGAACATTTTGGCTGTTTTTCTATTTACATTTACATTGGGATCCTAATTTTGGACTTATGGGAGACTCCTATGAATTATGAGTCGGGTGATAAGTAATATATTCTGATTTTGATGCATTTACATTGCCTTTCTTGTTGATTATTATACAGTTCTGCTTAATATTGTCATACAATATAATAAAAATACAATATAACAATAGAATAATGATATATTTTATATTACACTAGCTGAACCCGGCATGCTGTGCCATGTCTCTCTTTCTCTGTGTGTGTGTGTGTGTGTGTGTGTGTGTCTCTGTGTGTGTGTGTCTGTGTGTGTGTGTGTGTCTCTCTCTCCCGTCTCTCTATCTCACTCTCCCCTCTCTCTGTCACTCTCTCAGTCTCTCTCCCCCTCTTTCTCTCTCTCTCTCTCACTCTCTATCACTCCCCCTCTCTCACTCTCTCACTCCTGCCCTCTCTCTCTCACTCCCCCTCTCTCACTCTCTCACTCCTGCCCCCTCTCTCACCCCCGTCTCTCTCTCTCACTCTCCCCTCTCTCTCACTCTCTCACTCCTGCCCCCCTCTCTTTCCCCCCGTCTCTCTCTCTCATTCCCCCTCTGTCTCACTCTCTCACTGCTGGCCCCCCTCTCTCCCCCGTCTCTCTCTCTCACTCTCCCCCTCTCTCTCTCTCACTTCCCCCTCTTTCTCTCTCTCACACTCTCTCTCTATCATTCCCTCCCTCCTCTCTCTCACTCACTCTCACTCCCCCTCTCTCTTTCTCACTCTCTCTATTACTCACCCTTTCTCTCTGTTGCGAAGTTCCGGCTCTCCTGGGGAGAAGTGTTCCATGGGACTACACTTCCCAGAAGGCCCCGCAGTGCTATTTCCGGCCGCGGAGGTTTCTGGGAAGTGTAGTTCGGCGCCCCCGAGTTGGTCCGGGATGGGGGACGTGCGGGTGGCGCCGTTCCTGCTTCCTTGAGGGGCTGGCAGACCCGGGGCCGCGGCTGGCCCCGGTGGTGTGGGTGGTGTTGTGGGCGGCTGTTCCGCGGCCTCCTCGCTCGCTTCCCAGGTGGTCCCGGTGGCACCCGAGCAGGCCGGGAACGGCAGGGAGACGGGTGAGGAGGCAGAGGAGGGGGCGACAACACCTGCCAGAGCACCCAGACGGAGGAGCGGCGCGCGGGTCTGTAAACCCCTGGAAGGCGACGGAGGAGGGCGAGAAGGCAGCGGAGGAGGCGGGAATGGCGGCGGCTGCGTGATCCGGCCCGTGAGGTTTTTGGGGGGCTGTTTGGGGGTTAAAGGTAGGGAGGTGGGCTGCGAAGGTCCCTGTGAGGAGAGAGGGCGACGGGATGGGTTGGTGGGTTGGGGGGGTGTGAGTGCGCCTGCGCGATTGCCCTCCCTGTCTCCTGCGCTCGCGGCCAGCGCAGAATGGGATGCAATGGGCGGTTTTTGGGGGTCGTTTTTGGGGGGTTGGAAGGTAGTTAGTTGGGTTTTTTGTGCTATGTATGTACCTTGTGGTCTGGAGGAATGTGTGTCGTGGGATTTGTGTTTCTGGGGCGTATAGTTTGGCCGTGCATAACGGACATCCCACGACCACTCGATTTTTATATATATAGATGTAATATTACAAACAATATTGCAGTATAGTGGTATTGTACAAAATAGTAATATATAATATTTTATTTTACTTTTGGGTTATTTGAGTTTTATAGGAGTCATGAAAATATTTAGTAGAGGATATTTTTATTGAAATAAATAATTTTATTTATTATTTTATAATAATATAATAGAATGTTATATTGTATTATAATGTCAATATATTATAATATAAATATATTGTAATGTAGTATAATATAATTATAAAATATAGTATGAGTATGGTATAATATATTGTATATACATTGATACAATATAATACTACTAATGGTATTGTGATATTATAATTGTATATTTGTTTTACATGGGGGAAATAATGTTTTTTGGGACCAAAATAATGTTCGCCTACCATTTAAAATTACCTTAGACCGCCCCTGGGTGTAGCACAGTGTTTCTCAAACCGTGCTCCTCTGGGAGTTTTGAACTTCAGCTCCCAGAAATCCAACTAGCTTACCAGCTGTTAGGAATTGTGGGAGCTGAAGTCCAAAACATCTAAAGGATCACAGTTTGAGAAATTCTGTGTGGCATAATCATATCCTTTATACAAAAAGGTAAAGTCGGTTGCTTTTTGCAATTATCATTTCAAGGCTTCTGAAGTAGCTACTTACCATTATAGCAAAACATTTTTGAAAAGCAAGACTTAGCTTTATCAAGTTTTTTAAATAAAAAAATAACTAGTTATAATAATTTTATTGACTAAAATTGTGACTAGCTTTAACTAGTTAAAAGTAGTTACTTTTAAGTTCCAGAAAGGAGCCCCCAGTGTCACAATGGGTTAAACTCTTGTGCTGGGTGAACTGCTGACAGAAAGGTTGGTGGTTTGAATCCGAGGAGCAGGGTGAGTTTCCAGGTGTCAGCTCCAGCTTCCCATGCGGGGACATGAAAGAAGCCTCCCACAGGATAGTAACCATCTGGCCGTCCCCTGGGCAACGTTCTTGCAGACAGCCAATTCTCTCACATCAGAAGCGACTTGCAGTTTCTCATGTCGCTCCTGACACGAAATAAAAGTTCCAGGAAAACCAATGTGCTATGCAAAGATGAAGTGAGATTAATGAGCAATTCAGTCCTCCCATAGTTAAGTGATGTAATATTGATTTACTAACTGTAGAATCTCTTTCAGCACAGAGAAAGCTGCACATTAAACTGAGTTGTAAGAGTATTACCAAAGGGAACTTTTCACCTTTGTTTGGTGACCCAGTTCATGCCTGTACTTTTAATATACTGATGAAGAAAACAGAAATGAACTCTTCCATGGTGGCTCTGAGCATGTCTTATTTAACTGGAAGTGACGGCCTGCATCCAGCCTCTGCACACCATGAACACCCTGCTGGCTCCCTCCTCCTCTCCCTCGAGGTGACTCAGGAAGGTCTCCCAGGGTGGGCTTCGCTTCCAGTGCCCCCGGCAGAGCAGGAGGAGGGCTTCATCTCACAGCCCTTTACCTGGGTTTCGTGTCTTCAAGGTGAGAGAAACAGTTGGAGACCAAATTCATGGCTAAGCAGCACATATAGACCCTTGCCCGAGAACGGAGACGAGGTAACAGTTAGGGGTGGTTGATCCATGAAAAAATTGATTCTAAACTGGGGGGGGGGGGGATTTCCATTGCTGGTTCGTTATAGAAATTAATCTGAATTTTTTAAAATAATTTTTGTAATTGAAATGTAATTAATAAGGAATTTCATTATTATTACATTATTTGTTCCACGCATGCGTGACAGGAGGGTGGAAGGTGCTGCCTGCACTCCCCTCTGGCCAGCTGACACCAAAACAGGGGGTTCAAGATAAGTCTCGGTTGGTGAGAGGAGGGTGCCAAGCTGCACCTTCCACCCTCCTCTCATCATTGTCCCAGTTTACTCCCAAGGAAAGGAGGGGGAGGGGGACGTGCATCCCCTGCCTCCTCCTCTCCTTGGAAAAAAACCGGGGCAAGGGTCCCTGTTTACTTCCAAGGAGAGGAGGAGGCAGGGGATGCAAGTCCCCCGCCTCCTCCTCTCCTTGGAAAAAAACCGGGACAAGGGTCCCAGTTTACTCCCAAGGAAAGAAGGAGGGGGGACGCGAATCCCCAGCCTCCTCCTCTCCTTGGAAATAAACGGGGACCCTCCCCTGCTAACATCTATACCGCGCTAAGGCTTAGCGTGGTATAGATGTTAGCAGGGGAGGAGATGCGGACGCATCTCCCCCTGCTAACTTTGTCCCAGTTTACTTCCAAGAAAAGGAGCGGGGGGGGGACGTGAATCCCCAGCCTCCTCCTCTCCTTGGAAATAAACCGGGACCCTCCCCTGCTAACATCTATATCGTGCTAAGGCTTAGTGTGGTATAGATCAGGGCTGTCCAACTGGCGGCCCTGGGGCCGTACACGGCCCCCCAGCCTGTTGGCTCCGGCCCCAGCTATGCCCCCGGCCGCCATTTTTAATTTTTTCAAAAAAAATTTTTTTTAATTTTTTTTAAACTGGCGGCCGGGGAGGGAGGCGGGGCAGGGAGGAGGAAGTGAGCCAGCTCCTCCTCCCTGCACCGCCCTCTGTCCTTCTCCGCGCCGCGCGAGTTCGAGACAAGGGGCGGTGCAGGGAGGAGGAGCCAGGAGGGAGGCGTGCCTAAAGAGGAGGAAGGCAAGCGCTGCCTTCCTCCCTCTTTAGGCACGAGCCTGTTTTCTGTCTCCCACCGCGCCCTGATCAGTGCGCCGGTGGAAGAGGCAGAACAGGGGGGCGTGCCTAAAGAGGAGGAAGGCAAGCGCTGCTTTCCTCCTCTTCAGGCACGGGCTCGTTCTGTCTCTCCCACCGCGCACTGATCAGGCGCCGGTGGAAGAGGCAGAACAGGGAGGGGGCGTGCCTAAAGAGGAGGAAGGCAAGCGCTTGCTTTCCTCCTCTTCAGGCACGGGGCTGCTCGTTCTGTCTCCAACCGGCGCCCTGATCAGGCGCCGGTGGAAGAGGCAGAACAGGGAGGGGCTGGCGTGACACTAGGAGGGAAGGAGAAGCCATGGAGGGCTCCCTTGTTTTTTGCCTTCCCTCCTAGAGGTCACGCCAGCCTCAGAAGCGAAATCGCCGCTCTGAGGCTGGCGTGACACTTTAGGAGGAGGGACTGGGGCGGGCCGGGGGCGGGGCAGAACGGCCCCCCAGGTCTTCAGTGACTGGAAGTCCGGCCCTAGGTCCAGTAGAAGTTGGACAGCACTTGTATAGATGTTAGCAGAGAGGGAGATGCGGACGCAATCTCCCCCCTGCTAACTATGTCCCAGTTTACTACCAAGGAAAGGAGGAGAAGGGGGACGCGAGTCCCCCGCCTCCTCCTCTCTTGGAAATAAACCGGGACCCTCCCTGCTAACATCTATACCGCGCTAAGGCTTAGCGTGGTATAGATGTTAGCAGGAAGGCGATGCGACACAATCTCCCCCTGCTAACTTTGTCCCAGTTTACTCCCAAGGAAAGGAGGAGGAGGGGGACACAAGTCCCCCACCTCCTCTCCTTGGAAATAAACCGGGACCCTCCCCTGCTAACATCTATACCGTGCTAAGCCTTAGCATGGTATAGATGTTAGCAGGGGAGATGCGGACGCAATCTCCCCCTCGCTTGCTAACATCTATACCGTGCAAGGCTTAGCGCAGTATAGATGTTAGCAGGAGGAGATGCAGACGCATCTCCCCCTGCCAACATCACAAACCCACTAGTTGCAAGGCTTATCAGAAAGGAGGGCAAAACCCTCACCTGCTCCTGACCCCCACAACCAGTACCCGGGGAAAATCTCCCTGCCTCCATCAACACAGAGGTGGCACTTGGATGTCCATTTCAAACTCAGGGGCAGCCAAGCTGGGGCAGCCTTGGCTGCCCCAGTTTATTTCCTTTGGCAGGGGAGGGGCAGGAGCGTCAGAGAACGAAGAGGGGACTCGACTCTGATTGGCTAAAGGAAAGCAGGTGACTTCATGCTACCACCTGGTCTCCATTAGCCAATTGGAAAATGCTTCAACTGAGGGCAAAAACGTAATACGAACTATTACGTGCCCAATACAAAAATGGCCGTCCCGGGGTCGATATAGAAATTCCGCTTCCGGTTTAGGCCCCAAGGGTCAATATACTTTGAAATTAATTTCAAATACTAAAAATAACGGATTTCAAAGTATTTTAAACCAGAGATATCCAACCCTACTAACGGTGTAATATTTTGCCTTCATGGAAGTACATTCATAGTCACCAATTCAGCCAGAGCTTTACAAACTGTGTATGTCACTGGGTTTGTTAGAACCCATTTCCTTTTGTAGGCAGAATCTTATCAGTTCTTTTTGAGCAAATAGCACCAATATATTAAAATATTTCCCCTGAACACAAACCCCTGTTACATCAAGTGAAATTAGGAGGGGGGTAAAATATGCGGAAAGCTCAAACAAAATTAAGCTAGCAACCTACTAGATTAAAATAGGTTAGAGCACTAGACTAGAATTTGGGAGAATCAGGTTTTGGGAATCAGAATCTCTCAGCCTGGCTTGTATCTCTTTCGTTTAAGGCTGTGGGTCAAAGGCTGGCATTTGTGGCCCAAACAAAGACAACTAGAAAAGAAACCCCATTTGATAAAATTAAAATAATATGATGGTCATTCCTAAGTTTGGTAAAGCAGAAGTTTTGAAATGCTTAGGGCAGCATTTCTCAACTGGGGGTCAGGACACCTGGGGGGTCACAAGGGGGGGTGACAGAGGGGTCGCCAAAAACCATCAGAAAACACAGTATTTTCTGTTGGTCATGCGAGTTCCTTGTGGGAAGTTTGGCCCATTTTTTTCATTAGTAGGGTTCAGACTGCTCTTTGATTGTAGGTGAACTATAAATCCCAGCAACTACAACTCTCAAATGTCAAGGTCTACTTTCCCCAAACATCACCAGTGTTCACATTTGAGCATACTGAGTATTCATGCCAAATTTGGTCCAGATCCATCATTGTTTGAGTACACAGTGCTGTCTAGATGTAGGTGGACTACAACTCCAAAACTCAAGGTCATTGCCCACTAAACCCTTCCAGTATTTTCTGTTGGTCATGCAAGTTCTGTGTGCCAAGACTGGTTCAATTCCACCACTGATCATCAACACTGAAAGGATGGCAGGCTGTGTATGTATGTATGTATGCATGCATGTATGTAAACTTTCTGTGTCAGACATACCAAAAATGGAAAGGGAAGAAATATATACTGTGCCCAATTGGCAATCCAAGCCAGTGCAGAAGACATTGCACACGCATAGGTACATCTGTATTCCATTCTGCATTGAGATTCATTGCTCTATCGACGCTGGAGAAACGAGTCAGCAAGGGTAAGTGATAATCAAAATCAATTAAGTTATTGATGGAGTTAGAAATTTTCTAAGGAAAGGAAAGGGGACAACTTAATTAAATTTGTTGCGTAGATACCCTGAATTTATCAGATCCCATCTGATCTTGGAAGCTAAGACGGGTCAGGTTAGTAATTGCCAGGGAGACTGCCGGTGGATACCTAGCGCTATAGGTTTATTTCAGAGGAAGGAATTGACAAGACCACCTCCTTGCCTAAGAAAGCCCTATGAAATTAATGTGGTCACCATAAATCAATATGTGATTTGAAGGCTCAAACTTTACCTTTTAATTAAATGTATTTTATTTTTTGACGGAAGTTCTGCATCAATGCATTCCTAAAAGTAGATTTTTAATTACCTAATTAGTTAAATGGGAGCTAATACTAAAGAAGCAACAGAGTTTACCTTTCTTTGCTGGTTCTTTCTCAAAAGTCTAGTAATCCCAGATTTTTTTCCCAAAGCGATTCTTATTTCAGTTAATTCTGCAGAAGTCAAAAATAAGTGTTTAGATTAAAACACAATAAGTGGCATACAACACAATAAAAACTGAACAAGAGGCCAGAGTTTTCAAAATTCATGCAGCTGTTTCCTTCTCACCCAACTCAAGTAAAGAATAGGGAATGAGGAGAGCAACCTCGGGGTTGCCATTTTTCCATTTCATTTTGGTAGATCTTTTAGAGCAGGCATTTAATTTAAATATAAATGGCAATTTAACTCAATAATTATTTTCCCCCGTTCCAGTGTAAATGTAACTGAATTGTTAACTAAATGCATACACCCTTTCCAGCAGCAGCAACAACAACGACAACGACAACAACACTTTATTTCTAGACCACCTTCTCTCCGATAGGGATGCAGGGTGGTTTATATACATATAAAACAGGCAAACATTCAATGCCATGCTAAAAAGCACACAATAAAAATGTTAATAAACTTATTTCCAGATAATAATTAAAGTTAACATAATAAAAATGTATATACATAAATAAAAGATACCTACACTAATAAAAACTGAATTTCACAGAAATATATATCCTCATATAGTAAGCTACTGGAATTTAAAAGGTGTGTAATGTCAATGATAATTTAAGTATAGGTTGTGGCAGCCGTAGCGGCCATAAAGAGCTAAGCATAGCAGCCATTAAGTGTTAAGGGATAGTGCTTCTCTTGTCCATATGCTAAAGTACATACGTGTGTTTTCAGAAGTTTTTTGAAGGAGAGGAAGGTGGGGGGCATTTCTATTTCTTTAAGAAGGGAGATCCAGAGACAGGGAGTGATCACAGAGAAGGCCCCCTCTCTCATTCCCACCAACCATGCTTGTGACAAAGGTGGGACTGAGAGTAGGGCCTCCTCTGCTAACCACAGTGTATGGGATAGTCTATATAGGGAACTGCGGTTAGACAAATAGCCTAGACCCAAACTGTTTAGGGCTTTATAGGGCTTTATAGGTAGCAACCAGAACTTTGTAGAGCTTTATAGGTAGCTCGGAAGCGCACCGGCAGCCAGTGGAGTTGCCGTAACATGGGAGTAGTTCTCTCCCTGTATGGAGCCCCAGTTCAACCTGGCTGCTGATCTCTGAACTAGCTGTAGCTTCTGAACGATCTTCAAAGGTTGCCCCATGTAGAGAGCATTGCAGCAGTCCAAACAGGATGTGACTAAGGCTTGCACTACCCACCAACAACACCAGGTTCCAGGTTCAGGTTCAGCAATAAGTCCGGTATCATCCCCAGACTGCGAAACTGTGCCTTCAGAGGGAGTGTGACCCCATCCAGCACAGGCTGTAACCCAATACCCTGTTCTGCCTTTTGACAGAGCATGAGTACCTCTGTATTGTCCGGATTTAGTTTCAGCTTTTTGGCCCTCATCCAGTCCATCACTGAGGACAGGCACTGGTTCAAGATCAGAATGGCATTCTTGGGTTTTGGTGGAAAGGAGTAATAGAGTTCTAACTTTGCTGTCTGAGGAAGGTATGCTCTGGCATAGGAGCTGCAGTCCAAAAGTAGTATTCACTGGTCCTACCAATGATGCCTTGGGCTGTCTCCATGTTCCTATACTTTTCTATACCAGGAGCCATATCTGAGGATTTCCTCCCCTCTTGGGGACCTGACAAGATTCCCTTCCACCTCCACCCCTGCCAATCATATTAGGTGGGATGAGGGAGCTGTAAGAGGGTGAGTTGTTTGCGTGCACAGATTTTAGATTGCTCTGCATTTCACTGAGTAAACAGAAGAGTTGTAGAAAGAGCCATTTAGCTATTGCCACTCTGGTTAATGCACACAGCATGGTCCTGTCATTTGGAACAACTGCCAAAGGTCAAAATATGGTCTAAAATGTTGTATGCGGAACAGCTTGTGAAAGGGGGGGGGGGGTCATCAGGCATGCTCCTTATGTTCATCCGGAGACTAGCAATAGGAAAGTTTCCATCCAATTTGCTAGAAAAGGAATTGAGAACAATTTCCCAAAGGTAAAATAAAAGGTCTCATATGTCATGGGGATGCTTTTTGGCTGAAGTCCAAAGAAAAAGTAAGAAAAGGGAATGAGGATAGTGATCTATTCTCAAGTCTCCAGTGCCACCATATGTTGTTTTGTTCAATTGTTTAGTAGTACACATAATATTGGAGGCCTAATTATATGGAGCAGGCAGCAGATTCCATCGGATATTGTTGGCCTGGGAGAGAGAAAGCCAGGGAATTCTAGATACTGTGGGAAGAAAGTAGGAAATCATTTCTGAGCATGCCTGGCCTAAGAAAGCTCTGAAATTCATGGGGTTGTCATAGATTGACAGATTACTTAAAAGCACGCATACACACAGAGAACCCACTGCAGGTAAAGGTAAAGGTTTTCCCCTGACATTAAGTCCAGTCGTGTCTGACTCTGGGGGCTGGTGCTCATCTCCACTTCTAAGCCAAAGAGCCGGCGTTGTCCACAGACACCTCCAAGGTCATGTGGCCGGCATGACTGTATGGTGTGCCGTTACCTTCCTGTCAAAGCGATACCTATTGATCTACTCACATTTGCATGTTTTTGAACTGCTAGGTTGGCAGAAGTTGGGGCTGACAGAGGGAGCTCATGCTGCTCCCCGGATTCGAACCTGTGATCTTTCGGTCAACAATTTAGCAGCTCAGTGCTTTAATCCACTTCACCACCGGGGGAACCCACTGTAGTAGTCCCAATAGTTAGGAGTTTCCTTGCCCTTGTAGTCTGAACACTGAAATACTGAATACTGAAACGGATGCTGTGAGAAAACGCAGAGGTCTTGTTTTGGCTTTCTTCTGCAATTCTGAGCTAGGCAAAGGTTATTTTCATGAACTACAAATCCCAGCATCCCCTAGCTAGCCTGGCCATTTCCCCAATCTCTCTTAATTCTCCTGCAAATACTATGGCAGGGAAGGTGGCTAAATTTTCAAGTGCATAATTTATGACTTTGGCATGATGCATTGCTTAACCTTGATTGCACCCAAGAAAATGGATCCCTCCCCCAGGTGATTTTAATGTCATTTTCCAAGAACTGCATTGTGTGTGTGTGTAGGACGGCAAAGTGAGTATGTGTTGTAGTCAGGCCTTTGGAGCACAGAGCTGGCAGGTGGGAGCAGGTTAAGCTTTTGCCAAATTGACATCTACTTCTGCCATATACAAAAGAACAAACAGAACAAATATGATTCATTTGCCCTGATCATTAGGAACACCTGCTACACTATTGTCATCTGGAACCATATCTTGCTTCTGTTTGGAGTGGTGCCTTTAAGTTCTGCTGTGTGTAAATAATAGGGCATTTATTCTTCTCGTTCCAAACTACAGCACACAGTCTAGAGAATCCATCTGTAGGAAATATACTGTGTTAGCTGTTTTCGTGGGGGCAAATATATTGTCTGGTTCCATGCACAATTGCTTAGGGGAGAAGAGGTCAGCCTCCCAGTGCTACACCTGACATACCCTTGCTTTTTTGGCCATGATAGTTTGTCTGCCTTACCCATGGAAGACCTGCAATCCTATAGTTGTGTACTAGGGTGTAGCACAGCAGTTCTCGTTTGTGCCTGGGGGCCAGGGGCCAGGACCGGGGGTCCCATTGGCATTGGGGCCTGCAGCAGCAGAGCTAGATTCTGAAGAGGATTTAGAAGGGTTAGAAGGAGAGTTTCCCATCACTGGGCCACCTTCGCCCACAGAAAGTTTGGCATGGGAAGAAGGTTGGCCTGACCCTTACGAAGAGACAGATAACCAGGTGCAAATGGAAAGCAGTGATAGCGAAACTTATGAACGGCCGGGTGGGAGAGGCTCACAGGATCCTGTGAGTGAAAACATGGAAGAGAGCGGCTGGGAAGATTCTAGGGAGGAGAGCTCTCATGGAGATAGAGACCCAGGTGCTGGGAGACAAGGCCGAACCTTTGATATGAGACGAAGTATCGAGTCTAGCAGAAGGGGATGGTACCACAGCCTAGACAGGCCGAGGTCTGTCAGCAGAGATTGGAGACGACGAAGCCTAGAGCGTCGGGGACCTCGGCCGAAAGATTAAGTATAGGATCCGTGGGAACGAATCCCCAGTACTTCGGCCACGTCTCTTCTGAGTAGACGTGTAGCGAAGTTGGTCCACGGAGCTAAGTTGGCTAGTGGCCACCAAGTCTTGCCTTGCATCTTGTACCTTGCCTTGTTCCTGAATCCGCATTGCTGTGCGGAGCTTTGCCAAGCCTTTTGGATTATTCACCAAGCTGCTTTTGGACAATTGATTGCTTACAGCCTTTGGATTGCTTTTGCTATTTTTATGGACAATATTCCTTTTGAACTGTTTTTATATTCAATAAAGTAGTTAGCCTTCAGTCCGTCTCTGTGTGTGTGATTAAGGGGCCGGTCAAGTCCGTGCATCGTGACATAGGGCTGTTTCTGAATTTTAGAAAGTGCTTCAAAAGTCGATTTGGATGTTGATTGCGATTTAGCTTCGGATGTAATAGACTTCCGATTTTTTTTGGAGAAAATTCAGAATTGATTCGGAAGTATTTCCGAAATTCGGAAGTCTTCGGAAGTCTTCAAAAATGGTGTCTGTTTTCAAAAATGGGCAAAAGAAAATCAGCAGAAGGGAGAGTCAGCTGTTAGCCATCAGCCAATGAGCAATCAGCAAGAAAATTTGGAAATGACATCCGAAATTCAGAATTCCGTAATCTGGAATTCCTGTTGGGAGGGCTGCTCTCTAAATTGCTTCAAAAGTCAGAAGTAGGCAAAAAAACCTTCCAAAATTCAGAAGTATCCGAAATTTGGAAGCAACCCTATCGTGTACCTGAGCGTGAGCCCCACTGAACTCAAAGGCATTGGGTTGGGAGGCAATGCAGAAATACAACCAACCAACTAATCAATACTTACATATGGACAGACATACAGTATCTAAAATCAGGTTGCACATTACAACAGGTGGAGGGACAGAGCCAAAAGTAAAGCATTGTGAGAGTTGTAGTTTAAACTTCAGGAAGTCCAAGGGCAACAAACTTCAGGAGCCATGGGCATAGTCTTACAGGGTATGATGGACTACAACTACTAGCATTCTTTGGCTAGTTGAGATGGTTGGGAGTTTTTTGGGTTATTTTTCTTCACCTCTTTGAAGATGGGGGAGCATTCACCCTCCTCCAGTTTGCTAGGATCTCTGTTTTTCTCCAAGAATTCCCAAAGATTGACAATGACTCAGAGATTATCTTTAGTAGTGTAGGGTGTAGTTCAGGCCTGGGCAAAGTTTCTAGCTTGGGGACCAGAAGGGAGAGGGTTATCTCCAAGTCCCTTTGTTGCCCTTTTCTCCCCTTCTTCTTCTCTTTTGGAAGCAGAAAGTGAAGGAAAGACAGGAAAAGTTTGGGTACCAAAAGGGTTGGCCTTGGTTAGGATGAGATGGTGGACAGGAGACAAAAAGTCTATCCATCAGACCCCATATTGCCTACTCCTATTATAGAATCCTAGAATCCTTGAGCTGAAAGAGACCCCCAAGGGCCATCTAATCCAACCCCTGCCATGCAGAAAGGCACAATATAAGCACTCTTAATGAATAGCCTCTGCGGAAAAGCCTCCAGAGGAGATGCCACCACACTCTGAGCAGCCTATGCCACTCTCTTCCTAATCTTTTCCGTCAAATCTCTTTCCTTGCCATGGGAACCCATTGCTCCCTTGTGCCCTGGTCTCTAGAGCAACAGACAGTCAGTTTCCCCATTTTCTTCAATGAGACACCATTTTAAATCTTGAAACATGGTCTCATGTTCCCTCTCTACCTTCTCTTCTTCTAGCTAAAGATCCCCCAGGAGGAAAGGAGGAAGGAAAAAGAGAAGGAAGGAAAAGTGGAAGGGAATTTAGGGAGGGAGGGAAGGGGGGAAGGAAGGAAGCAAGAAGGAAGCAAAGAAGGACTGACGAAAGGGTGGAAGGGAAGGAGGGAGGGAGAAAGAGGGAGGGGAGGGAGGAAAGAAAGAGAGAAGGAAAGAAGGATTGGATGGTGAAAGAGAGGAGGGCCTGAGAAAAGAGCCCAAGGGGCCGCATCCGACCCCTGGGCCTGGGTTTGCCCATATGTGGTATATTTATTTATTTATTTATTTACGTCATTTATATTTTGCCCTTCTCACCCCGCAGGGGACTCAGGCCGGATCACAATGCACACATACAGGCAAACGTTCAATGCCTTTGACATACAACACATATAGACAGACTTCGAGGCAATTTAACATTCCAGAAATCAGTTAAATGTAGTTAATCTGGTTCTCAAAGCCTGAATTCTTTTAGAGTAATTTTACTACCCTATTACCTATTCTAGTCTGACATCACCATACTACACATTTTTTTTGTATTCCACTAATTAGATTTTTTTTTAAAAAAAACTAGTGAAGTAAAGAAGGAGGTGAACCATTCCATCTTCTTTCGGTCTCTTGATAGCATTAATCCTCTCTATGCAGGTTTTTTTTTTACAGATGGTTACATCAAGTTTTACTATTCTTTGTGAACTGATTTAATAAAGCAAGTGTTCCTGCTACCCTTTAAGATTTTAAATCCCATGTCAGTAAGACAGTAAATCCATTCCAGGTTTTGGCTCGATTTAAAAGAGCTTTCCTAGCTGCTGAACCTTTTTATACATAGACATCAACATCTTGGAGGGCCCCTTTAAAGACTAGATTAAAATCTGGAACATCCACCCTGTAAGATACCATCTTCACACTCCTAAGGAAAGAAACAACAGGCTTATATGTGTGAACAAAATGGGGCCCAAAATGTCTCATGATCAGCAATACCCCTTGCATGAACCAGTGTCCACCTGCCAGCTAGTCCTTCATAAATCACAGCACACTATTTGGACCACTTGGCACCGGATGCTGAGAAAACAAACATAGTGCCTAATGGGCACTATAGAGAAGCAGCTGGTTACAGATAAACCAGTGAACTGTGAATTCTCCATAGGAAAGGCAGGGAGGTCCAAAGAGCAGCAATTGCAGGAAAACCTTGATATATATCATGATAAGCCTGCATGATATTATGACTCAGCCTCGTTGCATCACATGATGGTCATTTTCATTAGGATGCATGTTCATCCTGTGCACAATGTCATAATCATAGTGGCTTAATACTCTTTTAATCCTGGGATTTGTAGTTTAGGGGAGTAATTAGTTTTCTCTGTGAGAGTGCTCTAATGCAGTAGTTCAAGGTACAAGAGCAGTTGTTCCCAGGCTTTTGATTTACATGGTGAAATTCATCTTTGAGAATTATGGAAGATTGTCCAAAACAATACTGTGAGGAGCTTGCCCACCATATGGCAAATAAAATTGCTTGGATTCACTCTGATTTAGATGCCACCGTTGCTACAGCTCCAGTGGATGTAACCTTGGCACCTGCTTGTCCAGTGTTGATGGATACTATTCAATTTGTGCAGCCTGAGGATGTAGACAGGATCTTTTTTAAATATTTTTATTAATTTTCATAAGCAGATAAAATTTTTAAGTTGTAATAATTACACAGAATGGTAGCCAAAGGGACTACCTACCATTCAAACACAAATATTTCACTATAGTAAGTGAAACATATGAAGCAATGGAAAGGAACAGAAAGGGGAAGGGGCAGGTTGGTATTAGGAAGGGGGTCAAGGTGAAAGTGTTAAAAGAAACATAAGTTTGGGATACAACAAATTTACAAAAATTACTAGTATTTTCCATCTGTTCTTAAATCTTCCTTGAGGAGCTCCTGTATTCCTGTGATAGGAGAGAGTAGAGAGTGTCTTAGATGCTGCTCTTTTTGCCAAGCAATGTATTTCTAGAAGTATAAATGTGTAAATTTTCCTCTAATTAAGAGTTTGTGACTATCTCTACTACCTTAGTCCCTTAAATCTATCTCAGTATTATATTCCTTTCTATAATATCTTATTACTCGCCCATAGTCCTTTGTATGTTTATTTTCCTTCAATCTATCGGTAAGTCTCTCCATTTGTATTGTGTCTATGATTTTTAGAGACCATTCTTCCCTACTGGGTTTTTTATCTGATTTCCAGTATTTTGCATAAACTAATTTTGCTGCTGTTGTTACCAAAATAAAAATATTTTTGTCTTCTTTATCCCATTTATTGTCCATTATTCCTAACAGGAACATTTCTGGCTTCTTTTCAATCTCTTTTCCTAAGATTTTTTGGATCTCCTTATGGATCATGGTCCAATACTTTCTGGCTTTCTCACAAAGCCACCATAAGTGAAAGTATGTCCCATTTTTCCCTTGGCAATTCCAGCAATGGGGATTAGCATTAGGGAACATTTTTGCGATCTTTGCTGGGGCTAAATGCCACCTGTAAATTATTTTTATCCAGCTCTCTCTGTAATTTTGGCTGAGTGAAATGTTTACATTATTCTTCCAAATAGTTCTCCAGGTTTCTGGGCTGATGTTATATCCTAGATTCCTGGACCATTTTTTCATATGGTCTTTAAGTAAATCTTTAAGTAAATATGGTCTTTAAGTAAATCTTTTTAGACAGGATCTTGTAGAGGTGAGAGCCACCACATGTGCTCTAGACCAGTGTTTCCCAACCTTTTTTGAGCTGCGGCACACTTTTTACATTTGTAAAATCCTGGGCACACCACCAACCAAAATGACACTCTAACACAGTAATACATATAGTTAATATGTTTTTAAAATGTATTTATACACTCAGTGTGAAACCTGGACCAAGTAGACAATGGGTGGGGAGGGGGCTGTTTGTAATTTTGTGCCTTTATCAAGGTAGGTTTCTTAGGATTTTTATACTTCAACACACTAGACTCTTCCCCCCCGGAAGTTCCACTTCCCACGGCACACCTGATGATCGCTCACGGCACACTAGTGTGCCCCGGCACACTGGTTGGGAAACACTGCTCTAGACCCTTGCTCTTCCTGGCTCATTAAACAGGCCAGAGCGGGAATGGTGGAGTGTGTCAAGGTTGTGATTAATGCCTCCCTACATCAGGACAGGGTCCCCGTCGGCCTCAAGGACGTGGTGGTAAGACCACTTCTTATAAAACATTCCTTAGACTCCTCTGTACTGAACAACTACAGACCAGTCTCCAACCCCCCATATTTAGACAAGGTTCTGGAGTGTGTGGTGGCTTCGCAACTCCAAGGGTTCATGGATGAAGCAGATTATCTACATCCATTTCAGTCTGGTTTCAGACCTGGTTATGGGACAGAGACAGCTTTGTGTCACCTTAGTGGATGATCTACACAGAGAGCTAGACATGGTAAGTGTGTCCCTGTTGGTTCGCCTGGATCTCTCAGTGGTTTTCGATACCATTGACGAGGGTATCCTTCTGGCTCGCCTTTCTGGGATGGGGTTTGAAGGTACTGTTCTTCAGTGCCTCCGTTCCTTCCTAGAGGACTGTACCCAGAAGGTGGTGCTGGGGGACTTCTGTTCGACTTCTTGGTCATTGGCTTGTGGGGTCCCTCAGGGCTCTGTGCTTTCCCCCATGCTGTTAAACATATACATGAAACCACTGGGAGATGTCACCATATTACTCCTTTCCATCTAATTTCAAGGAAGTGGTTCCTGTGCTAAACTGGTGCCTGGCAGCTGTAACATACTGGATGAGGGCAACAAATTGAAGCTTAATCCAGACAAGTCAGAGGTGCTCCTAGTCCATCATAAGATGGTTCTGAGAATAGGGATGCAGCCTATGTTAGATGGGGGTCACACTCCCCCTAAAAACACAAGTATGTCATTTGGGGCTCCTGGATTCAGCTCTGAACCTGGAGGCCCAGGTATCAGCGGTGACCAGGAGTTTTGCACAGTTAAAGCTAGTGCGCCAACTGTGCCCATTCCTGGAGAAGTCTGATATAGTTACTGTGGCATATGCCTTGGTTACATCCCGATTGGAGTACTGTAATGTGCTCTACATTAGGTTGCCTTTGAAAAGTGCTCAAAAACATATTTGTCCAAAGAACAGCAGCCAGAGTTCTAATTGAGGCTGGCTACAGGGAGCATACAACTTCTCTATTGTGACAGCTCCACTGGCTGCCAACACATTTCTGGTCACAATTCAGAGTGCTGGTTTTGACCTACAAAGCCCTATATGGCTCCGGTCCAGGTTATCTGAAGAACCATATCTCTTTCTATGAACCTGGGAGACATCTACGATCTACTGGGGAGGGCCTTCTCTTGGTCCCACCACCTATTTAAGCATGCTTGGTGAGAACACAGAAAAGGGACTTTTCAGTGGCTGCTCCCAGACTGGATTTGGAAGTTTAGGAAGATGTGAAAAGTTTTGAACATTTTTTTCTGTGAAAATCAGAATTGACTTTAGATCTGAACCACCAGTTCCCCTTACATCCGAAACGAGTTTTGAACCATTTTTTTTGGATCAAACAAGCCTAATAGTTACTATTTAATTGTTTAAAACTTTCATATTGCTCTTTTTAAACTGTCTAGTGTGGACAGGTGTTAGCCACCTTGAGTCCCCATGATGAGAAAGACATGATATAAATAAAGATAATACTAATAATAATATCTGAGTAGATGAAGAAAATAGACTTATTCTGTATTTAATTACATGCCATCCCATGACTCAGAAACTGTATGTATATATTTTCAATGGAATGAAGGCAAATTCTATTGAGTAAATCAAAAACAAAAGCTGACATCCAGTTAATGACTTATGATGGTGTGTGTTGGATTTATATCATCATTGGTCTCATTGAAGAGATCAGTTATTATCTACTAATCTCACAAAACAACAAACAACTTCCTTGAGGACTCACACTTTTCATCCCACTCTGATACCATTTAGTGACAGGTGGAGACTGAGAGGTACTGGAGAAAATGGCCAGCTATGTTCTCATGGATGTTGTCACCATTCTATGTCTGGCTATATGAACATTAACAAATACTTCCCTTTGCTGTTCTACTTTTCCACCCAATTTTATAGTGCCTCGGGTCCTCTCTTCATCTCCCACTTCTTCCTTTGTCCTGAGCTTACTTCAAATGCTACAAATTAAAGTTCAAAGTTCAAAAGGAATTTGAAAATGGGCCGAACTTTTCCCTTCCCAGTAGTCTTGGACAAAAGCAAACTGCTGCAGCCTCTCCTAACTTGTGCATTCTTCCTCGTTAACATCTTTGGCCATCTTGTTTATCATTCTGATGTTACTTGGCCACACGTATCCCCATTTCCATGTGTGAAATGTTAGAGGGTTACGTCCTGATACCCAATGTGCACCTGTACAATACCTGTGGAAACATCAAGGAAGAAAATGGAACAGGAGGGAAGACACTTTCTTTGTTTCAGTACCTGAAATAGCATGAAATCTGATATTTTGGTTAATTATGACAAGTGATCTCTCAAACTCACAGCTGCTGAGGGAAATCCATTTCCCTTCATCCAATGCATGTCTTGGATCTTTTTTCAGTCTTCCAGACACCTATTATACAATGGCACACCTGCAGCTATCATAATGGAGAATTGATACAACCCTAAACAAATACATATTAGCACTAATGGCTCTTTGGTAATGGCATGACAGGTGGTGTTATACAGAACGGTGAAGGTGAGAACCTCCGGGGAGTATAGACAACATCCAGTCCTTGATTGTTCCAGGTGGCTGGGCCAGCAAAGACTAGTTCCCAAATGCCACAGGGAGAGCTTGAGTTCCTTTCAATGTCTAGGAACCAGATGCTGGGACAAGAACCTGGCACCGTCCTTTTCCAATGTTCAGTGCTCTTTGCTTGCATTGATTGCTTAATAACAGTTGCTCATCCAGTAGTGAAACCCTATTACTAAGCCACTGAGCAGCACTAGGGAAAAATTTAAAACACAAGCTTCATCTTGCCTTAAGCAAGAGCAGCTGTTATTTTCCATGTTAGTAGGATGGTAAAGGTAGCCCACATTTTAGCCTTGGCTTTAGAGGAACTATCCAAGGTACTGACCATGTGTAAGTGAACCTTCAAGTTGCCTAACAGTTATGGTGACCTTACAAGTTTCATAGGGTTTTATTGGGCAAGGAATACTCGTAGATGGTTTTGTCAACTACTTCATCTGAAAGGTAGTCTACAGCAGTGTTTTTCAACCTTTTTTGAGCCATGGCACATTTTTTACATTTACAAAATCCTGGGGCACACCACCAACTAAAATGACACAAACTTCCCACACAGAACTCCAATAACCAAGAGAAAATACTATAAGAGTTTGGTGGGCATTGACCTTGAGTTTTGGAGTTGTAGTTTACCTATATCCAGAGAGCACTGTGGACTCAAACAATGTTGAATCAGGACCAAACTTAGCATGAATACTCAATATGCCCAAATGTGAACACAGATGGAGTTTGGGGAAAACAGACCTTGACATTTGGGAGTTACAGTTTCTGGGATTTATAGTTAACACACAATCAAAGAGCATCCTGAACTCTTGCAACAATGGAATATAACCAAACTTGGCATATTGAACTCTCATTACCAACAGAAAGCACTGAAAGGGTTTGGTTGGGAATTGACCTTGAGTTTGGAAGCTGTAGTTCACCTACACCCAGAGAGCACTATGGACTCAAACAATGTTATGTTATGTTGTTTGTTTTCTATCCAAAATCACAATGTTGGAAGGAGGCTTACCACTTTAAGTTCCCTAAAACAGGCATGGGAAAACTTCGGCCCTCTGGGTGCTTTGGACTTCAACTCCCACCATTCCTAACAGCCTGAGGCCCTTTCCTGCTTAAGTGGCTGCGGGGGGGGGGGGAGGAAAAGGGCCTGAGGCTGCTAGGAATGGTGGGAGTTGGAGTCCAAAACACCTGTAAGGTCCAAGTTTGCCCATGCCAGCTTTCAACAGAGACCTCTTCCTCCCCCTTCCCCTTTGCGCCCTTTCTTCCCCCTCCTGCCGAACACTTACTTTTTCTTCTCCACTCGGGCTCCCTTCTTCCCAGCCTCGCTCTGCTCGCTTTGCCTTGCTTTGCGCACGCTGCCACTTCTGCTGCCATTTTGATCCAAGGGGGCAGCGTGAGCATGTTCAGGAGGGGAGAAGAGAGGGAAGACGACGTCGGGCGAGTCTGCGCAGTAGCGCCCGAACGGGTCATGTCTTCCTCCCTCCCCCTCCCTTCCTGAACACGCTCACGCTGCCCCCTCAGATCAAAATGGCGGCAGAAGGGCCAGCATGAGCAAAGTGAGGCAAAGCGAGCAGAGCGAGGCTGGGAAGAAGGGAGCCTGAGTGGAGAAGAAAAAGTGTTTGGCAGGAGGGGGAAGAAAGGGTATCAATTCCAACAGTTCCAATTTCCCACAGCACACCTGATGATCACTCATGGCATACTAGTGTGCCATGGCACACTGGTTGAGAAACACTGGTCTACAGCACTGATATTCATTGGTGGTCTCCCATCCAAGTACTAAACAGGGCTGACATTGCTTCCTAAATCATGTATCTGTAGTCAACTGTGGACTTCAGTAGTCCTCCATATAAACCAGAGGTTCCTAAGCTTTTTTGACCAGGGACCACTTTGACCAGGTACCGCTCTCCAACATTGTACCAAAAGGGTTACGAAGCAGTTTGTGATCAACTTTAGATTCAGTTTGGTTATTTGGAGTGCTGATTCAGAAAATTGCATTGGATAGACCACATCGAGTTTCTGATACAGAACATATGCCATCCAGTAGTTGCCATCTGCTCACCCATAGAAAACCTTATTTAATAAGCCTTGGCACTATAAGAGGGATTTGCGAGACCAGTCGCTCTCGGTGTAGTAACGGTGAGACCACAGACCATATTTTAGTTCTTGTGAACCACTGGTGGTCCATAGACCACAGGTTGGGAACCACTGATATAAACAATCCCGGGAGCTCCACAACCCCCTTTAGGAAGCTTTATGACCTGTTTCTTGGCTTAGTGGGGCTGTCAGAGGATCACAGTATTAGCTCTATTAAGCCAAGAAATTGTTCACAAAATGATATTCAACTCTCCTAAACTCATGATGAATTTGAAACTATTCATTCTTGTTGGCAAAGAATGGAAGCAAAAAGTACAAATTCGCCTTCCCAGTACTGAGGACAGGAGATAATGAAAGTGTATTTATTGGGAGCTGTGGCATGGAAAAAGGAGTTAATGTCATTTTCGTAGGTCCAAAGCATTGTCGGGGGACCTGTTCAACAGGAGACCTAATTTGAATTAATGATGCATAAATTTCACCTCCATGTGTAGTTGGGTTTAAAAGGGGGGGGGGGAGCACGAAGAGTATCCTGTTGATAGCAAAGTCACCTTCCATTTCCAGAGGAACCAAAGGAAACTGCAACCGCTTCAGAGAGCTTACAAATAAAATTACAGCCCTTGAAAGATTGATTAGCAGAGTCCCAGCTGTCCCATTATCACTAAAGCTTGGATTGATGATGTTCTTAAAAGCCAGCCATGGAATAGGAGGCGCCTGCTGTCACAACGGACCCCCAGAATGATATTCTGCATTTGGAATCTTTACATAACTGCAATGAGAAGAGAAGTCTGGGAGATTCTTCATTGACCTTTGTTTAAGTGGAGGCAAACATGTCAGTGGTTAGATTTGGTTGAGTTATACACAACTCCCTTTAAAAGAAAAAGAAAAAACCAGGAACCCATGATTCTTTCAAACTACAGAATTAAAACACTTTAGCTGCTAAGACTACATCCCATGGAATTGTGGATTTGTAGTTTGAAGGGGCACTAAAGCACTCTGGCAGAAAATTCCGAATGCCTTAAACTGCAAAACTCAGGATCCCAAAGATGTTGCCATGGTAGTTAAAGTGGGATCAAAGTAATATAATTATGTCATGCGGACAAAGGAGAAGTAAATTTCAAGGACATTTCTTGCTATTTTTCAGAATTAAACAATATTTCTTCCCTCAGAGCCACTTCTGTTTGCAGTTTTGTGTTATACGCAAAACTGGCTGGACTTTTTTTCCATGTCAGGAGCAACTTGAGAAACTGCAAGTTGCTTCTGGTGTGAGAGAATTGGCTGTTTGCAAGGAAATTGCCCAGGGGGCACCCAGATTTTTTTTGATGTTTTTCCATCCTTGTGGGAGGCTTCTCGCATGTCCCCACATGGGGAGCTGGAGCTGACAAATAGAACTCATCCATGCTCTCACTGGATTCAAACCTCCGATTTGTCGGTTTTCAGTCCTGCCAGCCAAAGGATTTAACCCATTACACACCGGGGGGCTCCTGGTGGAAGGAGCCCCTGAATGAACTGATTTTCTGTTGCCTGTCTAGGTCGATAGATGTTGTTGCAATGAGACAAGCCACAACAGCTTGGTCTTCCAGGAAAGAAGTGGTTTATTTTGCCTTCTTAGAAGACGGTGCATGAAGGAGAGGAATAAATGTGAATGCTGACAGTGTTTGGCAAGGGGAGGAAGAAGCTTTCATCTTGTTCAAAGGAAAGGTTTTCCTTTGCCCTCTCAAAAGATGGTAATGGGAGACAGAGAAACTAGAATTTTGGAGTTCTGGTGTAGATGGAAGACTTATTCTGCTTGCTTGGGAGCAGGTGAGCAACTAGTATCTTATTGTCTGGAAGGGAGGGATTTCTCTAGCTAGTCCTTGATGTTTTATGCTTTATACCATTTAAAATTGATGATGAGGCCAGTAAAATTGCTGAATTTGTTGCATCATCTGCACCACAAGAACACTGTTCCCCTAGTCCCCACTGATTCCATGTGCAGCCGTCTCTAGCCATTCTCATTATTCTCTATTAACACTGTTAGTCCAAGAACATTGTGAGTCCCTACCATAAATTGGGTCTCAAATGTACCCAGTTTTCAAAACCAGAGGTAGTCCTTCTTCTACTTCTGCTTTCTTTGTGTATCATCCAGCTGGATAAAGGAAAACCAACTGAAACTGAATTCATTTAAGACAGAGGTGCTTACTATTAGGGGTCCTAACCTTGAGTTGGAGAAGTGTCAATCAGATCTAGATGGGGTTACACTCCCCCTGAAAGACTCTGTTTGCAGCTTGGGAGTGCTCCTGGATCCGTCTCTCCAAATGTCAGGCGAGATAGGTACAACGGTTAGGAGTGATTATTATTAACTTTGGCTGATATGCCAGCTGCACTTCTTCCTGGAATCGGAAGACCTGAAGATGGAAGTGTATGTTCTGCTAACTTCAAGGTTGGATTTCTACAATGCATTGTATATTGGACTAAGTTTGGAATTCCAAGTTTGGAATTCTGTACTTAGTTTGTAATTCCAAGAAGTTCAAAATATGGCAGCCACATTGTTTACGGCAGGGGTGCCCACACTTTTTCAGCATGCGAGCTACTTATAATAAAACCAAGTCAGAAAGATCTACCGAGAGAGAGAAGCAGGGCGGAGCCAGGGGAAGGGAACGGGGCTTGGTGCGGCCTGGCTCCGCCCCCTCCCCCTCTGGCTTCAACGCTTCCACAGCTTCTGCAGGCTAGAGGAGGGAAATGCCAAGCCAGTAGTGGCATAGCTAGCCACTACGGGCTTGGCATTACCCTCCCTCTAGCCTGCAGAAGCTGTGGAAGCGCTGAAGCCGGGGGAGGGTGCGGGGCTTAGCGCGACATGGCTCCGCCCCCTCAGAAGCACCCCATCCAGCTGGGATCAACCTCCTTTGGTCCCGGGATTGACCAGTTGATCGCGATCTACCTAATGAGCACCCCTGGTTTACGGTATATCCAGGTGTTGACATATTACATCTATACTAAAATTACCCCATTGGCTGCCAATAAGTTTCTGGGCAAAGTATAAAGTACAAAGTACAAAGTGTTGGTTATAGAATAGAGTTGGAAAAGACCACATGGGCCATCCGGTTCAACTCCCTGTGATCCAGGAATACACAACCAAAACACCTTGACAGATGGCCACCTTGCTTCTCTTCAAAAACTTCCAGAGGAAGAGACTCCACCATGCTCCGAGGCAGCATATCTACCAAATAGCAATTGCAGTCAGGAAGTTCTTCCTAATATTCAGCTGGAATATTCTTTCCTGAAATTTAAATCCATTGCTCTGTGTCCATTAAATCCATTGCTACAGATCAGCAGAAAACAATGTGACATCCTTTCAAATATTTAAACATGGCTATCACGTCCCCTCTCAGCCTTCATTTCTCCAATTAAACATACCAAGCTATCCCAGCCATTTCTCATAAGGCTTGATTTCCAAACTTTTGATTTTGGTCACTCTTCTCTAGTCATATTCTAGCTTGTCCTTTATGACCTTAGGGACAGGCCACCTATGGGATTCTCCGTTTCTATATCATCCTCCCTATTAGGGCTAGTTGAGCCAAGAAAAAAAGTTTCAAAACTCGTTTTCGATCTAATTGTAGCTGTCGTTTCAGATGATATGGACTTCCGAAATTTTTTTGGAAAATTTCGAAATTGATTCGGAAGTATTTCCGAAATTTGGAAATCTTCAAAAATGGCTGCGCCATGCCCCGCCCCTCCCCCAGGCTCCAGCTCGCCCACAGCTTCTCCAGCCTTGAGGGGGCAGTGCTAAGTCAGCGGTGGCAGAGCCAGCACAATGCTGGCTTGGCACTGTCCCCTCAAGGCTGGAGAAGCTGTGGGAGAGCTGAAGCTGGCAGTAGGGGGCGGAGCCAGGCTGCATAATGCCCCTCCCCCAGCTTCAGCTCTCCCACAGCTTCTCCAGCTTGAGGGGGCAGCGTGAGCGAGGAGCAGGAGTCATGGCCCCAACGCCGCTCTCCGCCATGACTCCCGCCCCTCGATCACTGAAGTCGCGCGGAGGAGGAGCATGAGCAGTGGACGGGCTTCAGTGGGCGGGGCTCCTCCTCCGCGTGGCTTCAGCGAGCGAGGGGCGGGAGTCATGGCGGATTGGAGGCTGGCTGGGGGAACGGCCAAAGGAGGTGGCGCCCTGGCCCCTTCTTCTTTTTCTTCGCCACCGCCTGGCCCTTTCTCCTCCTCTCCCAAGCAGCAGGAGTTTGGCAGGAGAAGGGGGAAGGAAGGGGGGCAGAGAGCTTTTCTTGCGGCACAGCAGGAGGTCCGTCATGGCACACTACTGTGCCGTGTCACAGCGGTTGGGAAACACTGCTCTATATAGTCACTTTATGTCAGCCTTCCCTCCACCTGGTGTTCTCAAGGTGGGTTAAGACTGCAGCTCCCATTAAACTCTGACTAAACAGCCATATAGTGAGTGTTGGAAAAGGAGATACTATATTCACCTCTTGGTCAATATTTGCTCTTCTTCTTCAGATCAGTTCTTTTTCTCCACCAGTGTTCGGATGTGCAAGAGGAGCCTGATGATAAACACAGACACACACACACACAGACACGCACACAAACCACTGCAGAAAAGCAGTGAAAAGGGCTTGTCAGAAATGAAACATGGCCCAAAGTCCGGCTTCCCAGAACGTAGCCAAAGCCATTGTCTGTTGCTTACCTCAACAGCCATGTTCCAAAAGGACCGCTTTGTTCTGGACACAGAGGACCTGCTGCTTTGGGTTTTGTCCTGCATTACTCATTGTTTCCACACTAGTAACACCATCAATTTGTTCTGTGGCAGTAATAGAAGCAAAAGGAGATGAAAAAGAGGTTTCCTGCATTTTTATCCCTTCCAGCCAACTCACATCAGGCACTAAAGTTACTCCGCCAAAAATTTACCAGAATAACAATTTTATTTAGAACGACAGAAAGTGGGAGATCTCAGGAAAGCCTAGATCATAACAATTATACCTGGAAATGGGAGGAAATGTTACTCCCTAAGGATGGTTTGACAACATTCAGTGTGTTTCAGGACGAGGATTCAATGGATGAAATTTAACTTGGTAAATAATTCAGAAGAATGTGAGTGCATGATTATCTGGATCCAGGCTTTAGGCTGGGACATGTAACTGAAACAGCCTTGGTCGCCATAGTAGATGATCTATGCCGGAAACTGGACAGGGGGGAGTGTGTCCTCATTGCTTCTCCTGGACCTCTTAGTGGCTATCTATACTGTAGTCCACAGTATCTTTCTGGGCTGCCTCAAGAGGTCTTGGAGGTAATGTTTTACAGTGCCGCCAGTCCTTCCTGGAGGGCCATTACCAGAAGGTGCTGTTGGGGGACACATGCTTGGGCCCGCGGCCTTTGTTCTGTGGGGTACCGCAGGGTTCAGTGTTGTCCCCCATGTTTAACATCTACATGAAGCTGCTGGAAGAGATCATCCAGAGCTTTGGAGTTAGATGTCATCAGTACCCAGATGATGTTCAGCTCTGTCACTTCTTTCCACCTGCTGCTAAGGAGGCTATTCAGGTCCTGAACCAGTGTTTGGCAGCTATAATGGTCTGGATGAGGGGGAACAAATTGAAATTGAATCCAGATAGGACAGAGGTCCTCCTGGTTAGTCAAAAGGCCGAATAGAGTATAGGGTTACAGCCTGTGCTGGGTGAGGTTACACTCCCCGTGAAGATACAGGTTCACAGCTTGGGAGTTCTCCTGGACTCATTGCTGAGCCTGGAACCCCAGGTTTCAGTGGTGGCCAGGGGAGTCTTTGCACAATTAAAACTTGTGTACCAGTAGCACCCGTGCCTTGGAAAGTCAGGCTTGACTATGATGGTCCACGCTCATTACATCCTGGATAGACTACTGCAATGCACTCTATGTGGGGTTGCCTTTGAAGACTGTTCGGAAGCTTCAAGTGGTCCAATGGGTGAGTCAGATTGCTCACCAGAGCAGCGTAGAAGGAGCATACAAACCCGTTGCATCAGCTTCACTGGCTCCCAGTCTGCCTCCAAGCGCAATTCAAAGTGCTGGCTTTAGACTATAAAGTCCTAATTCAATGGTTCACAACCTGTGTGTCCCCAGGTGTTTTGGCCTACAATTCCCAGAAATCCCATAGTTAACCAGCTGTGAGGATTTCTGGAAGTTGAAGGCCAAAACATCTGAGGACCCAAAAGTTGAGAACCACTGCTCTAAACGATTCCGGACCAGCTTACCTGTCCTAACACATCTCCCCCTATGAACCACCCTGGGGGTTAAGATCTTCTGGGGTGGCCCTGCTCTCAGTACCGCCTCCTTCACAGGTGCAATTGGTGGGGATGAGAGACAGGGCCTTCTCAGTGGTGGCCCCTCAATGGAACTCCCCAGTGAAATCAGACCAGTGCCCCACCCCTTCTTGGCCTTCAGAAAGAAAGTAAAGACATAACTGTGGGACCAAGCCTTTAGTCATAAAGCTATGCAGTACTAAAAATGGATATGGAATATGTGCAATTGACAACTGAATGGCTTCAGATTACGATTGCGTGGTTTTTGAATGTTATTGCTAAGGTGTTTTGATTCTATAATTTTAATGTATTTTTTAAAAATTATTGTTCGTTTATATGGCATTGAATTGTTGTCCCTTCAGGGTGAGAAGGGTGGGGTACAAATATAATAAATAATTCTTAAATCATACATAGGTTGCATTTACACTATAGAATTGAGGCAATTTGATACCATGATTTCATAGCTCAATGTCATGGAATTATGGGAGTTGTGGTTTTGCCAGGTCTTTAGCCTTCTCCACCAAAAAGTGCAGGGAGCTCACCAAAACTACATCTCTCAGGATTCTATAGCATTGAATCATAGCAGTTAAAAGTACTGTCAAACTTCAGTAATTCTACAATTTATATTATAGATGCACCTCTTAAGTAATAAAAAATCTGACAGATGTAAAGAACATTTAGAATATCTGGATAAAGAGAAGGAGATTTGTTACTTGGTTGAAAATGTTTTTTAAAAAATTAACTAGCCAAAAAAAGTGAATTAGTAGCATATGTTTAACTGCTGAGAAAGTCAGTGCAGTTGAACTTGGAATCTAGGAGACCGTGGTTCAAATCTCACTAGGGTATATTTCATTTAAAATCAAAAACAAAAGTCTTTCAAGATTTCATTCTTACAAAGATGTGAAATGTCAGTATCTCTGTGGGTGTGCAGTCGTTTTTCTCCAAAATGGGTTGCTTTCATGAGATCAGCAAAAGTAATTCTGTTAAAGAATTATATCCTTTTAACAGAGATAAATCTCTTACTTTATTTAAAAATAACTACATCCTCTTGTCCCCAGACACTTTTATCATCATGGTTATTTAAAATAATTGTTTTAGGACACCGTTGTAGGAAGACAGTATTTTTTTAAAAAAACCAGAGCAAAACAGTACACAGTATTATTTTGTCTGTGCCTTCAAGTTGCCTGTCAACTTATGAAGACACCATGTATTTTCCTGGGACTTTGAAATCTGTACCATACAGCTCTAATGCTGTAGATCAGGAGAATGCATAAGAGAATGATAAGTATGTGTGCCTTCAGATCACTTGTAGACTTAGATGAGAATCCCAAGAATCTCATAGGTTTTCCTTAGGCAAAGAATACTAAAAAGTGGTTTAATCTGCTCCTTCCTTTGAATATAGCCTCCAGTACCTATTTATTAGCACTCTCTCATCCAAGTACTGAAAGGTTTTGACCCTGCTTAGCTTCCACATAGAGTTTTTTTTTTTTTTTTTTGGGGGGGGGCATCCATATAGGTTGCTGTGAGTTTTCCGGGCTGTATGGCCATGTTCCAGAAGCATTCTCTCCTGATGTTTTGCCCACATCTATGAGAGGCATCCTCAGAAGTTTTTTCTTGGAAACTAGGCAAGTGAGGTTTATATATCTGTGGAATGTCCTGGGTGGGGGAAAAAGAACTCTTTGTTTGCTTGAGGCAAATGTGAATGTTGCAATTGATCGCCTTGATTAGCATTGAATAACCTTGCAGCTTCAAAGCTTGGCTTCTTCCTGCCTGGGGGAATCCTTTGTTGGGAGGTGATTAGCTGCCCTGATTGGGTTTTTTTTCTGGAAATCTCATTTTTGAGTGTTGCTCTTTATTTACTATCCTGAGTTTTTTAAAATACTGTTAGCCATATTTTGTTCATTTTCATGGTTTCCTCCTTTCTGTTGAAATTATCTACGTTTGCAGATTTCAATGGCTTTTCTGTGTAGTCTGACATGGTAGTTGTAAGAATACTCCAGCATTTCTGTGTTCTCAAATAATACGCTGTGTCCAGGTTGGTTCATCAGATGCTCAGCTATGGCTGACTTCTCTGATTCGTCAGCAGTGCCTTTCATGTTCCTTGATTTGTGTTTGGACACTGTGTTTGGTGGTCCCTATGTAGACTTGTCCACAGCTTTACAAAAAACAATCAGGGCCAGCTAGTCACCTCCCAACAAAGGATTCCCCAGACAGGAATCAGCCAAGCTTTGAAGCTACAAGGCTATTCAATGCTAATCAAGCTGATCAATTGCAACAGTCACACTTGCCTCCAACAGACAAGAGTTCTTTCTCCCACTCTGGACATTTCACATTTATATAAATCTCACTCACCCAGTTTCCAACAGATCTCTCAACCTCTGAGAATGCCTGCCATATATGTGGGCAAAACGTCAGGAGAGAATGCTTCTGAAACATGGCCATACAGCCCGGAAAACTGACAGCAACCCAGTGATTCCTGCCATGAAAGCCTATAGTTATTTAAAAATAAACCAAGTGAAATGAGATGAGGGAGCCACCTTGTGTCAGTTCTCTGCCACTGCACAGTATAACTAGTGCTCCCCTATGAATATCATAAGCCATGGTGAAAAACAAAAATTTGCAACATGTCATATTAATGTTTCTGCATACAGAAATTGTTTTCAGTCTTCTGCCTGCCCTGTTTCTCAGTTCTAATTTTAAAAGACGTGGGTGGTCTCATGCAAAGCTCATCAAATTTGTGTAGGAACGTACAGCACAGCTGGACCTCAAGGGAAACAGGGAAGTCAGTATATGGAGTCAAAATATGGCCCTATTCAGAACATCCACAACTGCATTTTAACTGTTAGGAAAGTCCATGCAACTGAAAGCTCCTGGCTATTCAGTACCAGGGCTAGCTCAGAAATAGGCAACACGTATTAGGTTTATATCTTCCATCCATCTCTGAGCTCCAAGTTATGTGTACTGAGAAGATCTACAACAGGGCTGCTCAAGTAGTCGATCGCGATCGACTAGTCGATCTTCGGGCCTCATCCAAGTCGATCTTTGAGCCTCACCAGCCGGATGGGACACTCCTGCCATGCGCGTGCTCCTCCACCGTGAGCGCGTGCTCTCGCCGCCACCTTCCGCCCGCGCAGGGCTTCTTCTGCCAATGTGGCTTTAGTGGGCGGGCCCTGGCGCTCATCTCTTCACAAGAAGGGATGCGAGGCTGCGGGAGGGAGTGTGTGACGTGACCATCCATTGTTGCCCTGGCGGGAGCAAGGGATGCGAAGGCGCACGCAGGGATAGGATGCGAGGCTGTGGGAGGGAGTGTGTGAGAGAAGGCCTCGCCGGAGGATGGTCCCCGCAGTGGGGCTGCAGCTGACGAGCGCGCCCTTAGCGCCGGTGAATGAAGCCTGGATGGGGCCCCAGTGCTGCCGAGGGCCGAGCCGAGAGATGGCGGAGTGCGAGGCGGGGCCCCGTCCAGGCTTCACTCACCGGCGCCGAGGGCGTGCTCATCAGCTGCAGCCGCACCGCGGGGACCATCCTCCGAGGGCGATCTTCTCTCTCAAACACACACACAGCTCCCTCCCTCCCAGCCTCGCGCATCCATCCCTCCTCCTGCTCCCGCCCCCCAGGAGCATCTTGGGCGGTCTCTCACACACACTCCCTCCCTCCCGCAGCCTCACAGCCCTTCGTGTGAAGAGACGAGAACCAGGGCCCGCCCAATAAAGCCGCATTGGCAGAAGCCCCGCACGCGCGGAAAAAGTCCAGTGCGGGTGGAAGGTGGCATCAGGAGCGCGCGCCAGATAGATCTTTTCAACTTTGTTGTTATAAAAGTAGCTTGCATACTAAAAAAGTGTGGGCACCCATGATCTACAAGAATATCCAGGAAAATCTACTCTTTTGTGACCTGCAAACCTACTCTTAATTTGACTGCAGCTCTTGGGTAGCACACATTTGACTGCACACTTGGCAAGGAGGAAAAGGCAGGATATAAATAAAAGGGATTATAATCATTGATCAGGCTTGATCCTTCTTAGATTCCAAGGTCAGACCGGGTCTGCTACCCGCTAAGATGGTGATTTATAACACCCTTCCACCAAAGGGCAGAATTGATACTAAGGCAAATTCGTGGATACAAAAGAATTTTCTCTGAGTTACTAATGTTGACGTTTTCTTCTGGTTTGTTTGTGTCTGGGGGGCCTGCACCTCAAACTGGCAAAAGCAAAGGGCAGTTTTCCCTCACTTATTGCGGGTGTTATGTTCCAGGATCACCTGCAAAAGTGAAAATCCGCGAAGTAGGGATACTATATATGTATATCGCGTTCCGATGGTGAGGCAGAAGCAAGGAGGGATTTAAAAGCACCACACTTTTTTTTTTGGCTAGCTATCTCTGTTTTGCTTTGCAAGCTTTCTTGATTGGCTGCCTCTCTCCTGAAGGGGAAGGTGAAACCCCCTTCCACACTCAAACGTTGCCAGGAGGCGGGTTAGAACGCCGCTCTGGGCAATGGCAACCATCCATAAACTGAAAGGCAAAAACCCACGAAAGAGCAAGTCCGCAAACAGCGAACCGCGAAGTATCAAGGGAACACTGTAGTCCATCTCTTTCTTGCAGCTCCATTTGTACAACAAAACAAACATTTTTTTAAACTTCAGTTTTTAATTATATGAAGCATGACAATTTTATCCCAAAGTTATGTATAAATATTTTATGCTCCTTGGGTAACAAATGTTCTTTCAATCTGCAAAGGGAATGTAAATATAGCTGTCCCTCCACATTTGCAGGTGAAGCATTCGTAGATTTCATTATCTGTGATTGCTGTATTTGCTATTGCCTCTGCTGCTGTCCTACATGCAGCTAAAAAAACAATTGTTCTCTCCGGGCAATGCTAGTTTACCTCCTAGTTGGAGATTGACCATAGATTCATGCTGCAGGACCTAGAGACGCTAGAGAAGTCCTCTCTCAAGTAATAAAATAGCAACTGCGATTTTTATTTATACTTGCAGTTCTTCTACTTAGAACTCTCTATCCCTAATCCCCACAAATGTGGACGGATTACTGTATTGCCTTTTCACACAATTTTCCAAAAGAAACTCTTGATATTTTTTTTTGCCCTTATGGCTTCATAATTTCCATACATCTCACACTTCTGGCCAGACCTCTGTGTCTTTGCCTATCTATTTGATAGTGGTGATCTGACCATAGCAGTAGAACAGATTATAACAGTAGTAGTTGTCCTTATCCAAGCATCCTTTACCTTCAGCATGGACAGGAAGGGGGGAAAATCACATTTTCCCCACTTGCAGGAGGCCAAAACCTCAAATCTTAATCAATGTGATCTTGTTGGCTAAAGTACTTGTTCTTTAAAGTGGCCAGAGCAGCAGAAAGCTAGCGGAACTGTCTGTGATGATTAAATAGAAAAGAAAACAAAGATCCTATAAGAATGACCCTTGATTTTGAAAAAAAAAAAGCCAGTAGTTCATTTAGCTGCCAATGGAAATTGAGGACAAATCTTTAAGAAGTGGTAAAAAGAAAATAAATACGCCATATTTTTTAAAAATATCCAAGGTCCTTCCCTGCAGTACTCTTCTTTGGAGCCCCTAAATCAAGTACTAGACTTCAAGCCTTGCAGGTTCTTTTCTCAGCCATCCGTGGCCAAAATTATAGAGGCCCCAAAGATCCCAACGTTCTGTCCAATCAGCTTCATTTGGTTCCAGAATTCAACTCGTCGGGAATCGTGCCAGTAACCCAAGTTGCCGTCGATGAAGAGAACGACCAGAGGGAGAATGACCGACAGGATCTGGGCAGCTGGGGTGATGTAGTATCCAGAGAGGAAAGAGAGGGCAAGGACGCCATAGAGCACAAAGAGAAGTTGCAGGGCAATTTCCCCACCAGGTATGCCACTGAGATAGGCATGGCGGTCTTCCTTGCTGTGCTGTAGGGAGTAGGCCTAGAAAAGAAAGAGAGGCGCATGGAGAAAGTAGCTGAGAAAGAGCGCTTCTAGAGCCAAGTCTCAAACCTTGGCAGAGCCAGATTAGGAACGTGACCCACAGAAAATGGATGGTTTGAGGCTCCAAAATATTGAATCATGGAGTTGGAAGAGACCACAAAGGCAATCCAGTCCAACTTCCTGCCATTCAGGAACACACAATCAAAGAACTCCCAATAGATGGCCAGTCCAGCCTGTTCAAAAATCTCCATAAAATGAAACTCCACCACACTCCAGGGCAGCATAATCCACTGTTTAAGCAAACTTCAGCCCTCCAAGTGTTTTGGACTTTCAACTCCCACACTTCCTAACAGCTGGTAAGCAGGCTGGGATTTCTGGGAATTGAAGTCCAAAACACCTGGAGCTGGAGGACTGAAGTTTGCCCATGCCTAGTTTAACAAGAACATTTTCCTAATGTTTAGGTGGAATCTCTTTTTCTGCAGTTTGAACCTATTCCTCTGTGTCCTTTGTCTTTAGAGCAGCAAAAAAACAAACCTGTTCCCTCCATGGTTCTCCCAATCTGGAAACCAAAATGGCTCACATAAAATTTAAAAGTAAAGTACAGCAAACACCTACATTTGGCCCACGGATTCCGTGCATGGATTCAACAATCCATGGCTTGAAAATACTCCAAACAATGACAACAATCCAATGGGCAAACCTTGATTTTGTCTTTTTCTATGAAGTAACATTAATGTGATGTCATGAAGAATATGGAGCAAGAATAATCACTTACGTTCCTGGCTGGGACTTCTGGAAGTTGAAGTCCAAAATATTCAGTAAGTCCTTTGAATTATTGTATTCTGCTTGCATGTCTATGTGGGTTTCTTTTGAGTATTTCATCAATTCTTTACCTTCCAATTGACCCAAAATGCCTACAACCAGTCTCAGTCCTATTTTTAAAATCTCCAATAATAGCAAATGTTGTTTATGGGAACAGAAGCAATGCATATTTGGAATATTTTATAGAACATACCACACAAATGAGGTAGATGCCAATGAAAACCTGCCCAGTGGACTGCAGTGATCTGTTCCGGGGTTTCTGGCGGTAGATCTCTCCAGCGCCACTTGCCAAGACTAGGAGACCACCAATTATGGCTATCGTCCGTGAATACATCCTAACCTGTGTGGGGACCGCAAAAGACAGGAAAATTAAACAAAACACAATGAGTACACCAGAAGGAGGGCTGCTGGTTTTCTGCATGATTTGAATGGTTACTAATGGGGCCCAGGTTCAACCACTAATCCCAGCTGGTGCAGACCCATTGAATCAATGCAATTTGTAGAAACTTGATTCAGTGCATCTATTCTGATTGGGATTAGCAAATGCAAGTAAAGACTTGGTTTCAAGCCACCCATTATCTCCAATGATCGATTCTCTATTTATCAACTGATAAGAAAAACAAACATTTATATACTCTACTTTAGGAATGATATATTTTAAAAAGCAAGAGAGCTGGTGGCACAGTTCAGGCATACAAAACTTATATTTAGCACAAGTAAACACACCATCTATATACTTTTTCTCCTCAACTTCTGAATTAGTCTAAAAATGTCTTAAAAGCTGGTGGCGTAGTTCAGGCATACAAAACTCATCATATTTAGTACAAGTCAACACACAATCTATACATTTTCTCTCCTCTACTTCTAAATGAGTCTAAAATGTCTTAAATTAACTGCAGCTTCCTATTAACCATAGTTTCCTATCACTTCTCATTTGCAAAATACTGGACACTAAGTCAGGATAGATCAGTGGTTCTCAATGTTTTGGGCTTCAACTTCCAGAAATCCTAACAGCTGGCAAACTGGATGGGATTTCTGGGAGTGGTAGGCCAAAACACCTGGGGACCCACAGGTTGAGATTCACTGGAATAGATCAAGATCTTAAATCATGATTTGGACGTAAGGGGAAAGGAGGAGTTCACATTAAGATATGGCAAAGGAAAACAGTGATGTGAGCATGGAGAAAGCAGTCATGAGGTTTCAATCACATTCAATCAATTCCTCAAATTATGCTAATGAAATGAACAGAGCTTGGGGAAACCAGGCATAGATTTACAAGTGAGAGGAGATTGAGTTGAATGTAGTTGCAATACTCAAGACAACTTCCTATGATCCAAAGTAGCGGGAATGTGGCGCAGCTGGCTGGGTGTCAGCTGCATAAGATCTCTACTGACCAGGTCATGAGTTCAAGGCCTGCTCAGGTGAGATGAGCTCTCAGCCAATTTGTGCAGCTCGTTGTCGACCTTTGCAACCCAAAAGACAGTTGCATCTGTCAAGTAGGAAATTTAGGTACCACTTTGTGGGCAGGTTAAATTTAACTGATTTACGAGGCCATAAATCTGGCCAGAAGCTGGAATGTTAAATTGCCTCTATGTCTGTCTATATATGTTGTATGTCAATGGCATTGAATGTTTGCCTGTATATGTGCATTGTGATCCGCCCTGAGTCCACTGTGGGGTGAGAAGGGCGGAATATAAATTATGTAAATAAATTAAAAAATAAATTATTCTATTGTAAATTTGGCATTTGGGGGGCATGTCAAGATCCAAAAAAAGAAAGGTGCCTTGTATTACGTTAAGCCAATGGTTCTCAACCTGTGGGTCCCCAGGTGTTTTGGCCTATAACTCCCAGCAATCCCAGCCATTCTACCAGCTATTAGGATTTCTGGGAGTTGAAGGCCAAAACATCTGGGGACCCATAGGTTGAGAACCACTGCGTTAAGCTATTTGTCAACCTAGCTCACTACTATCTACTCTAACAGACAACTGCTCTCTAAGGTATCAAACAGAAGTCTTTAGTATATCAACTGCCCCCTATTCCTTTTTTTAAATGGATGAATCCTGAATTAAATTTTGAACATACATGTTCTCCCGCTCAGATACAGCTCCTTCCTTTCCTAGTACAGCCTTATAAAAATCTTTGAGGACTAGTAAGCACAGCATGTTTTCACCTTCAGCCAATCTCCGTAGTGAGTGTAGCCTCCAATATACGCTACATATGTGCTGACCACCAGCTGTAGGGCAGCCCCCAGGGCAAACCATCGGCGCTTTACTCCAAAGGACATGAAACTGGCACAGAGCACTGCAGCACCCATGTCAAAGTAGAGAAATGGAACCTGGATATCTGGTTTTCTGGGTAAAGAAATAAATGCAGAAAATTAATTGGTGTGTTTTGTTTTTTATTCTGTCTGCTTCTCAATCTTGTCATCCCTCCCGAATACAGACTTAATTTTAGGGAATGAAAAGATACACAGCTCTAAATACATTTTTAAAACATTGGCGACTCAACATGAAGAGTGTTCTTTGTGTCATCTCTTCTTCAAATCTCTCTTGAGTTCAGTGTTTCAAGGTTTCAGAGAGAAGGAGCAGTTACAAAGCAGGAAAGGAAATCTTCTGGTTCTTATTTGCAGTTTCAGGTACCAGAAACTCCAGCTATTATAACCAATTGTAAGGTATCATAGGTGTTGCAGCACAAAACATCTGGAGCTCCCAAGGTTTCACAGCCATATGGAACTTACTTCTACAAGAAACAACATAGAAACTCTAAACTCAAGAGAGATTTGAGTGAGAGATGACACAAAGAACGCTCTAACTCCAGTACCTCCATCCCAAACATTACCAGCTACATTTGATACATCACTTCTCTTTTATTTATGCATAATGTTCTGTCATCCTCTCTCTTCCTCTCCCTAGAATTAAACATCCCAGAATAATGCACTGAAAGCATTGACAAAAACAATACATGTAGCTACCTGACTACATGGATATGCATCAAGTTGAGTATCAATGTGATGGTGAAGATGTTCATGGCTGGAATCACTGGGTTGCTGTGAGTTTTTTGAGACTGTATGGCCACGAACCTCTGAAGACGCCAGCCACAGATGTAGGTGAAACGTTAAGAGATAATGCTGCTGGAACATGGCCATGCAGCCTGAAAAACTCAGAGCATCCCAAGTTGAGTATCCCTTATCTAGATAGTCGAAAACTGAAAAGCTCCAAAATCCAAAAGGGTGATTGAGATAGTGACACCTTTGCTGTTTGATGGTTCAACGTACACAAAACTTTGCTTCATGCACATAATTATTTAAAAGACTGTGTATAACATTAACTTCAGGCTATGTAACTAAGGCAGGCATGGACAAACTTCGACCCTCCAGGTGTTATGGACTTCAACTCCCACAGTTCCTAACAGCCTATTAGGAATTGTAGGAGTTGGAAATCCAAACACCTGGAGGGCCGAAGTTTGCCCATGCTTGGACTAAGGTATACATGAAATATAAATGAGATTTCTCTTTAGACTTGGGTCCCATTGCCAAGATGTTTCATTATGTATATAAAAATATTCCAAAATCTGAAGAGAAAAAAACCCTGAAATCCAAAATGCTTTTGGTCCCAAGCATTTTGAATAATATTTAAATGTGTACCAACCCTTTGCTGTAGATTAGGTGGTGGATTAGAAGTGCATCTACACTGTAGGATTAATCCAGTGTGACACCGCTTTAATTGCTGGGGTGGTGGGATGTTTAGTTTACAGAGGCACCAGCACTTTTGGGCAGAGAAAGCTAAGGAACATGCAAAACTACAGGTCCCAGCACTCCACAGCATTGAAAGTGGTGTGAAACTGGATGAATTCTATGGTGTAAATCAGGCGTGGGCAAACTTCAGCCCTACGGGTGTTTTGAACTTCAACTCACAATTCCTAACAGCCACAGACTATGTTCAATGTATTGTCAAAGGCTTTCGTGGCCAGAATCACAGAGTTGCTGTAAGTTTTTCGAGCTGTATGGGCATGTTCCAGAAGCATTCTCTCCTGACGTTTCGCCTGGATCTATAACAGGCATCCTCAGAGGTTGTGAGTCTGTTGGAAACTAGGCAAATGAGGTTTATATATCTGTGGAATGTCCAGTGGGAGAAAGAACTCTTGTCTGTTGGAGGTAGGTATGAATGTTTCAATTGGCCACCTTGAGTAGCATTTAATGGCCTGGCAGTTTTCAGGGTGTGGCTTGTAACTGCCTGGAGGAATCCTTTGTTAAGAGGTAATTAGCTGTCCCTGATTGTTTCTTGTCTAGGAATTCCCCTGTTTTTGAAAGTTGTTCTTTATTTACTGTTATGATTTCAGAGCTTTTTAAATACTGTTAGCCAGATTTTGTTCATTTTCATGGTTTCCTCCTTTCTGCTGAAATTTGTTCATTTTCATGGTTTCCTCCTTTCTGCTGAAACTGTCCACATGCTTGTGGATTTCAGCGGCTTCTCTGTGTAGTCTGACATGGCGGTTGTGAGAGTGGTCCAGCATTTCTGTATTCTCAAATAATATGTTGTGTCCAGGTTGGGTCATCAGGTGCTCTGCTATGGTTGACTTCTCTGGTTGAAGGAGTCTGCAGTGCCTTTCATGTTCCTTGATGTGTGTTTGGGCAATGCTGCGTTTGGTGGTCCCTATGTATACTTGTCCACAACTTCCATATACCATGCAGGAGAGAATGCTTCTGGAACATGGCGACACAGGCCGAAAAACTTACAGCAACCCAGCCATAGAATGTTAGGAATTGGGGGAGTTGAAGTCCAAAACATCTGGAGGGCCGAAGTTTGCTCATGCCTGGAGTATTTATTTATTTATTTAACATTATTTTACCCCGCCTTTCTCAATCCCCGAGAGGGGACTCAGGGCAGCTAACAGGCAGCAATTCAATGCCTAATACATAAATCGCCATAAAACATACAAAATAAAGCAGAGCAATACATCAAACAAATCCAACAATCAATTAAAAACAGAATTAAAACACTGTTCAATTCACATATCCAATTACTAAAACAATAAAACCGTGTCCTCGTTTCTGTCATCAAACCAGTCCATTCAAGTTATTTATTATTTATTTATTATTTATGGTATTTGTACCCCGTAGCGTCTCACCCCCGCAGGGGGACTCAGCACTGCTTACATTTGCAGCTCCAGAGGCCGCAACACCACAATACAATATAAAAATACACCATATAATGAACATCATTAAAAAGCATTAAAAACATTTAAAAACATTACATTAAAAACCACTACATACAACAATAATTAACTAAAGCCATCAAGCAGAACACATTGTCAATCCAGTCAAATCCAAAGGTACAATTTACATCTGCTGCCTAAAGGCCTGGTCCCAGAACCACCACTTTAGCTTTTTTCTAAAAGCGAGAGATGGAGTCGATCTTATTTCGTTTGGGAGTGCGTTCCATAGGCGAGGGGCCACCGCCAAGAAGGCCCTGTCTCTCGTCCCCACCAGCCGCATTTGCAATGCTGGCGGGAGCGAGAGCAGGGCCTCCCCCAGATTATTAAAGTGCTGCTGTGTCATTGTGCAAAGGCCTGGTCCCACAGCCAGGATTTTACCTTTTTCCTGAATGCTAGGAGGGATGGGGGGTCGCTCGTATTTCGCTCGGAAATGGACCGGCAGCCAGTGGAGCTGACACAACAAGGGGGTGGTATGCTCCCTGAATGTCGCTCCCGTTAGAAATCTGGCTGCCGCCCGTTGGACTAGCTCAGGCCTGGGCAAAGTTGGGCCTACTAGGAGTTTTGGACTCCAACTCCCAGCATTCCTAGCAGCCTCAGGCCTGAGGCTGCTAGGAATGCTGGGAGTTGGAGTCCAAAACTCCTAGTAGGCCCAAGCGGCTGAGGGGGAAAAGGAAGGGGCCTGAGGCTGCTAGGAATGCTGGGAGTTGGAGTCCAAAACTCCTAGTAGGCCCAAGCGGCTGAGGGGGAAAAGGAAGGGGCCTGAGGCTGCTAGGAATGCTGGGAGTTGGAGTCCAAAACTCCTAGTAGGCCCAACTTAAGCGGCTGAGGGGGAAAGGAAGGGGCCTGAGGCTGCTAGGAATGCTGGGAGTTGGAGTCCAAAACTCCTAGTAGGCCCAACTTAAGCGGCTGAGGGGAAAAGGAAGGGGCCTGAGGCTGCTAGGAATGCTGGGAGTTGGAGTCCAAAACTCCTAGTAGGCCCAACTTAAGCGGCTGAGTGGGGGGGAAAGGAAGGGGCCTGAGGCTGCTAGGAATGCTGGGAGTTGGAGTCCAAAACTCCTAGTAGGCCCAACCAAGCGGCTGAGGGGGAAAGGAAGGGGCCTGAGGCTGCTAGGAATGCTGGGAGTTGGGAGTCCAAAACTCCTAGTAGGCCCAACTTAAGCGGCTGAGGGGGAAAAGGAAGGGGCCTGAGGCTGCTAGGAATGCTGGGAGTTGGAGTCCAAAACTCCTAGTAGGCCCCAAGCGGCTGAGGGGGGAAAAGGAAGGGGCCTGAGGCTGCTAGGAATGCTGGGAGTTGGAGTCCAAAACTCCTAGTAGGCCCAACTTAAGCGGCTGAGGGGGGGAAAGGAAGGGGCCTGAGGCTACTAGGAATGCTGGGAGTTGGAGTCCAAAACTCCTAGTAGGCCCAACTTAAGCGGCTGAGAGGGGGAAAAGGAAGGGGCCTGAGGCTGCTAGGAATGCTGGGAGCTGGAGTCCAAAACTCCTAGTAGGCCCAACATAAGCGGCTGAGGGGGAAAAGGAAGGGGCCTGAGGCTGCTAGGAATGCTGGGAGTTGGAGTCCAAAACTCCTAGTAGGCCCAACTTAAGCGGCTGAGGGGGAAAAGGAAGGGGCCTGAGGCTGCTAGGAATGCTGGGAGTTGGAGTCCAAAACTCCTAGTAGGCCCCAAGCGGCTGAGGGGGGAAAAGGAAGGGGCCTGAGGCCGCTAGGAATCCTGTGAGATGGAGGCCTCACCTCCTAGTATTCCCCAGCGGCCTCGGGGGAAAAGGAAGGGGCCTGAGGCTGCTAGGAATGCTGGGAGTTGGAGTCCAAAACTCCTAATAGGCCCAAGCCGCTGAGGGGAAAAGGAAGGGGCCTGAGGCCGCTAGGAATGCTGGGAGTTGGAGTCCAAAACTCCTAGTAGGCCCACATAAGCGGCTGAGGGGGAAAAGGAAGGGGCCTGAGGCTGCTAGGAATGCTGGGAGTTGGAGTCCAACCCACCCGGTAGGCCCCAAGCGGCTGAGGGGGTGAAGGAAGGGGCCTGAGGCTGCTAGGAATGCTGGGAGTTGGAGTCCAAAACTCCTAGTAGGCCCAAGCGGCTGAGGGGGGAAAGGAAGGGGCCTGAGGCCGCTAGGAATGCTGGGAGTTGGAGTCCAAAACTCCTAGTAGGCCCAAGCGGCTGAGGGGGAAAAGGAAGGGGCCTGAGGCCGCTAGGAATGCTGGGAGTTGGAGTCCAAAACTCCTAGTAGGCCCAACTTAATGGCTGAGGGGAAAAAGGAAGGGGCCTGAGGCTGCTAGGAATGCTGGGAGAAAAGGAAGGGGCCTGAGGCCGCTAGGAATGCTGGGAGTTGGAGTCCAAAACTCCTAGTAGGCCCAAGCGGCTGAGGGGGAAAAGGAAAGGGCCTGAGGCCGCTAGGAATGCTGGGAGTTGGAGTCCAAAACTCCTAGTAGGCCCAAGCGGCTGAGGGGGGAAAAGGAAGGGGCCTGAGGCCGCTAGGAATGCTGGGAGTTGGAGTCCAAAACTCCTAGTAGGCCCAACTTAAGCGGCTGAGGGGGGAAAGGAAGGGGCCTGAGGCTGCTAGGAATGCTGGGAGTTGGAGTCCAAAACTCCTAGTAGGCCCAACTTAAGCGGCTGAGGGGGAAAAGGAAGGGGCCTGAGGCTGCTAGGAATGCTGGGAGTTGGAGTCCAAAACTCCTAGTAGGCCCAACTTTGCCCAGGCCTGGGCTAGCTGCGGTTTCCGAACAGTCTTCAAAGGCAGCCCCACGTCGAGTGTGTTGCAGTAATCTATCCGGGATGTGACCAGAGCGTGGGCGAATGGAGTAGAATGGGTTCAAATCCTTGCTTGGTCATGCAAACCAACTACCTAGCTTAGGGTCACACTCTCTCAGCCTCAAAGGAAGGCCCTTCTCAACTGGAAAGAAGGCAGTAACAAGGGCAAACAACCCTGCCCACTTCTGGCCTCCCCCTCCCCCTCCAGTCCTGTCCCCAAACCCCAAAACAGTCCAGAGTTGGCTTGCACTGAGGGGTGGCCTCTCTGCGTATGCTCAGAGGCGCCCTCCACACTCCCTTGCTCACCGCCGGGCCTCTGCGCGCTCGGCGTTGAGGAGGAGGCTGCTGAGGCAGTGCCAGAAAGGGAAGCGCGTGAGCAGCACCGAGCCCACCCGCATCAACAGGCGCAGCGCCCCGCGCCTCCGCCGCCCGGAAGCCCCGCTGCCCGCCGCCATCTTCTGCCAGGGCGGAAGTACGGGCCCGGCTCTCTATCGCCAGCCCGGACAGCGCGGGTCCGTCTGCGCCTCACTCCCTCTTCTAGCCCGTCCCCAAAAACAGTCCCGGGCTGAAACAAACTCCTAAGGAGGCAAGGTTCCGCTCTTAAAGGGACAGGCTTGCTTTTTCTGTGTGGTTTCTTCTTTGTGGGCCAGGCAGAAATCCAACCTGTCAACCTTTCTCCCTGAATTGGAGAATGGGATGGAGCTGTGACTGTGGGCCCTTCCACACAGCCCTATATCCCAGAATATCAAGGCAGAAAATCCCACATTTTCTGTTTTGAACTGGAATATATGGCAGTGTGGACTCAGGGCCCTTCCACACAGCCCTATGTCCCAGAATATCAAGTCAGAAAATCCCACATTATCTGCTTTGAACTGGAATATATGGCAGTGTGGACTCAGGGCCCTTCCACACAGCCCTATATCCCAGAATATCAAGGCAGAAAATCCCACATTATCCGCTTTGAACTGGAATATATGGCAGTGTGGACTCAGGGCCCTTCCACGCAGCCCTATATCCCAGAATATCAAGGCAGAAAATCCCACATTATCCGCTTTGAACTGGAATATATGGCAGTGTGGACTCAGGGCCCTTCCACACAGCCCTATATCCCAGAATATCAAGGCAGAAAATCCCACATTATTCGCTTTGAACTGGAATATATGGCAGTGTGGACTCAGGGCCCTTCCACACAGCCCTATATCCCCAGAATATCAAGGCAGAAAATCACATTATCCGCTTTGAACTGGAATATGTGGCAGTGTGGACTCAGGGCCCTTCCACACAGCCCTATATCCCAGAATATCAAGGCAGAAAATCCCACATTATTCGCTTTGAACTGGAATATATGGCAGTGTGGACTCAGGGCCCTTCCACGCAGCCCTATATCCCAGAATATCAAGGCAGAAAATCCCACATTATCTGCTTTGAACTGGAATATATGGCAGTGTGGACTCAGGGCCCTTCCACACAGCCCTATATCCCAGAAGATCAAGGCAGAATATCCCACATTTTCTGCTTTGAACTGGGATATGTGGCAGTGTGGACTCAGGGTCCTTCCACACAGCTCCATATCCCAGAAGATCAAGGCAGAAAATCCCACATTATCCGCTTTGAACTGGAATATATGGCAGTGTGGACTCAGGGCCCTTCCACACAGCCCTATATCCCAGAATATCAAGGCAGAAAATCCCACATTATCCGCTTTGAACTGGAATATATGGCAGTGTGGACTCAGGGCCCTTCCACACAGCCCTATATCCCAGAATATCAAGGCAGAAAATCCCACATTATCCGCTTTGAACTGGAATATATGGCAGTGTGGACTCAGGGGCCCTTCCACGCAGCCCTATATCCCAGAATATCAAGGCAGAAAATCCCACATTATCCGCTTTGAACTGGAATATATGGCAGTGTGGACTCAGGGCCCTTCCACGCAGCCCTATATCCCAGAATATCAAGGCAGAAAATCCCACATTATTCGCTTTGAACTGCAATATTTGGCAGTGTGGACTCAGGGCCCTTCCACACAGCCCTATATCCCAGAATATCAAGGCAGAAAATCCCACATTATCCGCTTTGAACTGGAATATATGGCAGTGTGGACTCAGGGCCCTTCCACACAGCCCTATATTCCAGAATATCAAGGCAGGAATACCCACATTCTCTTTGAACTGGAATATATGGCAGTGTGGACTCAGGGCCCTTCCACGCAGCCCCATATCCCAGAATATCAAGGCAGGGAATCCCTCATTATCTGAGTGTGGACTCAGGGCCCTTCCACGCAGCCCCATATCCCCAGAATATCAAGGCAGAAAATCCCACATTATTCGCTTTTGAACTGGAATATATGGCAGTGTGGACTCAGGGCCCCTTCCACACAGCCCTATATCCCAGAATATCAAGGCAGAAAATCCCACATTATCGCTTTGAACTGGAATATATGGCAGTGTGAACTCAGGGCCCTTCACGCAGCCCTATATCCCAGAATATCAAGGCAGAAAATCCCACATTATCCGCTTTGAACTGGAATATATGGCAGTGTGGACTCAGGGCCCTTTCACGCAGCCCTATATCCCAGAATATCAAGAAAGAAAATCCCCACATTATTCGCTTTGAACTGGAATATATGGCAGTGTGGACTCAGGGCCTTCACACAGCCCTATATCCCAGAATATCAAGGCAGAAAATCCCCACATTATCCGCTTTGAACTGGAATATATGGCAGTGTGGACTCAGGGCCCTTCCACACAGCCCTATATCCCCAGAATATCAAGGCAGAAAATCCCACATTATCCGCTTTGAACTGGAATATATGGCAGTGTGGACTCAGGGCCCTTCCACGCCCCTATATCCCAGAATATCAAGGCAGAAAATCCCACATTATCTGCTTTGAACTGGAATATATGGCAGTGTGGACTCAGGG